>PVIA01003010.1:0-130123 GCA_004024845.1 Tonatia bakeri | reverse complement strand
CACCCACAGGAGTTCCACAATGGGGCTTCAAATGGCAAAGAATGGCAACATTTTCAGCCACCAAAGCTTGCTCTGCTGTTCAAATCATACTGCACTGGGACTGGAGAGTAAAGTAGGGGGGATTATTATTTTAAATTCCAAATTATAGAAGGTTTGCACTACCTGCTCGAGCTCTCTTAAAACTAGACTTTGACTATCTGATACTTCCTTCACATTAAAAAAAAAACACCATAATGCCCTGGCTGGTGTGGCTCAGTGCATTGAGTGCTGGACTGCGAGGCAGAGGGTTGCTGGTTCGACTCCCAGTCAGGGCACATGCCTGGGTTGCAGGCCAGGTTCCCCGGTGTGGGGAGTACAAGAGGCAACTGCACACTGATGTTTCTCTTCATCTCTTTATCCCTCCCTTCCCCTCTGTCTAAAAATAAATAAATAAAATCTTTAAAACAAACAAACAAAAACAAACACCATTCCGCTTTCCTGTTCATTACCTACAGGAGACATCACTGACTCAGGAGATGTTTCTGACCCTCCTGACTGGCTGCTTGTTTTTTTCTTCATGGTTTGAGATTATATACTATAACTGTGTGTTGTAACTCTATGTACTAAAGCCGCCTGTGCTTGAGTGAATACAGATAATAAGGCTCCCCATCTTCCTCTTTTGCAACTGAGGTCAGAACTAACTGACCTACGCTTTGCAACAGCAAGTTCCTCAGAGAAGAACTTAAATAAACCACATTCACTGACAAATGTGCAATAAATTTTGAATTAAAAAACAACAATTACAAAATCTATCCAAATGTGAATTTATAAAGGAATCCCAATGACATCTTGGGTTCAAAATTAAATCACACTTAAAATTATGAACTAAATGTTAAAAAATAATGAGTACATTAAATTCCAAAAACCCATGAGAATGGCCAAAGTACTCAGAGATTCTTAACCTTAAATGCAAATAAGAAAGATTATATATGAATAAAATGTTTATAACCTGAGAGAAGAAAAAATTATCTAAGTAGACCTACGAATAGATGAAAAAATTAATAATTAAATAAATAAATACAACAGAAAAAGTAGGCTTAATTAAAGGTACTGACTTCTCAAAAAATTGGTGATACTGCAACTATTTAGATAGATTGAAAAAAATTTTTTAAACCATAAATTTTGCAAAAATAAAGGAAAAATAGCTACCTTTACAGGAAATTTAAAAATGATATACTTAAATAAATGTGTGCATACAGTTGTGTATATATAACAACATATATTAAAACTCTAAATGAACTGGATACTTTGCTAGAATATATATTACCCATACAAGTTGGGATTGAAGGGACTATAACCCCCAAACCACATCAACTGAAAAATTAACTAAAGCATTATGCCTACTATGATGCAATGCCCTGGATATTTCATAAACACATTATATTATAATAGAAATTTTTATATAATAGATCTTATAGATTATTTATACCAATGTTTAATAAATGACTCCAAAATACTGAAAAATGTTCAAAATGCTCAACCTATTTGTACCAAGATTAGCACAGTTCTGGTAACAACAATAGAAATTACACACACACACACCTTACTTATTAGACTAGTGGTTAAAAATGCTAAAATAATAGCAAATCATATTCTGTAGTGTGATAAAAGAGTACCATAACATGATAAGTGGGGTATATATAAGCAACAGAATTGTAGTTCAATATTAGAAAAACCTGTCATTAATATCCTGAATTGCTTAAATAATAAAAATAATATATTCATTTTAATAGATGATGAAATCATTTGATATAATTCAAACTTCATTCCTTATAAAAGCAACTACGAGGCTCAGAAACCAAGAATATTCTACTTAGTAATGACATTTAGAATTCATGAGAAAATTAAAAACTTTAAAGATCTCCAAAATTATTACTCAATGTTACAAGTGATTATAATCAGTCAATAAGAAAAAGAAATAAGATAAATTGAGTAAATAAAACTTTCATTACTTCAGATAACTGCACAAATTATAAAATCAAATGAAAAATTCTTAGAAGTAAATTTTTTTTTTCAGAAAGGAAGCTATAAGAGATACTTTCGTACAAAAACAACTACTTTTCTTATATATGAGTATCTGCAAAAATAAACTAGATGATATCATAAATACCCTACTATTTAAAATATGAACAAAACTATTAAGTGCTGAATAATTAACTGGTAAAAAGATGTATAAGAAAAAAATAAAAAATGTAAGAAAGTTGTAAAGTTTTTTTGAAGGATAAATGGTATAAATGGGAAGACACAACCATTGTTTCTAAATGAGGAAACTCAGTATTTTAAGATGTGAATTCTTTCCCTAACTTTAATCTTTAAATTCAATAAAGTCCTCAGGGGAAGCCTAAGAAGATTTTATAATGGGAAGTAATAGTCTTATTTATTCTAAGCTCATTTGAAAGAAAACATTTCTGAGCAAAGAAAATTTTGATGCAGAATGACAGTGACCTTATAACAAATTTAAACTACAGAGTCACAGTAATTAAAGTAGACCCCATATTTATAGGAATTTCATGTATCGTAAAGGTTCATTTCAGACCTGTAGAAAAGATAGAAGGCTGAAACAAGTATTGGTCAAGTCAAAGTTATCCCTTTGGAGAAGGTTAAGTGAGGTTACCTACTCTATACAATTCCATAGCATAAATTCCAATGTGGCAAATTATCAGCAGTCTCTGCAGTCTTGGAGATGACAGTAAAATGTCCCTGGGAATTTATCTAGGCAGGTGAGATTTACCTTTACAGAGGTCATGGCCAGGACCTCTGAAGCCCTTGCCACCACTTCACTGAATTACTAGACATTCCACCATCTAGAAGAGACTGGGGAACAAAACTCAGGTGCCCATAGCTCCCACAATCAAGAAGCAGGGGAAGCAAAATGTGTTTACCTCCCAGTTCTAGAATGTTTACCTTCAGATGTTCTATAATGATTTTCAATACAGGTGCATTAAGGGTTAAGTTGGCACCTGTGGGCTAGTCTAGCAAATAACCAATTTGCTTAATATTTCTAAGTAAAGATATCCTGAATAACAAACCAAAATCAGTCATGTTGGAGACTGGTGCCGATGAGATTTTTTTTTAGATGTTTTTTGCTGAAACTTTTATTTATGTCATGGTCAGAATTCAACCAGTTTTCCAAAAACAAGATGAAAATAAAACCAAAATCTGAGTAATTAACTTACCCCAGGAAACTCTATCTATAATTGCCAGAAAAGATAATTTATTTCTCATTATGCTCTCAAATTTTCAAAAAGTATATTTGCAGACAACATGTGCTCAGTAAGGATATGTTAAATGAATGAATGAATGTATGAATAAATGAAGTAAGCAACCAATGATATGTAGAAGTTAACAGAAAAAAAGAATAAAAAATGAAAAAAACATGACTAGCATCAGTCTTTTTTTGTTTAAGGTTTATTTGGTGTTTTAGTTGGTGTGACACTTAGATACTTGGGTGCATTATTTATATGTAGACTTATCTTTTTACATGTATGGCAATGTACACTAATCTGATACACATACTACACAAAATAAGATCCTTTAGAACAATTATGCACAAGACACGCATTATTAGATTTATACACTGGATCCCAGCATGCTTGACTAGAGAAAATGTTGAACTAGCCCTGTTGAAACTGCCATGGAAAAGCCTCAAAAACAAGGCCCATCCAACTGACCTTTTCCACTCAACTGTGAAACATCCCGGTCCCATTTCTGCATGGCATGTGCCTGGAACCAAATGCTTGGGGTGGGAAAGTCAGCTAGAGAGGCAGATGAGGTGTCAGACTGTGTCAGGAAGGTGGGGAGGAAGGGCTGTGGGCTTTAAGCACCACATGTAGCTATCAGAAAGATGAGTTTGAGAATGTAAACTAAAGTACAGGGGATGACTTAAGGGACTATTTCAGCAGTACAGAAAGATGATGGTAAGTGTCTGTACTAAGAAAGTAGTTGTAGGAACAAAAGGGGACTAGACATGTGCTAGAACTACTTAACATAATAAAATCCACAGGTCTCAGTGATGGGCATGCAGAGGAGGAGAAGATCCTGAACCTGAAGCTAATATTTAAATCTTAGGCACATGGGTACCACCTGCTGAGGCAGAAAATAAAGGATCCTAAGCAGGATCCCCATTCACAGAACAGCATAACTGTATTAAGGTCTATTATAGCTAACTATTCACTTCTAGTACTTACTAGAGTATATGAATGACTTACTTTAATAGGTAGGGTGGATTGGAGATCATTATTTGAGATGTATTCACTCATTTGCATTCCAATGCATGGTGTTAAATGAGAAAGTAAGGGCTGAATTTATAGCCAGTTGTTCAGACATTGTGGGTAATTCTTCGCCTATCTATGCCAACTCCTGTAGTGCTATTGATAAGTTACTCACTGACGAAAGTCACTCAGAGCATTTTATTTCTTATGTGATCAATGTGCAACAAGACAAATCAACTCCATAACCAAAAATCGAAAAACAGAAAAATTGATTTTCATGGGGCTAACAGCATTATCTTCCCGAACAATGGGGATATACTGGGAGGGTGATATGCATGTGAATGTCAACTGTCCTGTGCCTGAGAACAGACAAGGAGAAACTACCCGCCCGCAGGGACATCTGAATGTGCCCCCTCCTATCTGTCTGAAGTGCTATCTGTTGTCCATCAACTTGCTATCAGGGAACTACTACCCCATCTAACAGAATCTCTCACTCCCTCTGGTCCATTATGTTACCACCTGCAGAGACACCATGTGGGGATTCCCAGTGAAGGTGGGGAGAGGGGAGTTTTAACAAAGAAAAGTACAGGTTCTGTTACTCAAGGCTAAGTAAGTGACTTTGTATGGAGTGGGTGGTTTGCATGAGTGAGTCCTGAGAGCTAAGGCTGGAGATGTAGGCCGTAGTGGAAAACCTTAAATATCAGGATGAGGAGTTTTAATTCATTCTGCAGGTAAAGGAACTTTGGGTCAAGATGGTAGAATGCGGCCAGAGCATGTGTGTGAACTTAGCTAAAAGGACCAAAGCTGGCAAATTTCTCCCTGTTTGATACACATAAAGAACATCCTTGGTTTATGGCTGTAGTGGTGTTACTTTAGGAAGTCCTCTTTAAATTGAAATCTAGTCATTCCTCAGTTTTGGGTCTCCTTCCTAATTATTACAAGGTTGGTGGGTACATTGGGAGACATGAAGTAGGAATATTCTGGCGCTCTTAGTTCAAGTTTTTATCTGTTTTGAAGAAACTGCTTCTTTTTGCCTTGACCTTGCAAATCTGTCCTGACATGCAATTACGCTGGCATGCAATGACTTACCACGGAGCCACGGCTGGAAAGTGCAAACTTCCCTCCTTCATCCTGGGACCCATCTGAGAAAGTAGTACTGTTGAGAGAAGCATCGGCTGGCTAAATGGAGAAATGAAAGTACCATTCTTATTCAGGAAAGTACTTTCTAAAGTGATTGTGCACTCTGCTGCGTGTACTTATTTAGGCATGCATGGCAACCTATGAAGCCGTGACTGTGTGGACCCAAACAACTGCATCCAGCCTGCCAGGGATCATCATTGTGAGCCACCTAAACAGCTTCTGATAGTGGCCGCTGTGGCAGACACTGCTATTGCCTGCCATGAACTCCATTTTCCTTAATAATATCTTGATTTCTGTTCCAAAGATTTAGGTATTGAACTACAGAATTTGATCTCCAGGGGTTTTTTTTTGTAGCTAAGAATGTGACAAGAGTGGCCAGTGAGGTATCAAAGTAATTTTACCAAGAGACCTTCCAGAAAAGCTGAGGCTTTCCTGAGCAATAAGAATAAGGTCTGCTGCCGCATGCTCATGACAGCACATAGATGAAAGCCTAGAACTACTGTGTGCCCTGTATAGACAGGGATGACAACCATGGGGGAGAATGCCAGACAGAGATCATGTGTGGTTGGACCCATGCTAAGGGTCATCACATGGCTGCTCTGTCAGACTTGGGCCATGTCTCTTCATGAGAAGCAAAGCAACTTCTAATTTTCTATTAAATGCAGCCAAACACCAACTTAACTCATCTAACCTTATTTTTTTAACAGGCCCTGAAACTAACTTTTTTGGAGATTAGAATTCAGTAGCAATAGTACCAAGTTGAGCTGGAACTAAGAAATTTTTGCTTCAGTGTACAATGGCTTTACTGAAATTTAAGACGTAAATATTCTTTCCTTTGCTAAAGGAACCTGTTATAAAACTGAGTACAATTTATACTTATGAAGACACACACTATTGTCTTTTAAAAAGCTGTCATTCATCTTGCTTGACCATATTTTCTAAATTTTCTATACATAGTATGTATCACTTTATAAACTGAGCAGAAACATTTTTAAAGAAAGAAATAAAGCATAAGAACTAGCAAAAAAATTAAGTCAAGATGATGAATTGACAATCACTATATTTCCTCCCAACCCAAACCACTAAAAATAGTAGAAAACATATTTTTTAAAGGAACAGATTTTGAATAGAACTTTAAACCAGTAACGAATTCTGTAGCAGATCAACTGATAGAAATTTCTAGATAAAAAACAAATAGAATTGGTTTGGTAAAATAAAAACCTCTACCTAAAAGCAGAAATTTAAAAAGAAAACCTAAAAAAAGTTTTAAAGGCAACTTGTAGCCAGGGAAGAGAAAAACAAATAACATAGATTGTACACAGAGCAGGAAAGGGCTGCAGGTGAATAATTAGGAATGTTTACAAATGCAGAGCCAAGCAGATTTCTCTCCCTTAAATATGTAAACATTAACATAACCCTAGGAAAAAACACAGTCTACATAAAATGAACTAATTGCTTTAGAGGTATGTCGGTTTTTAGTTGAGTATAGTGATCTAAGAGAGAGGGAATTTAGGAGAGAAAGAATGACATGGAGGGGAGATTGAAAAGTAGCATCAGCTTGGACTGGAAGTAACTAGAGTTCTTCATTCCCTTCATTGGTTTTGTATTGGGGGAGTGTTTACTAACCTACCTGCTTCCTCCAAGCAACTTAAATTTAAGTGTACCCCACTCACAAGAACACACAACCAACAATTTTGACCTTTTGGGAAAATTCATCTATTACAGGGGGAAAACACAGCAATTTCCTACACTAATCAATCATAAACTAGTAACTGCAAAGAACTCTAGGGGCCTGGAGAACTGCAGCTGCTCCAGAAAGTGTGCTGGTATCTTCTGCCTGTGGAACACTTTCTGCCCCTCGCCTTCACGGGTGGGGTCTTTGGTTGATCACCCACCTCACCTTCCTGCTGTGACAGGATTCTGGTCCATAGTGCCATGGGGGAGGGATTGGGAGCTGAACAGGAAACGAGGATGGCCTCGTAGTCCTGGCCAGAAGCGGTCCCTGCACTGAGGATACCTGCGGCCACCCCAGGGGAGAGGGGCACTTCTCTGACCAGGCGCTGCTCTCCCTCGGACAGACGTTTCATTGTTTGCATCACTTACTGCCTCACAATCCAAACGTTAACGTGTTCTCTGCACAAGATGCTTACATGTGAAAAATAACTGTAAAAAACTAAAGATTTGTACCTTAATACTGAATTACTGAAAAATATTTAAATGCTAGTCTATATTTAAATGTTGTTCCTTATGAACTCACCCACAAGGGCCAAGTTTGACTTGATAACACCCTTCATTTAGGACACACATTAAAAAACAAACTGGTATTTGTTGTTACTGCCTGTAGATGCTTTTTTTTAAAAAAAAGGTATAATTTATTTATTTTTAATTTGTCTATTAAATTAGTCCTCATTGAGTTTAAGAGCTATGAACCATGGGGCTGTGGGTGTCTGTGTTTACCAATAATATGTACCTTTACCCAAGAGAAATAAGAATACACAATTTTTATATTACATGAGTATTCATGGAAGCATTACTTATAAAAGTTTAAATCTGGAAACAATCCAAATGTCCATCATATAGTATATTTTTATAGTTATATAAATATACCAATATAGTATATTTATGCAATGAAATAATAGTAATAAAAGTACCAAACTTATAATACAAGCAATAGATGAATCAAAAATTATTATTATGAGTAAAATAAGCCAAATTCAAAAGTGCATATTACATTTATAATTCCATTTATATGGAAGGTGAACCCAACATAAGGTGTCAGAAATCACAATAGGGCTTGCCTCTACAGGAGTAGATCAGAAAGGGTCTCAGAGAAACTTCTGGGGTGACGGAAATGTTCTCTATTTTGACTGACTATGGTTACAGAGATGCAAACATATGTTAAAACTAAGTGAATTATACACTAAAATGTATTCATTTGTTATTTTTAAATTATACCTAAAAAAACCCACATTACAATAATTTGATTCTTTAAAAATAATTGAATTGTTTTCCTCACAGCGATTTATGTATCACTGTAATGAATCAGGAGTTTATGGCTATACTAACTGTCCATCAGAGAGAAAAAGTTGTTCTTGGGAAAGAAGAGTAAGTTTGCTAATATTTACAAAAAGTGTGAGGCAAGTTGAAACAATAATACATTAATGAATAAGAAAAAAATGACTAATTTGGAACGTAATGTTGAAGAAATCTAGAACACAAAGTAAACTAACATGATAAAAAAAATTTAGAAGATATTAAAATCCAATTCGAGCAGAGCAACAACCATTGGATATGTGTTCCAGAGGGGTGGGACACAGAAAATGGGGAGATAATGACGACAGAAGACAAGTCTGAAGTTGAAGAAAAGAAAATAGTTCTTGGATGGAAAGTACTCACTGAGTTGGGACCAAGATTAATGAAATAAAAGGCAAATCCTTTGGAAGTTCAGAACTCCAGCAATAAATTCAAAATTCAAAAAAGTTGAAGACAGGGTACACAAAAATAACCTAAGAAGCTTATTTAACTTAAAGGAATGAGATTCAGGCAACTAAAACAAGAGTGTAACTAACAGTCAGTCTCTCCATGAACAATAGGACAAATTCTACTGTGCAGGTTTTCCAGAATTACGTCTTCTAATAATAATAGACAGCCAGTTGCCATGTGTTCCTTATAGAAACACCAACGTGGTATCCCTACTTTGCTGACCATCTGGTAAGTGTAAGAATTAAAGCCGCACGCTAAGGTGGCAGCATGCAAGAAAAATGTTACAAGTTCATGCTAAAGTTTGCACTGTATTGAGTTGCACAGCCTTGGTCTACCTACCAAGAGTTTTCCAGTTTTGTGACTAAAATATACTCCTACTTATTTAAATCAAGGTTCCTTAGATTTTCTTTTCTATGAAGAAAACACATACGTAACTGTTCACAGATGGTGTGATTATATTCTGCAGTGAACTGTGAGTCAACAGCAAGTGTAGCTATGTGGTTTTCCTTAGGGCAGGGGTGCCCGACTCGCTTTCCCGGGGGCCGCATCAGCCTCAAGGTTGCCTTCAAAGGGCGAATGTAACTTCAACTCCTTAACAGATAAGGAGTAGTTACATTTATACAGTTCTAAAATGATTTGGGCCCTTTGAAGGCAATTGGGAGGCTGATGTGGCCCCCCGTGAAAATCACCTTGACATTCTGCCTTAAGGTACTGGAAGTAACTCAACCCACTGCCTTGTGAATAAACTAACACCTCAATTGATTAATTCATTTATGTCAACTGCACACGTAGGAAATGCTTTCTCTACACAGGTAGTGATGTGTACAGCAGGTCTGTGATGACTGTAGACAAGACTGCAGGTCTTTGTAACTGCCCAGATTTAGAGGCATGGGTGACTTAGAGTCGAGGGTCAACCACAAACAACACATGAATAGACCATTCTTTATTGGAAGCAGCCTATTGCTGAATAAACACTTTGGGTATTAATGACATCATAAAGCATTGCATGTACTCTTTGTAACAGGTTTATCATGGCATAACTGACATACCATTAACTGAGCACATTTAAATAGTATAAAAATGTACAATTTGATGAGTTTGGACAAATAGACAGACCTGTGAAACCACTACAATTAAAACAATGAACACAACTAGCACCGCCAAAATGTCTTCATGTCTCTGTCATCTTCCGTTCCCTCCCCTCCTTGTTCACACCAGGTTCCCAGGCATCACTAATCTTCTTTCTATCATAAAAGGTTAGTTTACGTTTTCTATGATTTTATGTAAGCTGAATCTCTTTTTCTGGCTTCTTTCACATGGCATGATTATTTTGAGGTCCATCCACTTCTACTGTGTATATCCACAGTGCATTGTCTATCTCTATAGTGTACATCAATATTTCACTGGCTTTTTTTGCCGACTAGTGTTCAGTCATATGGACGGATATACCACAATTTATTAATCCATTTGTCTGCAGGAAAAAAAACAGGGCTATTTCCAGTTTGGGGCCATTATGCTATAAACATTTGTGGATAGTCTCTGTAAAAATATATTAATATAGTATCTATGAGTAGAATGGCTGGGTCTATGGTAGGTATATACTTAACATTTAAGAAGCTGTCAAATTATTTTTCAAAGTGGATGGGCCATTTTACATTTCCAGTAGCAATGTCTGAGAGGCCGAGTTGCTCTGCATCCTCAGCACCAGTTGGTATGATCCATCTTTTTAATTTCAGCCATTGTACAGGGTATATACAGATATATCGTTTGGCTTTATTGCCATAACCACTAATGATACTGAGCACCTTTTCATGAGTTTATTTCCCATCCATATGTCTTTTTTGGTGAACTGTCTATTCAAATCTTTTGCTTTGGAATCATTTAAAAAGATGAGAAAAGACTGGATAAAATTTTACCACTGGAAAACTCAAGGTATTTTCCTAAAAGACAAAGTTGATCTTTTTTTAAAAATTAGAGGATGCTATGGCTAAGTCAAGAGAACTCACGGTGGAAAATAGCAGCATGGAACAGATTGTAAATAATTTTTAATATAAAAAAAAGGAGTTTTCTGTAAACAACAGGGATTATATTCTGGGATAAAATAGAAGAGTTATATCAAATGACAAAGCCTCTCTCTCCTAAAACATAGTGGAGTCAACAAAACATAAGTAAAAAACAAGAAAAGAGAACCCTGGCAGCACTCACATGAGTGATGGGGGAGAGACAGTCCAGAAATCATGTGAACTCTTTTCAAAAATCTACCTCCCTCCCAGTCAAAACCGCACCAAAAAAGAGAACAAATGGAGAAAATTTTGAAAAAGACAGTTATCTCCTCCTTATTATGAGGGAAAGTGACCGAAGGTGTGAGTAATCACATCTGGGTTCAATATATCGCTGCCCTTTTAAAGCCTCCCCACAACACCATCTCAGCAGGCGGCATGGACCTGCAGGGATTCACCATTTTGCTTTGCTCTCCTCAGGAGGAAGTTAGAAGAGGGGCTATGACACAGGTGGCAAGCACAAGGCCTGCGGGCCACATCTGGCCCTCCACCTTGTTTTATCCAGCCTGGAACCTTGTTCCTACCCGGTGGCAGAGCTGAGCTCTTGCTTAACTGTTAAGGAGTAGTTACATTTATACAGTCCTAACATTACATTCGGCCCTTTGAAGGTAACTGCGAGGCTGATGTGGCCCCTGGTGAAAATGAGTTTGACACCCCTGGCCTATGGGGATAGAAAAACAAAGAAAATAGATGAAATAAGCTCCATCAAGGGAGAGAAAAGATAGCTTTCAATAGGAATGCAAGCAGAAAACAAATGTGAGAAAAGGCTGCAGGATAAAACATAAATAAAGCAACTGTTTCCACTTTGCATTTTGACAGCAGCCTGATCATTCCCGGAGGCTGCCTGACTTTGCCATCTTTGGGGTCAGCACGAAGCAGAAGTGGCTCTGTGCCACCACGGTAGGGGCAGGGACTGGACACCGAGGGTGAGAAGCACTGTCTGCACACGGAGCCTGCAGCCCTCCCACACTGGAGCCACAACAGGAGGCCTCAGGACACCTGCTGCTGCTCCACCTAACCGTCCTATGAGAGGTTTTAAATGAAAGAAAAACTGTAAGGAACTAGAATGGTTGAACGATCAGTAGGTTTTCTGGGTATGTATCTGTTTTTACAGAGTGTGCAGTTATTTGTGGACTTAACAAGGGCTCATTTACTGCTGAATGTCTTTCTACAAATCAGTTAAGGGCCGGGAGGTATGGTGACAGCTGCGGCTGTCCAGCCATCTTTACGCGTTGCTTTGTGTTGAAGTTTTGCTCAATTGTTTTGAAGAAAAACCTCTTCTTTCATCCCCACCCCCAGTTGCCCTGCTATAACTTACCGAGGAACCGCTGGTTTTGGCAACTACTGGCAGCTCTTTTTCCTCCTGAGTAGTATGATTGTCACAGGCATCACCTGGCTAATGAGAGAAATGAAAGTAATTTTTATCCAGGAATAGCCTTCCCAACATGATTGTTTCTTCAATTGTGCATTACACTAGAACCTGTAAAAATGTAGTCATTTCAGTGACTTGTTCATAATTATATTGAACCTCAGAAATATCATGCAATATAGTAGAGACTGGTTTCCGAAGCAGACACTGCTAAACAACTGTCAAAATCCACTTTTCTCTTTAACTTATGAGTATCATGATTTTCTCCCACATGCTGTGCATCTAACTAAAAGGACTAAGTGTGATCCTACACTGGTTACACCCAGTGAGATCAGAGTAAAATCGTACATGGTGAAGCCTTTGGAAAGGCTAACCTCTTCCTGTCGAAGTGGAAGTTACCAGCTGGCTAACGCTTCTTCCAGCATGTGGACAGGTGCCTGTGATGCCCAGACATTCTATAAGCATTAAATATGAGCCTGTACGCCGAGGGGAGCATAGTGGAAAGATGAAGAAGTTGGTAGATCCGTGGAAAGAATGTCAGCCATATCGGCCTCAGATTTCTTATTTTGTAAGGAAAATAAACCTCTAATTTTAGGCCTAAGTCATGCGGCATACTGATAAAACTGTGCCATTTTAATATCGGCTTCATGACTATATTTTGCAATGATTATAGATCAACAGCAAGAACAGTCAGTTTTATTCAATTATGAAATTGGAAATATATTAGATTATCTCACACATACACATGACTGAAACATATTTCATTCTCAGTCACAGAAGCCTGGAAAAGCTCTGGTTTTCATGATGCAGGAGTGTATGTGCAGACTATTCTGACAATGATGGGCTACATCATAGGTCTCTCACAGACATTCTAATACTTTTACCAGCACTCGCAATACGATGGCTTCCCCAAAATAAGATGAAAATGTTCTATTCTCTGATGAAAGCAACTTTTGCAAAATTAAATATAATGGATAGTAATAAAACCATAAACTTTTACATGAGACCTCAGAAACATTTATTTTTCATCTTGCTTTTCTGTATTTTCTTTCTCCAAAAGTATATGTATTATATTGATAACAAAAACACATGATCTATTTTGAAGTGGAAACAACTAAGGAGGCACTACAGGAAAACTCAGGTAAGGATGGAGGGCTGAGGTGCACCACTCACAATGAAAATTAGAGGAAGTGTGTATTTTTATAAGAACAAACTGTAGGACAAACCGGGCTGGGATGGTGGTCACAGGCTGGAACAGTACCAGAGAAAGTGGAGAGCCAGTGACACCTGGAGCTGGAAGAAGAGATAGGTCGGAACTGGCCATGTCACAGACATATTCTGGGCTGGTCAGTTGGACTGTGTGGAAAGTGGGGTGCTTGTCAGGAGTGGCAGGAGGCACCCAACGGGATTTTTCTCAAAAAAAAAAAAAAAAAAAAAAACTAATCAGCCAGGCGGGCACCTCATGCACATAGGAACTTTGCATGTCCATCGGCCAGGCCAGCGAAGAGGGAGGAGTGGAGATGCGATGTGCTCCCACTCAGAGCCTTTCACGAATTGATCAAAGAGCTGGGAGAGGCAGCCCAGGGAGACTTTTTCCAATAGCGGAATGGAGCCCTTGGCACACACTGAGGTCAGGCCAATGAAGGGGGAGGAGGGTGGGTACAATCTGCTCCCACTCAGGGCACCTCACGGACTGATCAAAGGGTTGCACAACCAGGTAGATAATTGGCACTGGCCTGACACAAATGCACAGAGTGGACAGTGTGGGCTGCACAGTGCTCTGAGGGTGTGGGCTGGAAACTGGGCACCTGTGAATACTGTAGTCCAGACTGAGCCCCCATCCTCATGGAACCACATGGAAGGAAAAACGGAGCCCAGTTCCACTAGGCTTGCAGGGTCCAGGAAGACCTGCAAAACCTGTTTGGCAGGTGTAAAGTCACCAGGAGGCTTCTTTTTCCTTAAGAGTAAGACAGTAAGACCTGGAGCCCAGAGAAAACCAGAGATGGATCCAGAAAAAAGTCAGAAGGTGAACACCAACAGCTGAGACAAATTTCACTTTGCTAGCCTTCAGAATTACATGTTTTTTAATTTCTCTTCTGTTTATTTAGTTATTTTGTTTTGTTTGCTTTTATTGTTTGATATTTTTATTTTCCCTTTCATATTGCATTTTAATTTTTCTTCTTTCACTTCACTCACATTTCAAATAACTCACTACCCTTGGTCTTTTACTTTTTATTCCGATTATATATTTCTTATCATACCATTGTTATTCCAAATCCCACACAACACCCTTCCTTGGTCTTAATGCATTTCACCATCTTCCTGAGCTTCATTAATGTTGTGGTTAACTTTATTTTCTCTCACACTACAGTGGGTTTCTATCCCTTACTCTCACTGTTTCTCTGTCTAACCTCACATAAGCGCTCTTCTTTCTTATGTTGGGTCACATTCTTTTTCCCTTCTAAGAGTCTTATTTCTTTTTTACCTTTTATAAATAGTGTCTAGTTGGGTGAAATATCATGGTTGTTGCTGTATTTCTCCAACCAAACTCCTATATGTTCACTATTTGTTTGTACTTTAAGTCCCATAGAACACAGGTGCCAAACACAAGGCCCATGGGTGGAATCCAGCCCTCCACCTTTTTATATCTGGCGAGGCACCTTGTTTATACCCGGAAGCAGTGCTGAGCTCCTTGCCCCTAGTTAAGGAGTAGTTACATTTATACAGTCCTAAAATTACATTCGGCCCTTTGAAGGCAACCGTGAGGCTGATGTGCCCCTTCCACAGCAAAAATGAGTTTGGCACCCCTACACTAGAATACTTTCCCACTGTCTCACTCCATTTCACCTTTGCCCTGACCCTGATTGGTTGAGTAAGGAATTTTATTTGTTTTCTCTCTCCCCTGTTCTTTATCCTCCCCCCACCCCACCCTCTCTCAATCTGGGCTTTACTTCCTACTCTCATTAGTTTGCTTCTCCTGTCCTCTCAAAATCATTTTTTCTTTACTGTAGACATCTCATATTCACTTTTCACTTTTCAAAAATATTCTTATTCCCGTTCTACCTTTATAAACTTCATTCAGCTGTTGTTGCTATAGATAGAGCCCACTACGGTTTTTCTGCAATTTTCCCCCATTAGTCTGGTACCTTTTCAATTTACCTCAGACCTCATAGTATACTCTTCCTCTTTCTCACCCATTGTTTCCATCATGCTGTCGTGTTTTACTTATGTTGTAAATGTTGCTCTCACCCTTTCTTCGCCTCAGTTCTATCCCAGCTCTTATCAATTCTCCTCCCTCTTACCACACAACAACACTTTCCCCTCTTTTAGTCATCTCATATACCTTTGTCATATCTTATAATATCTGTAATCTCTCTTCACCTTTATTGATCTTAGTTCAATTGTGGCAGAGACTACTGATGTGGTAGTGAGTTCATTTTGCTGACGTAGGTTTGGTTGTCTAGTAATGCTGTTTTGTTAACCAACACTTGTGCAACAAGGTGGGAGTTGTGAATACCAGTAAACCCACTGGAGGGGAGAACCCATTAACAAAGGAGCCACCAACAGCTAAATCCCAAGTACAACAAGAAAGATGACACAAATGGAAGAACGGGCAATCCTAGGACACCCAGACAAGTTGATCAAAGAGACTGCACCACTGAGTCCCACAGAACCCCTACCACAGAAGTTCACCCTACGAAGTCAGCTGGCAAAGCAGAGCATCTAGAATCACAGAAACAAACAAAAAGAGTCACCTAAAATGAGAAAGCAAAGAACGACCCACAACTGAAAGGAATGGAAGACTCCCCAGTAAAAGAGCTAAATGAAATGGAGACAAGCAAACTATCAGTTATGGAATTCAAATGGATGATTATAAGGATACTCAAGAAATTCACCAACAACTACAAGGAACTGAGTGGGACTACAACAGTATGAAAAAAGAAATAGAAACTATAAACAAGAACTAGGAAGAAATGAAGAATACAGTATTTGAAATAAAAAAAATGCATGAGAAGGAATTACAAGCAGGCTGGATGAAGCAGAGGACTTAATTAGTGAGCTGGAAGACAAAGTAAAAAGAAATACCCAGGTAGACCAGCTGCACAAAAAAGACTAAAAAAATATGAAGATGCGTAAGGGAAGTGCAAGACAACATGAAACACAACAATCTTCAAATCATAGGAATACCAGAAGAAGAAAAGGAGCAAGGGATAGAAACCCTGTTGGAAAAATAATGATAGAAAAATTCCTGACCCTGGAAAAGGGAAAAGCCATACAAGTTCAGGAAGCACAGAGGGTCCCAATCAACATGAACCCAAAGAGGCCTTCTCCAAGACACATCACGATTTAAAATGCCAAATATTAAACACAGAGAAAATCATAAAGGCAACAAGCAAGAAACAATCAGTAACATACAAGGGAGCTCCAATAAGGCTATCATCTGATTTCTCAAAAGAAACACTATAGGCCAGACAGAAATGGCAAGAAATATTCTAAGTAATGAAAAGCAAAGGCCTGCAACCGAGACTACTCTATCCAGCAAGGCTCTCAATTAAAATGGAAGGTGAAGTAAGGAGTTTCCCAGACAAAAGAAGGATAAAAGAATACATCTCCACCAAACCAGTACTGTGAGAGATACTAAAAGGATGCTATAAGAAGAGGAAGAAAAAAGAGTAAGAGAGGAGCACAGGTACAAAGGGGGTAAAAAGAGTAAGTGCCTATCAATAATAACTTTAAATGTAAATGGATTAAATGCTCCAATCAAAAGACACAGGGTAGCTGAATAGATAAGAAAACATGACCTGCCCACATGCTGGCTACAAGAGACCCACCTCAGAACAAAAGACCTGCACAGACTGAAAGTGAAGTGTTGAAAAAAATATTCCAAGCAAATGGACAGAAAAAAGAAGCTGAGGTAACAATACTTGTATCAGACAGAATAGATTTCAAAAGGCCATAAAAAACAGACACAGAAGGATACTTCATTATACTCAAAGGAAGAATCCATCAAGAAGACATCAACATTATAAGCATATATGCACCCAATATAGGAGCACCCAAATACATAAGGAAAATCTTGGAGGACTTCAAGAAAAATATAGACCGGCAACACACATATACAAGGGGATTTTTAAAACCCCACTGTCAACAATGGATAAGTCTTCCAAACAAAATATCAACAAAGATATAGTGGCACTAAACAATACCCTAGATCAAATGGACTTAACTGATATATATAGAACCTTTCATCCCAAAGAAGCAAAATACACATTCTTTTGAAAAGCATATGGAACATTTTCAAAGATAGACCACATGACAGGACACAAAACAAGCCTCAACAAATTCAAGAAAACTGAAATTATATCAAGTATTTTCTCAGACCACCAGGGCTTGAAACTAGAAACCACCCTCAAACAAACAAACAAAAAAACTCAAAAACACTCAAATTAATGGAGACTGAATTAAAGTCTCCATTAATTAATTGCTATTAAACAATGAATGGATTAATAATGACATCAAGGGAGAAATCAAAAAAATTTCTGGAAAGAAATGAAAATGAACATACAACAGTCCAAAACCTATGGGACACAGCAAAGGCAGTCCTGAGAGGAAGTTCACAGCAATTCAGGCCTACCTAAAAAAGGAAGAAACATTTCAAATAAACAACCTAACCCTACAGCTATAAGAACTGGAGAAACAACAACAAACAAAGTCCAGAGGAAGTAGAAGGAAGGAAATAACCAAGATCAGAGCAGAATTAAATGACATAGAGACTAAAAGACAATTCAGAGGATTAATAAGTCCAGGAGCTGGTTGTTTGAAAAGATGAACAAAATCAACAAGCCTATAAGCAGACTCATCAAGAAAAATGGAAAGAGTACCGAGAAATAAAATCAGAAATGAAAGAGGACAGATTACAACTAATACCACAGAAATACAAAGGATTGTAAGAAGTTACTACAAACAGCTATAAGCCAAGAAATTGAAAATCTGGGTGAAATGGACAAATTTCTAAAATGATATAATCTTCCAAAACTGAATGAAGAAGCAGAAATCCTGAACAGAGTGATAACAGCTAGTGAAACTAAAGCAGTAATAAAAAAAACTCCCAGTATACAAAAGCCCTGGACCAGACAGTTTCAGAGGAGAATTTTACAAAACATTTAATGAAGAGCTAACCCCTATCCTTCTCAGACTATTCCAAAAACTCCAAGAAGGAAGAAGACTCCCAAACTCTTTTTATAAGGCCAGCATCATCATAATCTCAAAACCAGATAAAAACACAACAGAGAAAGAAAACTACAGGCCAATATCGCTGATGAATATAGATGCTAACATCCTCAACAAAATATCGGCAAACTGCATCCAGCAGATCATACACCATAATCAAGTGGGATTCATCCCAGGGATTCAAGGTGGAACAATATTCACAAATAAATAAACATAATACATCACATAAACAAAAGGAAAGATGAAAATATCATGATCATATCAACAGATGCAGAAAAAGCATTAGATAAGATACAGCAGCCATTTATGATAAAAAGACTAGCAAAGTCAGAGTAGGCCATACAGGAAAAACTTGAACAAGGAACAAGGCAAGGATGTCCACTTTCACCACTGCTATTCAACATTGAACCGGAAGTTCTAACAACAGTGATCAGACAAGATAAAGAACTAAAAGGCATCCAAATTGGAAAGGGGGAAGTAAAACTGTCATTGTTTGCAGATGACTTGATAATGTACATAGAAAATCCTTTAGACTCCCCCCAAAAAAGTACTTGACCTAATAAGTGGATCTGGCAAAATAGCAGGATACAAAGTCAATATTCAGAAATTGAAGTCATTTTTGTACACCAACAATGAAATATCAGAAACAGAAATCAGAAAAAAATACCATTTGCTATATAGCAACAAGAAAAATAAAGTACCTAACAATAAACCTAAACAAGGAGGTAAAAGACCTGTACTAAGAAAACTACACAATACTTAAAAAAGAGAAATTAAGGAAGACACAAATAAATGGAAGCATACACCATGTTCATGGATTGAAAGAATTAACGTCATCAAAATGTCCATACTACCCAAAGCAATTTATAGATTTAATGCAATCCCTATTAATACCAATGACATATTTTACCAATATAGAACATTTAAAAAATATGTATGGAACCATAAACAACGCTGAATAGCCACAGCAATTTTGGGAAAGAAGAACAAAGTAGGAGGCATCACAGTACCTGATATCAAACTATATTACAAGGCCACTGTAATCAAAACAGTCTGGTACTGGTATAAGAATAGACACATAGACCAATAGAACAGAACAAAGAGCCCAGAAAGAACCCCATATGTCTATGGTCAATTAATATTTGGCAAAGGGGACAGAAGCATAAAATGGAGTAAAAATAGCCCCTTCAACAAATGGTGTAGGGAGACCTGAACAGCTACATGCAAAAAAATGGAGCTCAACCACCTACTTACACCATACACAAAAATAAACTCAAGATCGATAAAAGACTTAAATATAAGTCATGACACTATAACAGTCCTAGAGGAGAACATAGGCAGGAAAATCTCAAATATTCCACAAAGCAACATTTTCACTGATATGTCCCCTAAAGCAAGGGGCATAAACAAATGGGACTTTATAAAATTAAAAAGCTTCTGCATGGCTAAAGAAAACATCAGCAAAATAAAAGGGAACCAAACATATGGGAAAATATATTTGCCAGTGATACTTTGAACAAGGGTTTGATCTCCAAAATATATAAAAAACTCACATGACTCCACTCTAGTAAAACAAACAACTCAATTAAAAAATGGGCAATGGACCTGAACAGACACTTCTCCAAGGAAGACATGCAGGGGCCCAGAGACACATGAAAGGATGCTCTGCATCACTAGCCATTAGAGAGATGCAAATTAAAACCACAAGGAGATACCACTTCATACCTGTCAGAATGGACATCATAAACAAATCAACAAACAACAAGTGCTGGCAAGGCTGTGGAGAAAAGGGAACCCTAGTGCACTGTTGGTGGGAACGCAGACTGGTACAGCCACTGTGGAGAACAGCATGGAATTTCCTCAGAAAACTAAAATCAGAACTGCTTTTTGACCTGGCAATTCTTCTGCTGGTATTGTACCTTTAGAATCCTAAAACACCATTCAAAAGAGCCTATACATCTCAATGTTCATAGCAACACAATTTCCAATAGCCAAGTACTAGAAGCAACCTAGGTGCCCATCAGTAAATGGGTGGATCAAAAAACTGTGATACATTTACATGATGTAATACTATGCAGCAGAAAGAAAGAAGGAGCTCCTACACTTCTTGACAGCATGGATGGTACTAGAGAGCATTATGCTAAATGAAATAAGCCAGGTGGTGAAAGACAAATACCACATGATCTCACCTATAAGTGGAACCTAATTAACAAAACAAATGAGAAAGCAAAATATAACCAGAGACATTGAAATAAAGAACAAATTGACAGTAACATGAGGGGAGAGGAGAGGCAGATAACAGGAGAATGAAGGGGAAGGGTCATCAGCCACCCATGGACAAAGTCAAAGGGGTTAGGATTGAGGGTGGGAAGTGAGGGTGCGTGCAACAGGGAAGAGTGGTGGGGGGGGAAATGAAGACAATTGTACTTGAACAAAATAAATAAATAAAAGTTTATGTTGTTATATTGAGGGAAAAAAAGAACAAGCTGCAAATGGCACTGGAAACAAAGTGTTCTATTAATACATAAGAATTTCTTAGAAATTCCTGAAGTTAAAATGTAAGCAATTTATTTCATAACTGTACAGAGATTCTCAGACTAAAAGCAGCATAAGACAACCTTGCTGTCATGGAAAGGAGGGATCCACAAAAAAAATAAATAAACAACAAAGCTCAGAGTGAAAATTACAAAGGACAGTGAGGGGCTTGAGGGTAACAGCCAAGATAAGTTATTGTAAAGGGCTTTCTCAAAAGATGGGCCAGGCTGACCTCCCCACAGCCCGTTCTATACTAAACAGCAGGCAGGAGCTATGTATGAACTGAAGAAAAGCACTTTAAATGAAGGGAACTATCTGCCTTGGTAAGATGTCCAGTGTTGGGACCAAAAAAAGACTTTAATGAGGTTACTCTGAACCTCCACAAAACACATGGATGGGAGCATAAAAGGAAAACATCAGCTTTGTGTAGGATAGAAAATAAAGTTCACTGCTCTCCCTTTGGCACTGAAGATGTGTGTGTGTGTGTGTGTGTGCGCGCGCTAATGCAGGTGAGCTGTTTAACTTTCATTTACACACCGTTCTCATACTGTATTTACGTATACAGTACCCAAAGCTTTCCTTCTTATTCAAGAAAAAGTTATTGGAAAAATATCTATGTAATGGCAGGAAATAATATAGCAATGACATATCATAAGTCATTGAATAATCAACCCAGTTCATTAATAAATATAAATTAATCACCAAATATCATCAGTCATTGGAGAAAATCAACATAAAAAGTCAGCCATGGAGAAAATGAACATCCTGAAAAAGACATGTAGTGATAAACAGTCTGGGAGAAGGAGATAACTGAAGGAAGAGAAGGCGCCTTATAATGATTTAATAATTTCACAGGGATTTGAGAAGCTATTGTATCCATAAATCAGAAGCTAACCATAATAATAAAGGAGAAGTCAGTAAAAAAGCAAGAGTTCTTGTGAATTAACAGAATTTAATTGCTGAATTAAAAAAATTAATGGCAGTTAAATTATAACTACTCAGGGCAAATATTACAATTAGGGATCTACAAAATGATGTACACGAAATCATTACCAGCATACAAAACAAACAAAAAGGATAGGTAAAATATAAAAGAAAACTTAAGAGATATGTGAGTTTAATTAATGAAAGAAAGATAGAGAAAATGAGAAAAATAAAATAATTAGAGAAATGATGGGAAGAGAATGTTCAGAACTAAAAGGAACATTTACAGAAACAGAAAACTGAGTGCTAATCATGATTAAAGAAATGATTTTATATCCTGATGACAGTTCAAGTCTCCAACAATAACGATAATCCTAAAAAACTTCAGGAAATATGAAAATAAGAACAGGATTTACATAGAGGAATAAGATTTAGAGAGGCATCAGACTTCTCAATACTGACACTAAATGTAAGAGCAAATCGATGAATCTTTACATATATATTAAAGAAACTGATTTACGGCCTAGCATTTTGATACTCACCACGTTAGGATTTAAACTTTCAGATATGAAAACTTAGTATCCAGAGATATTTCTTGCCAGATATGCTCAAAGGATAAAAGGCTGAAATCTGCTAAGATGTAATATTTTGTAATATGTGTGATTACAGATTAATATTTTTACTGCTCTCTGTAGTCATTCTGTAATGCTAGCCTCTTGACCCCCCTGTGAGAAAGAACAGTACAACTGACCCCTGAACGGCAGGAGTTCGAGCGGCTCAAGTTCACTTCTACGTTCATGAGTCAGGTGTACTTGCTTACTCATTCCGTAAACTTGTGAACAGTTCAGGGTTATGGCTAGGGTAAAACAAATACTCTCTTCCATCTCAGTGAGAAGTTTCGTCACGTGCTGGCACAACACCTGACCTTGATTAACCTTTAAAAGGAGATAAGACCGTCAAGAAATTGAAGTAAAAGGTGATAAATAAAAGTGAGAAAAGAGAAAAGAAATAAAATAAATACAGACTATTTGTGAGAGTCCACGGCGAGGGGTGAAAGTGTCAGGGGTGTGGCGTAAGACCTAAGGTAAGGCTGGCTGTTCTGTGCTGCCTGAACAGCTGATAAAATCAGGAAGGCTGTGAGTGGCCTGACCACAAGTTCCCCTCCCATTCTGCCTCTGTACATAAGGTGTCCCAGCCAGACAAAGCTCCTGATCCAGGGGACCAGACACAGTTCCTCATTATCTCTGAGTGGTGGGTTTCAGTTCCTCACCAGCCTGTGAATTCATTCAAACAAGCCAATCACATCCTCCTGTGGGAGCCAGGGAGCACCCAACCCTCTTGTTACTACAAAGCATGCCTCCCACAGTCCGGCTTGTCCACTCAGCCCCCGAGAACACCCCACCTGTGGCTCTGTGTGGTGTGTAGTGTTCTCTACCTGCAGGCTGTGAGAATTTGTGACTAATAAGTGGCTGTCAAGTGCTAGGTGTCATGTGTTTGGCCATCCCTATAGCCCTAGGGTAGGACTCCCTCCTCACCTGTGAGGTGAATAGGAGGCAATCAAAATGTAGGTAGAGTCAGGTAGGATAAAGGCTCATAGAAACCCATTATTTGGAAACAGGCCAGTGTCTACTCTGACTTGTCCCTCCTCTGGCTGAGGGAAGAGGCAGTGGCTTCTGTGAAGGAAAATGGGGTGGGAAGAGAAGAACAAATACCTTGGGTCAAGTTCCTGGTTGCAAGTGAGCATATAAGACTCACTGCACTGAGAAGGCCACATGAGGCCTGTTTATAACTCAACAGAAAATGTAAAAACCTCTGACTAGAAAGAGTTAGCTCTCTTATGAGAAATACAATAAAATTAGGAAAAAATTAAAGACTAAATCTGCAAAACAGGATGGCTCACAGCCCTAACTGACCAGACTCTACCTCCACCCTCGGCTTACCCTCAGTCAACAACGGGCAACCAGAATACAAACTGTTCACATCCAACCCCTGCAAAAGAATTTTGGAAGGGACCAAAAGTAACCCATGATAGAGTGCCCATGCAAAGTATACATGAGATGAAAATAGATGATATAGAAACTAAAAAACTAAACATCATCATCGTCCTCTTCATCGGATGGATGAAGGTTGGTACACGGGTTATTCTTCGACTAGCAAACATCCCTCTTCTGTTAGGAAGAAAAAAAGCTGAGCTGAAGAGAAGGAAACATACTGAAGCATAAAAGAGGAAAGTCTCCCACTGCAAGTGTTCTGCAGCTGTGAGTCCAAATGCAGAAAGATATCAGCAAACCCACGACCTTTCTACTTTTCCTACTCGGGTGCACCACTTCAAAAAGGACCGAGTCTCCTGCCAAGTGGTACAGATCACAGTGGGATGAACTCATCTCACAAAAATAAAGCCGTCTATTGAGACAACTTCACTGGTAGTTACAAACTCCAATTTGCTCTCTTTGAAACTCTGGACTAAAATGAAAAAGTGCACTCTAATGAAACATCTCACTCCTGTGACATAATGAAAAGTAGAAGTCTACCCCCTGTGCTAGATGCTGCACTTTTTCCCACTTACTGCTGTATATTTAAGATGCTATCCTGCCCCTGCCCCCAAATATTTACATTTAAAAAATAACTGAAATGTCAAAATATTTCCTATAGTGAGAATTACATTAATATTGAGAGTTACATGGAGGGTAGTGCAAGATTTTCCATTTTTCACTCAACAAACAGAACAGAAGTTGAGCTAATGACCTCCCCCACATTCTGACATGGCTGTGGCTGTAGCCAGAGCTGTGGTTATTTTCCATGTTGTAGATACAGGTAGACCATGTAGTTATTTGTGATTTGAGTCTCCTTTTTGTTGTTACAAGCAGGGATTTTTTTTTCTCAAGTATTCCTGACTGCTTTGAACTAATTACTTTTTCCCTAATCTCCTTACTCTTAATTCCCCTTGCTTTATCTTACCAGTAGGCCATTTCTGGAGGGAACTGCTGAGAGCCCTTCTTCATCCAGGGTCGCATCCAAAAGAGAAGTTGGGATACAAGAAAAATCATCTGGCTATTGAAAAAAAATGAAAGTGCATTTTTATTCAGGCATATTCTCCCAAAGGCCATTGTGCATTCAGTTATGTGGTATGTATAATATGTGTACATTCATACATATTTGTGGAGCTCTACATACAAATCACTTGCCTGTGTTCACTGATCATTGCGTTTAGTCATTTATCAGCCCACACTTGCCAGGATGATGATAGACACTGGTCTCTGTGGAGACCAGATACGGTCAACTGCCTACACCTAACTTAGGCACCTATCTTCCTTAATAGCATACTAATATATTTTTAGAAGTTTTTGTGTCCATCTTTAAAAGATTTTATTTTCCAGGCCTTCTTGCAGCTTAAAGATGTTCACTTAACAGTTCTGGATGACAGGTCATAAATGGAATTGTATCATATCAGATTTCCAGGAAAGGAAGGCCAGAGGGACAGAAGCAGTCAGTACAAGTTCCAGGAACTGCCAGGAACATGGACATGGTGCCTGCAGTGGCCAAATCAACTTGTAAGAAATAGGACAAAGGCCTCATATGAAAGACAAAATAGAAATGCAAAAGGAAGTTTGGTCAATGCTAAGGAAAAGGAACACTTACCTTTAATTTCTTAAAGAGAGAAAAATAAACATCTATATTTGTATAACTCATGATTTCTTGGGTTTTCTGTTAAATGTAGTCAAATGTATATAAGTGATGTGATCAATCATATTTTTTAAAACAGGATATATGACCCACTTATACAGTCAGTTATAAGTCAGTACCACCTTTAACAGTTATCAATAATGAAATTGGAAATAAATTAGAATGACTATTTTGCTCAATTAAATGTGTTACTGAAAGGAATATTTGGTTCATATATTCTGATTACTATAAAAATGTATCTGGGCACTGGAATTCTGTTCATGATGAGTAAGACTACAGACCTTGTGTTATGTATCCAAAGGTTGATTTAGTATTTGTGATTTAGTGTATAATGGCTCTACTAAAACAAGGGTTGAATATTCTATTCCTTTATAGTAAAAACTCCATTGGAAATAAAATTTATTGGATATTTAATGAAATCATAAAATTTTATTTGGGTCCATAGAAATAGTCATTTTTTTTTACCTTCCTTGTCTATATTTTCTAAGTTCCCAGTAAAGATTATGTATTACTTTTATAATAAGGAAAAAGAAACATTTTGGGGAAGGAACAATACTACTTACTAGCATAAGAAAACTGGATCAAGATAACAAAATACACATACCACTTTCTCTTCCCCCCAAAAATTACTCAAAGTGTCAAGAGAGATACCTTTTTCATAGAGTAATTCTAGAAACCATTCACATTTCCACTAGAAGAACAGAAATTGTTGAATGTTCCTAGAAGATAAAAAGTAAGCAAGAATGGTTTGATAAGAATAGAGAAAAACCTCAGCCTGAAAAAAAAGGTCCATGAGGAAAATGTGTAGCAGACAAATGCTGGTCCAGAAAAAATCTCCTAGTAAGAACAAGAAAGAGCACATGGTCATCCCTCAATCTGGAAAACAATGAACAAAGTAACAGAAGAATATTTTTCTGAACAGAGAGGCCAGGAGATCTTTATTCTCTCTGATACTGAGCAATAGGTAACAGCTAAATGTGATTCTAGGTTAAAACCCAAGAAGCGTCCTCTTAATGACAGAGTGGCCACCTGCCTTGGGGATGGTGGCAGCTGTCCTAGCACGTGTGTGGTCATCTTGAACGAAAAGAGAGTTGAATTGCACTTCACTGAGGCGTTGTAAAAGGATATGGGCAGGAGTATAAAAAGGGTAGTTAGGCTTTCCTGATAGGAAAATTAGTTAGGATTCTGCAGGACTCTTGTTACTTTGACACTGATGTCATATTTTTGCCTCTTAAAGTGAAATGTGACCGTTGACATGGACACACTTCACCATTCACAGATACTTGGACTCCTATTCACAAGGGAGCTCTGGAGAGAAAACAGGCTTACATAGCTGCATAGAAAATATACAGCCATTACCTTTACTAATCAATCTATTGAGATAGTCCTCTGTAAATAAATATCACTCAACACCCAGGGATCAAAATCAATTGAATAGCAGTGAAAGAGAAAAACAACAATGCCAAAAATAAACACTTAACCCTGAAGTAAACAGATTAATTTAAAGGAAATAAGGACTCTGGAATTTAGGTCTTAATTTAGTAACTTCAGAGTGCTGAGAGGTTACTGCAGCCAAGAAGCAAGAACCGATGGCTAAAAAATGGGAAAATAAGGGGCAAGGAAAGCCTGTGGGTAATTAACAATATAACTGTTAAATTTTAAAAAATAAAGGCATATTCTTCTGGCCAAGATGGAAGTGTAGGTAGACACACTTTGCCTCCTTGCACAATCAAAAGAATAATAACAAATTCAAAAACAAAAAACAACCAGAACTGACAAAAAAATTGAACTGTACAGAAGTCTGACAACCAAGGACCTAAAGAAGGAACATTCATCCAGACCTGTAGGAGGAGCAGAGACAGGCAGCCAGGAGGAGAGGACTTGTGGCAAGGGGGGTGCTGGAGGACTGGGGCAGTCAAGGCGGCAGCTGGCAGAGTAGGGAGTCCCATGGTTGGGTGCAGATAAATGGGGAGGAACAACTGAGGAGCAAGACAGACCACACAACCAGGGTTCCAGTCCAAGGAAATAAAGCCTCAAACCTCTGACTGAAAAAACCTGTGGGGATTGAGGCAGCAGCAAGAGAAACTCCCAGCCTCACAGGAGAGTTCCTTGAAGAGACTCACAGAGTCCTAGGACATACACAAACCCACCCACCTGGGAATCAGCACCAGAAGGACCCAATTTGCCTGTGGGTAGCAGGGGAAGTGACTGAAAGCTGGCAGAGAGCTAAGCAGGCTAAATTGTTCCCTCTCAGACCCCTCCCCTACATACAGCATCACAAAGTAGCCCCGTGGGTGGCCCTGCCCTGGTGGTAGAGCCTGGTGAATACCTAAGGCTCTACCACTTACTACATAACAGGTGCACCCAGACCAAAAAAAAAAATGGCTCAAATGAAAGAACAAATCAAAGCTTCAGAAAAAATACAAGTAAACAATGGAGAGATAGCCAACCTATCAGATGCACAATTCAAAACACGTAATTAGGATGCTCACAGAATTGGTTGAAAAATAGAGGAAAAAGTGAAGGTTATGAAAAGTGAAATAAAGAGAACCAACAATGAAGGGAAGGAAACCGGGACTCAAATCAACAATTTGGATCAGAAGGAAGAAATAAACATTCAACCAGAAAAGAATGAAGAAACAAGAATTCAAAAAAATGAGGAGAGGCTTAGGTACCTCTTAGACAACTTTAAACATTCCAACATCTTCACAGGGTGTCAGAAGGAGAAGTGGAAGAGCAAGAAACTGAAAACTTATTTGAAAAAATAATGAAGGAGAATGTCCCCAATCTGGCAAAGGAAATAGACTTCTAGGAAGCCCAAGAAGCTCAGAGTCCCAAACAAGTTGGACCCAAAGAAGCACACACCAAAGCACATCATAATTACATTACCCAAGATTAAAGATAAGGAGAGAATATTAAAAGCAGCAAGAGGAAAGGAGACAGTTACCCACAAAGGAGTGCCCATGAGACTGTTAGCTGATTTCTCAATTGAAACCTTGCAGGCAAGAAGGGGCTGGAAAGAAGTATTCCAAGTCATGAAAGGCAAGGACCTACATCCAAGATTACGCTATCCAGCAAAGCTCTAATTTAGAATGGAAGGGTAGATAAAGTGCTTCTCAGATAACTTCAAGTTAAAGGAGTTCATCATCGCCAAGCCCTTATTCTATGAAATGTTAAAGGGACTTATCTAAGAAAAAGAAGATAAAAAATATGAGCAGTAAAATGACAAGAAACTCACAACTATCAACAACCGAATCTAAAAAAACCTAAACCAAAAATAAACTAAGCAAACAACTAGAACAGGAACAGATGAATCACAGAAATGGAGATCGCATGGAGGGTATTCAGCAGGGGAGGGGAGGGGGTAATGGAGGGAAAGGTATAGGGAATAAGTAGCATAAATGGTAGGTAGAAAATAGATGGGGGGAAGTGGTTAAGAATTGTATGGGAAATATAGAAGCCAAAGAACTTACATGTATGATCCATGGACATGAACTAACAGGGAGAGAGGGAATGTGGGTGGGAGGGGGTGTGCAGGGCGGAGGTGAATAAAGGGTGGGAAATGGGACAACGGTAATAGCACAATCAATAAAATATATTTAAAAATAACAGCATATTACTAATATAAAATGATATTGAAGGGATATTCAACAATGCAGACCAAACATACATGCAAAACAAATCTTGGAATATATAAGGGGACATTTAGGAGAAAGAGAGGTTCAATCCAAACATTGCAACAAGTATCTAACAGGAGTTCTACAAGGAGATAACAGAGAAATTGAATGAAATCAATATTGTTTTAATGTTAGAAAAAACATGTGGAACCTGAAGAATGAACAAGCTGTCATACTGGAAGAGCTCACTTAGTAGTGAGCAGGATGAATTTTGCAAAACAGTAAAACAGGTAAAAATTTCAAGGTTCCAATGATAAAAATAAAATGTGAAAAAAGCCTCCACATGTCTGCATGTAATGAAGTGGGAATGATACAGACACTGCTGCTGTGGGGCCTGAGAGGAGCTGATGGACAAGCACCTTCGAACTTCTGAAGGAAAATGGTTTTGAGCATGGGCTTCTATGTGCAAAAAATTAAGAGAAAAAGTAGTGTAATCTACACATTTATCTTTCAAGCCATTGAGTTTATATCTCCACTAGGTAAGTTTGCTGGGCCAAATTCATATGTCTAAGGTTGATGCAAAGTTACCTTACAAAAATTACGACGTGAAGTGGAAAAATTTAGGTAATTATTCTATTAATGTAGATTAAAGATGCAAAAGAAAGAAAGGAAAAGTAGTAGGAAAAAGTAGTAGTAGGAAATAATGGAAGGGAGACAAAGAGACGAAGAGGAGGAGAAGGAAAAGCACATTCGTAAAAAGAGATTAGGACAGATTGGAGAAAAAGAAGGAGAGAGGGAAGAATTGGTGTTTATACTGTCAAATTTAAAAGGAAACTGAAAATTTTAGGTGCATTCCTAAAGGACTTTCACATCTCTTTACTTGGAGAAACAGATGCTGATTTTTTGAAAATCTATGAGGATGATTATTAGGCTTTATATATTGTAAATGTACAATACTTTTAAAAATACTGCTTTTTACATTTGAACCAAGAACAAACCGAATTTTTAAGCAGTGTATACAATGCCAGGCTTTCACTGACTTTCAGACATCCCACTTGCCTGGAGAGCACAAGACCTCTCCCCTTTGATTACCAGGTCTTGACTACCTGCAACCGCTCTCCCTGCCGCATTCCCATTCTCCATTCCTCTAGAACTGGCGCTGCAGCAGCAAGAGTGGAAGAGAAGAGGAAAACAGGAGGAAGAGCCACCCCTCCCCTCCCCAGGCTGCCTCTGCCCCCACAAAGGCACTGTGGTAGGCCCTGTCTCTGCCTTTGCTGGAGTTGAACACCCAACAGTTTATTGTACCTGTGCATTATGGAAAAGTCAAAGACTTCATTTCTTCTTACACTTAAAGCCCCAGTAGGTAAGTGCCCACTTTACGTTCCCCTTCAGGATCTAAGTAAAAGAAGTGGGAGGAGCACAAAAAGATCTCTTTGCCTCCCTGTTCCTGTTTCACTAAACAGCCAGTTTTAGGAACTCTAAAGAGGCTACTTTTGCATTTTCTTAAGTAACTGGAGAATTTGGGAGAAACCAATAGACCCTTTCCTATTTTGTAGTTTGCTAGCAAAGAGCAACAAACTTTGTCTGAAGTAACTGTAAACGGAATGGGAAAGAAACCATATAGCCCAAGTCTCAGGACTCTCTCTCAAGATGATCTGGAAGAAAGCTGAAAAATGACCCAGGGAATTTAAATCAGCAGGGTAAGACTTTCCTTGGTAGGCATCTCAGCCAGGAAGCTGTGGCTGGAGCCCTTGCCTGAGGTTGTGGGCATCCCTCTTACTTATTTGATTACAGCTGTAGGAAATCTCACCAACCAGAAAGACATAGGTTTCAAGTAGTCTGAAAGTTCAAACAGCACAGAACTCTAAACACACGTACCTCAAAGTGTATCATTATATACAGCAAGAGATTCTAGAAGTGCGCTGTTCAATTCATTAGCTACAGGCCACGTGTAACTATTTAGATTTAAATCAATTAAGATTAAATAAAATTAAAAATTCAATTCCTTATTCACACTGGCTGTATTTCAAATGCTAGTGTCACATGTAACTGGGGCTACCATATTGAACAGCACAGAAATACATCATTTCTATCGCTGTAGCAAGTTCTAAAGGATAGTGCCATGCTAGGACAATATTAGCACAAATGCAAAGGTTAACTAAGTATATGTGAGTTGCTCTGGCTACTACTCAACGTGATTAATGTACCTAGGAGAAGATACGACTTACACACAACCTAAAGTAACTCAAGTGGGAAACTGTCTTAACTATGCTTGCTACCCAAGATCCTTGAAGTTTTAAATTATGTCATTATTGATATTACAATTAAACAGGTGGAACACCTAAATCAGAGTGATTAACTAATTTGCCCCAGCCAACTTTTTTGGAACTGCAGCAGAATATCAAGTCTCCCTTACCTATATACGAATTGCCCTCCAAGTTCCAAGAATCCTATCTGCGTACAACTGAATATAGGACCTTTCACAGAAAATGTGTCCAATCACTATTTGTTGCATCAATGACTCAGTTACGCAATGCACACTGCAATGATGCAATGAATGCATGGATAAATGAGCTGTAAGGCACAGCGCACAGTAAAACAAACATACAGCAGAACATGATGAGCAGCCTCAGAAACAAAAGCAAGGCTGCTCAGGGTAAGCTGAAATTTCAACCAGCCGTTCCTTATAAAACACGTGATGTTTCCCTTATGCTTTTCATGACTCATTCTCTCTCCTACTTAATTAATGCTCATATCTTTTGATTTTTTACCTTTTTAATTTATTTGACCACAAAGGCTACCCTATGCACTCACCCACCTCCAACCCCCATTTAAAACTACCCACCCAGACTTGCTTGTAATACTGGGGCCACTTTCCCAAAAATCATGCCACTGTTTCTATTTAGCACTTAGATTTAAGTAAAAGTTCTGTGTATCCCATGCACAAGACTTGCTCCATGCCAAAAAGTTATTCTATAAGTCAATGAAAAAGGGAATGCATTTAGTGTTGAGGGAGATTGCTGAATGGGAGATAAGGAATGATAGCTTAAGTTTCAAATTTGTAAAAATTTGGACCATGCTGTCTACTTTAGTTTTCTTGAAAATCTAGCGAGTGAATGGCCTTTTCTGATACTCTTCCTTGTTCCCCTCCTTCCCCTCCCCACCCCCAACCAGCCAAACCAAACCAAACCAACCAAACCAAATCTTTGAGCTATGTTTGTTACTTACAGGAGAGGCGCTGACGCCGAATATGTCTCTGACATCCCTGACGGACTGCTTGTTCTTTTTCCTCATGGTTTGGGTATAAGTATTGTATCTCTTTTTCACTGCAGCTGCTTGGGTTCGAGTCAATGTGGAGAGCAAGGCTTTGCCATCCTCCTCTTCATCACCTGAGATCAGGGTTGATAAACCCACATCTTGCAACCACTCTGCTTCGAGTTCCCCCTCTGTAAAATGACACGACCAACAGAAGGTTAGAACATTCTGTCTGACTGGATGGCGTGTATGTCTCCAGGTCTTACACAGCAGTGAATAAGACATATCAGTAAGCAATATATTAAGACTGTCCTTTTTCAAAGTTATGGAAAAGGCCTATAAAATGAATAAAAGTCTGCATTCTATTTTTCAAATAAGTCAAATTTTAAAGTGTTTTCTAGTACAGTAAGGTTAATTGGCAGATTGGGTAAGGAAAGATGCCTTTTTCCTTGTCAGACAGTTAAATATAAGCCATATCTGGACTATCAATTCAAAAAAGGATAAAATATGAATATTTAAACTAAAACCATAATAGAAAAAGAGGGGTTTAATAGCACACAAAACAGTGTTTTCATTCCTCAAAGGCAGATTGAAATCCCACCGCTACCATTTACTAGATGAAAGGCTAAGGAAAGTTTTAAGATATCTCTTGGGCTCAGTGTCCTCTTGGCAAAATAGAGGTAATAATAACAAAATTATTAGGTGGCTATGAGGATTGTTTTATCAACATAGTTATAAAAATAATGTTCAATAGATAATTTGTTCTCTTACTGTTCTCCTTATTCTAAATAATAGGTAATTATTCTATTTTTCAGAAGGCAATCTAAAAATGTAAGATCTGTCATAATAAGAATCAACTGTTGTGGTAAATTAGAAGTACCGAAATAATAAATAATTCCGAATAACAACATCTTGTAATAAAAAATCCACTGCACATGATTTTGGGAACTACGCTAAACAAGCATTCCTGAATGGGGTTTGTCTAAGGAGCAGATTAGACCGATTTGTAAACAGCCTCTTCAAAATACCAGTCTAGGAGTCTTGGGCTATGCTTACATTATTGCATCATTGGTATGTGAACAAAGCCTTCCAATGTGCTTCACAGGCCCAGTTTCTTAACTAGGCAAATCTTTTATTTATGTTCTTGTTTTTATTGTTCATTGGCTTTATAAACATCCCTTTTAAAAGTGAACCTAAGTCATGCCATTCTGTGCTAATCCACCCCATTAGAAAGTTTGTTGGGGAACCATATTAAAAAGGGAATAAAATCTTCCAGGAACGGTAGAGTAGCTTGTGGATAACAATTACGAACTCTGAACTAAGTACATAAAAATAACTATTTGAAGGTAATGGAGAGGAACCAAGTACAGGCAGGAACTGAAAAACAATTAAATTTTGATAAAAGAAAAAGCACTGCATAAGAGTCACATTTATGCAACTTTAAAGTTGAGGTCCTTTTCCAATTCCTACAGTGCTGGGTGGCTGGAACTCAAACAGAAAACCACAGTTTTACTTATTTGAGAAGTCAGAGCATAGAGTATGGGATTATTAGAACAGGTGGAAAGTGGAAACATCCCTGTTAAGAAGAGTCACCTAGGAAAGAGCTCTAAAATCTGTGCATAAATTCTGACCAAATCCTTGACTAAACCTTAAACTGAAAAGGTACATGAGAGACACCAAGCACCCTATTGAAAAACAGCAGCTACCAGGCTAAATGAATGACCAAGATTATAGATGTTGCACTGAGCAGGGAAGACAGACTCAGGAGTGTGAGTCTCGTCAAGTTAACTGCTGCAACTAAAATTAACCCCCTTCACAGGGAGATAAGAGAATCCAGAGTCTCTAAAACATATGAATAATGTCACAATATTATTATACTATCAAAAATGTTATAATATCTAGGATATAATAAAAAGAAAAAATGGGTTAATTTATCCAAGGAAAGGCCGTTGATAGAAAGGGACTCATAACTGATGTTGGGCAAGGGCTGCAGCAGCCTTTGTGTCTACACTCAAGAGCAAAAGAAAAGATGCCCGTGATGAGTGCACAGTACATTACAGCAAAAGTGAAACTGTAACAATATCTAAAAGAACTAAAATTTAAATTATAGAACTAGAAATTAAAATATATCAAATACAAAATTTGCTGAAAGGGCTTAATAGCATACTAGAGACTGTAAAGGGGCCATTCAACTTGGATATTCAATGGAAATTACCCAACGTGAAAGAAAGAAAAATATTTTTAAACATTTAAAACATTCCCCAGTGATCTTAGGGAAACGCTAAGTTGCATAATACATGTAGAGTTGAAGTTTCAGAGAAGAGAGAGAATAGTGCAGAAAAAACTTTTTAAAGAAATAATGTCCAAAAGTTTCCAAAATTTGTGGAAAACCCAACTAGTTCAGCAAGTAGGTAAACACAAAAGAAAGTGCACTTAGGCATTTTAAAGTCAAACTGTTGAAAACCAAAGATAGAAAGAAAATTTGAATGCAGTCAGAGAAAGACAACACTTTATGTACAGGGGAACAATAACAATGAATACATTAACTCCTTATCAGAAATAGTGGATGTCAAAAGACAATAAGATCTTTAAAATCCTGAAGGGAAAAAAACCTGTCAAACAATAATTAGGTATCCAGCAAGAATACCCTTCAAGAATGAAGGTGGAAAAAAGTCATTTTCAAGTGAATAAAAATGAAGAGAATTTATCACTAGCAAACTTGCTCTGTGAAAATATGCTAAAGATAGCTCTTTTTAGGCTAAAGAGAAAAGACATGAGATGGATACTGAATACATAAAAAAAGTAGTGGAAATGTTAAATATGTGGACATTAATTTCTTTAAAAGACAGATAGCCACTGTCTCTTCTCCCTAAATTTAGTCGTAAAGCCTAAAGCCATCCGTTGGAGCAGAGCAGGGAGGAGCCCAGGCAGAGGAGGAATCCAGGGAGGTCGGACCCTGCGACGAGAAGGGCGACCTGAGAGCGAGAGAGAAACTGGCACTGTCAGGGGGACTGATCAAATAAGTGTAAGTCAGTGCACATACTTAAGATGATGAAGGCCAGTCTTCTCACTGTCTAAGAAGGAAGTCAGATCTGTTAAGGGAGAACAGTACAATGAACTGAGTGGTATTATATTGGAATTGAAGGTATAGGTGTGAACTCAAATATTTCAATATCTAATTATAGAAATATAGATATAAATGTGTATATATGTAATACCTATACATTGTATAAATATGTAGGTACTTACACATATGTGTGTATGTATACACAGTATATGTATGTGTGTGTATATAATGTGCCTAATGAAAACAGTCTTATGTGTATGCTTACTAATTAAACCACCTTTAGTCTTTCCTGGTTATGTGTTTATGTGTTGATAGGTTGCACCTGGAGGAAATGACATATGCTTTTAACCCCAGGTGAGTAAACTTGCTCTTTTTGAAAACTAAAGACAATTACACTCTTACTATTTTCATTTATTTTGGTGCTTAACCTTCTTCTATTTAATTTTACTGAAAACTAGTACATTTTTTATGGTATTTATTTTAGGTAATACAAAAGAATAAATTCTCTAAATACACTATTATCAGTAAATGCTTCAAAGATTTTTTTTTAAAGATTTTATTTATTTTTAGAGAGGGGAAGGAAGGGAGAAAGAGAGGGAGAGAAACATCAATGTTTGGTTGCCTCTCAAGCGCCGCCTACTGGGGACCTGGCCCACAACCCAGGCACATGTCCTGACTGGGAATCAAATTGGTGATCCTTTGGTTCGCCACAGGCCAGGGCTCAATCCACTGAGCCACACCAGCCAGGGCACTTCCAAGACTTGAACTGGCAATTTTTTCCATCTCACACTCTCTTTCTCCTGCTCTCAGTCTCTGTCTTTTCATAATTAATAGTCAACTACAGAGATGTAGAGGCCATCAAAGTTAGAATACTCAAACTAATTTCATTGAGTTACTTTATCAAAATATAGCAGCTAGAAGGCTAAATGAATGACCAAGATATAGATGCTGCATAGAGCAGGGAAGACACACTTGGGAGTATGGTTCTAGTCAATTTACCTGCTAAAACTAAAATTAACCCCATTAGAGGGGGATAATGGACTACAGAGTCTTTAAAACTGAATCAAATTAATAGGCACAGCGTCCCTAAGTAGCAATACGTAAGAGGTCAATATGAATTTTGTTGATAGCCTGCCTTTAGGTCATGTCTTCTTAAATAGAATCTACCTTGAACCAGTCCAGTAGATATAAACCAACGGGAGCAGGTGGCTGATACGCTGAATTCTACTAAATTCATTTGTTAAACTATTAATGGGAGGAGTTCTATCTGCTGACAGAACAAGAGAGAGTATAGTGAGACAGCGAGTCAGCACACAGGAAAAGGAATCTAGAATCTAGAACCTTACCGTCCGCAGGCTTGAGCTCGGCTGGCGTCTGCTCGTCCTGCCCTCCCATGCTGTTCTCCTTAATGCTTTCTATTTCCCGCCAGAAATCCTCCATGGAGGCGCTGTCTACGGACGCTTGTGAGTTGGAGCGGCTGAATGCAGGAGAGTGCAGGGATTCATTGGAGAGCATCCTGTTAATTCTTCGGCAGCGAGGAATGGACTTTCTGAGGAGAGAATAATATCTGTGAATAAAATCAGTGTCTTCTATGGCATAAATCACATAATTCAATTTAGGTTTAAAGCCGTGGAGAAATGGAGTTAGTGCGGTAGACAGGGATTTGAGGGAACAATCTCCTTTCAGTAGTGCCCCCCCTTTTTACTCTATATAATTCATATTGCCTCTGTGGCCCTTTAAGACTTACAACAAAAGTACTCTTATACTTTCCACATACTTATGAAGTAGGAAGTTATTTGTATTAGTCAAAACATGTACAGCCTGTCTCTGTAAAGTATCTAAGGTGATGACAGAGAAGGGCGTAAGAAGTTGGCTGCTCACATCCATCCGATTGCCCCCCAACCGAAACAAGAGGAAAGGAAACAACAATGTTGGTGAGAACGTGGAGAAGCGAACCCTCGTTCGCTGTCGGGAGGAATGTAAAATGGTCCAACTGTTGTAAGCAGGATCTCAGAGAGACTTTTATATGTTCACGTTCATAGAAGCATCACTCACAAAAGCTACAAGGTAGAAACAATGCAAATATCTGTTAACGAATTAATAGGTAAACAAAATATGGGACACAATACATACAATAAAATAGGATTCAGCCTTGAAAACAAGAGAAATCCTGATACTTGCTACAATATGGATGAAACTTAAAGATTTATGCTACATGAAAGAAACCAGGCACAATAAAAAAATACTGTCTGATTCTACTTATATGAGGTGCCTAGAGTAGTTAAACTTACAGAGTCAGAAAGTAGAATGACAGATTCCGGGGGCCTGAGAGAAGAGGGAATGGGTAGTTTAATGAGTACCGAGGTTTATTTTCTCAAGATGAAATGAGTTCTGGAGCTGGATGGTGGAGATGGTTGTACAACAATGTGAATGTACTTAATAGTTAATATAGGCTTAATGCTTACTACACACTTAAAAATGGCTAAGAGGGCCCTGAATGGTGTAGTTCAGTGTGTTGGGCATTGTCCCACAAAATGAAAGGTCGCCAGTTCAATTCCTGGTCAGGGCACATACCTGGGTTGCAGGCCAGGTCCCTGACCTATGTTTCTCTCAAACACTGATGTCTCTCTCTCCTTCTCTCTCCCTTCTCTCTCTAAAAATAAGTCAATGAAATCTCTAAAAAAAATAAAAAACATTGAAGTAGCTTTTTAAAAAATGATTAAGAGGGTAAATTTTAGCTTATGTGTACTTTGCCAGAATTTTTTAAATTGGAAAAAAGTAAGTTGGCTTTTGAGATAATGAGATAGTGAGAAAAAATAATCCGTAACCTTCCATGGAAAACCCTGTATTAGGATGGGGAAGTGGGCATCAACCTGGAGCACAGAGACTCATGGTCAGTTCAGGAACAACTGGATCACCACAATGGCGGGGGACCAATTACCGAGAAGGGCAGTGTAGGCTCTGGTTATCTCTCGTCAATCGGACCCCCACCTATCTAGGAGACAGACGCCAAGAATGGAGCAGCTTCCTGGGGCACATTCCTCGTGGGGCTGCTGCAAGGACTAAATGAATTAGCACATGTAAAGCATTTAGAACATAATAATGTTCAACAATTTAGTTTAAAAAGCAAGAGACATCATCAGGTAGATTATGTCAAAATGTTGGAATTCTGAGAGATTTTGGTGGTTTATGTATTTTATGTAAGGTATGCAAGCGTTAACTAACCTTATTGTGGCAATCATTTGACAATATATGTGCATCAAATCATCAGGTTCTACACTTTAAACTTACACAATGCTGTTAATTATATCTCAATAAAGCTAGAAAAAAATTTAAATATTTGACTTCCATGATCTATGTATGACAAATATTACACTTCCTAAAAGCGGAATTTTTTTTAACTGAACACATCAGTCCCCAATAACAAAAAAAATAATTAACTTCATGTAGAAAATCTTCTGTTCTTGTACTGACATGTTTTTAAATTTATTTTCCTATTTGGTATGAGTATGCAACTCCTTTCAAAGCATCTCTAAGTTTACCCTAGTCTCCTTGGGTTTAGGTGGAATTGAACTAAAAGGATGAGGCTGCCTCTTACCCAGTGTGTGGTCTGAGCGGTTTCACCGCCCCTCCACCGAAAAACTCTCAGACGGAAAGAGGTAATGGCACAGAAACGTCCAAGTGTGGGTGTTATGACTGAGAACAATTAAATTTTGATATGTAGCACTGCAATAGTCATGTCTTATCATATTTAGCATGTCTGATAGCACACGTAAAGCACACTGATATTCGTGAAAGTACAAAAAAGGGAAGGAGATAAGAAAAAAGTCTGTTTCCTTGTACTGTCTGTACCTTTAGGAATCCTAGATTTCTAAATCACCTTTAGTAAAACTTTCTGGAATTTTAACGTTAACCCTTTCATGGTTCCAGACTGAGAGTAATTCTAGATTTGAACATTAACTAGAGCAAGGTAGTCAATTTATTTTTAAAAACCACAGTGTTTCAGCCCTAGCTGGTATGGCTCAGTGGATTGAGCACCAGCCTGCAAACCAAAAGGTCACAAATTTGATTCCCAGTCAGGGCACATGCCTGGGTTGTAGGCCAGGTCCTGGGATGGGGTTGGGGGTGCGAGAGAGGTAACTGATGCCTGTTTCTCTCTCTCTCTCTTCTCCTCTCTCTAAAAATAAATAAAATCTTTTTTAAAAAGCAAAGCATTTCAGGAAAATATGAAATACCTTTTTTATGTTTTTAAGTTGCGCTGTGTGATAAAAATAATTTTAGGCTGCTTTGTTTGATAATTAGGTAATAAGAGTTTTTCACTAAATTCTTTATAGTTTGACAAGACACATTCTGGTGGGTGAAAATATAGATAAAATCAACACAGGTAACAAGACAGTTATTGCTTTCTTTATTAGTTTTAGGCCTTAAGCCTTTTCCCTCTTGCAACAAGACTAATACTGAAAACTACTAACAAATTCCTAGAGTTCTAGTACATGCATACCTACTTCTTATAAAACTGTAACCAATCACACCACTGTCATACTGCTGACTGCCCTGTGTGCCATATTCAGAAAAGTTTACAGATGCCCCAAACTTCCTCTAGTTCTGGATTTTTTAGGTTTATTTCTTTAAAAACATTAATATGCTTGATTTGAATAAATACAGTTTTAACCACATACATAAAAGTAGTTTTTAAAATTATTACAGTGTATTAATAAGTGTAAAAGGTCAAGTAACACACTGTTACATAAGGCAGAAATTCTCCTCCTATCTGTACCACATCAACACTGCTGTATAAGCTAATTTATCTCCCCCACTCAAAACCATGTCATAGACATCTTTTCCAGCCAATACAAATATATCATCTTAATGGCTGCATGGAGTAGCATAATTTATCTTGAAAATTAAGCAAAATGCAGATATACCCAAGCAGTGAAAATGTTCGAAGAAGTGATAAACTTGGGAAACAATAAGTGAATCTTAGAAGATGAGGAGCAGATGTAGTTAGGGCTAATAATGATGACTGAGTGACAGGTCACAGTGCTATGCTCATGCGGAGGGTATGCTGATGAACCTCAGGGAACAGGTCATCATACAACTGCTGAGGGCAGGGGGTCAGATGGAAACACAGATCATGAGCATCGGACTAACACCTGGTTTCATATGAGACAATCCGCCTGAAGGATACTGTAATTGCAATGGTCAAGTATTCATTTTTGGCCAAAGTGGACAGACAGCCTTTCCGGGACAGGCACATTTGGAAGAGTTCTCACAGTTTTAGTTAGATATCCAAACATTTCCCCCTGCATCACAGGGTGGAACTGGGAGACCATGACCTTCCATTCTTTAAGCATCACATAATTGCGATCCTCAGGCTCATCCAACACTTTGATGAGCCTTAATCTGTGGCTGCATACCTCACCATATTAGGGTAAATAAGAGCTTAAGCTTCATCAGCTGTTTGCACTTTTTTTATTTCAAAACAAGACCAGGAAAACATTACATGAGAAACAGAATGCAATTGTATTACATATCAACTTGGTGAGGGAAAATACCATTAGGTTTAACATTAGATTTTAAATTCATGGTAATTACCATAAATTCAAAGTGACATTTTAAAAAACATTGTATTATTGTATTTTCCTTGATCATTTTTTAAGGAATAACTTGTATTATATTTTAATGATTACTAGCGATCTATAATTTATTATGTCTACTTTGAATTAGTATGCTACAATTTCATGACAATGTAAATACCTTACAAGAGTACAATTCTCTTTCCTCTTTATAATATTATCATAATTTGCTTCTTCACATGTCTACATTCCACAATAGTTATCACTGCTGTTTCTTTAAAAAAGTTAACAATCTTTTCAGAAAGTAGGTAAACAGCTCTTATCCATCCTTGTGCTCTTTATTCCTTCCTGCACATAAGTATATCCACAACAGGTCATCTCCCTCAGCTTTGAGAACTTCCTGTAGCATTTCTCTTCTCTTTCCTTGCCATTTCTAGTACTGTGGGTCTGCTGGCAACAAATTCCGTCAGGTTCCTTTCTGAATATGTCTTTAATTCATTTTCAGGGCGTTATTTTTGTTGTTGCTATTGTTGTTGACTAGACATACTAATTTAGGCTGACAGGTTTTTGTTTGCTTTTTAAAATCCTTTTAAAGATGTCAGTGCACTGTCTTCTGGACTATTGACAATGATAAGGAGAGAAGTTAATTACAATTCATATTGATGTTCTTCTAACTCTAATGCACTTTTTTCTAGCTGCTTGTAAAACATTTTTGTTTTCAGCAGTTTAAGTATGATGTGCCTAGATTGTGGATTTCTGTGTATTTATTCGCTTTAGGTTTACTGAGCGTCTAGAACCTGTCATCGATTTTGGTTTATTCTTATCTATTTTCTCTTGAAATATTTCTTGCATCCCATTCTCTCTCCTCTTCCTCTGGGACCGCAGAAACACGACTGTGGGGCCAGTGGCGCGGTCCCAAACATCCCTCACAACCCGCTTTGCCTCCCCCACCTCGTTTTCTGTGCTTCTGTTTGGAGATTTTCTATTGCCCTGTCTCCCACGTCATTTTTTCTTTCTTCCATGTGTCCAGTCTGCTGTTAAGTCCATCCAATGAATGCTTCAATTCCGATTTTGTGTTTTCATATCAAGAATATCCAATCAGTTCTCTTTAGAGATTCTATTTCTATGTTGACATTATTAATGTTTACAGGTTTTTCTTCAATTCCTTCAACATATTTATTATTATTTGAAAGTTATTGTCTCTTAATGTCAACATCTGTGTCATCAGTGTGTCTGCTAATAGTGAAATATAGTCAACTAATTGTTTGTGGGTCACATTTTTCTTTTCATTTACAAATCTCCTAACTTTTTGTTGTATGGCACACAATGATTTTAAGAGAACTCTAGACTACGAAAGTAAATAACAATTTCCTCCAGGAGGGCAAGCCTTTTCCTCTGATAGTTCAAGTGAGGCACAGATCAGTTCAGTCCAACATGGAATTGAGCTGGATCTGGGCTGGGTTGCAATTTTATAAGTTGTAGGTCACCTAAATGTTTCAAATGTTTCAAGGGGGAGATCTGTCCCATCTGTATCATAGGTCCCTCCCCGTGGCAGGACTGTGGGATAAATACCACGGCACGACAGAAATCTCTCTCTGCTATATAGCTCAGTCTCCAGCCCCCTGTGCTCCTGTGCTCTAAGCAAAAATATCACGGAGAAAACTCATCAGGTGTGGAGAACTAGTTCTGTATCTGGCACTTCTACAAATTCCAATGTGCTTAGACTGTGCAGGCCGCCATTAACAGCTCCACCGGTGCCTCCTCACCCCTGCAGAGTCCCTCTACCCATGTAGGTGTGATCTGCTGCCCAGCAGTGCACATACTCAGGGAGGATTCATTCCTACAGAGGGAAATGACCTCTGCCTAGGTGTTCTGCTCACCTAAGAAGAACTCTTCCCTCACTGGAATTTAGTTCCTTTATACTTCTCTGGTCCACAATTTTCCATTAGAGTTGTGTTTTTTTTTTTAAACATGCATGATATTAACATTTATTCTTTTTTTCCTCTAGTTATTACAGCGGGAAAGATAGCCTGCCACAACCTATTTATGACTTAGCTAGAAGTGGAACTCCCCAAGAACACTGTAAACATTTTGTTTATACTCCTGCAAAACACTGTAAAAATTGATATTTTTAACATTGTATTTGCTTATACACTACTTGCTCTGTCTAACCACAAGTTCAAGTGTTCTGAATATTTTCCAAAGAATATTTGTAAAATATTTGTAATACTTCTTGCTAAGAAATACTCTGTGGGCCTTTACTATCTCCTGTTTTGTAGAGAATTTCACATATAACAAGTTTTTATCAAACACATTACATCACTTGATATTTACATTAATACCATGAAGTAGCCAAAGCAAGTATTATGTATCGCATTATATTAAAACAATGAAAGAAACAGTTGCCCAGACTAAAGTGGGGATGCATAACTTCCCATTTTAACTACCACAAAATGCAAAGTCTTTTTTAGGATTTCTCAGCCCAGCATGCTATGTCCTGGAACTTCTCCAATCTTACCTTATATCACTCTCTCTGGCATGAGAAATAGGCATGCTAACTTTTTCAATTTCCAAAAAGCCAAGCTCTTTCTTCTGTTAGGAAATTTTCTCTTGTTGTTGTGTTTTGAAACACCCTCCTGAAATTTCCATGGCAAGATGCTTTTCACCACTCAGCTCCTGGCCTAAACGTCACCCCTCAGGGACACTTTCCCGGCCACGCCAGCCTGGTGTTCTTCCAGTCATCCGCCATCTTGGCTTTCTGCCTTTCCTTCAATAACATATAATTAATTCATTCACTTATGGCAATTTTTTGGAACTATTTTCCCCACCAGAATATAGAGGAGCCATGTCTGTCTTATTTACATAGTATTTGGCAAATAACAGGAACTCAGATATATGTGCTGAATGAATGACTAGTGGGGACCACGAGAAAGAAGATGCATACTAAGAAGGTCTCCAGGAGGCTAACGGAGCTCAATTTTTTTTTTAAATTTTCTTTATTTAATTTTAGAGAGGGGAGGGACAGAGAAAGAGAGAGAAAGAGAAACATCAATGTGCGGTTGCTGGGGGCCATGGCCTGCAACCCAGGCATGTGTCCTGACTGGGAATCGAACCTGCAATGCTTTGGTTCTCAGCCCGCGCTCAATCCACTGAGCTACGCCAGCCAGGGCACGGAACTCAATTTTTTAAAACAGAGCCTAGCAGTCATTTCCACACAGGCAGCCTCTCATGCAAACTGCACTTTGCACTTTGGGGAGAAGCCTACACTGAACTACCTGCCTCTGCACAGAGCTGCCTGCCTGTACCGTGTTCCTGTCATCTGGGCCAGCCCTTACAAAGGAGTTCCTGGAACTTTATTCCTCAGGCTTCCCCTGTTCCACCAGAGCTGAACAACTACATCCCCCTCAACTTCTTCACCAACCAATCAGAGCAGCTCCATTCTGACCAATCAGGACAGTGCCTTTTAGACCAATCAAACAGTAAGGATTTGAAGTCCTCATTTACATGAAGACAGACCAATAAGGGATAGGGGCACTGGTTTCTGTCTATATAAGTCAGCTCCCCTGTGGCTCAGAGAGTGCACTTTCCTTTTCCACCAAAGACTTCAGGCTTCATTTCCCTGGCTGGGCTGAAACACCAAAGATACCCTGCTGCAGCAGGACAGACAGGTACAGGGCAGAGCAGACAGTGAAGAGCACAGCAGAGCTCTCTAGCAATAGAGGGGCCTGGCCTCAGGGCTGGCTTGCCCCTGGGCCTGGTAACAGCAGTGGTGTTTTCACAGCCCTGCTGTATCACAATTGAGCTGTTCCATAGCCTTGCTGTTTTCACAGCCATACACGGTTCAATTGAGCTGTTTGAACTGAATAAAGTTTCCTTCTCCACCACAGCCCATAATGGGCATTCCTGCTGGTGTTAATTGATGCCAATGACCTTCAGTAGATACCAGTGACAGAGGAGTGAGGATATGAATTCAAGCCTTTTCCACGTTGATGCAATGCCCTCCCCACAGTAGTTTTTCTTAATTTTAAAAGTCCCCTGACATATTTGTATATCTGCTTATAGCTATCAACATTTTTATATCAGAGAAGGAATATAATATAGGGATTTAAGGGAAAATCTCTGAAGCCAACTGGCCCAGGCTTAAATGTAGATCTAAGGCTTTAAACAAGCTACTGAAACTCTGTGCCTCCATTTCCTTATTTACAAAATATTTACCAAACCTAAGGGGTTCCCTGCTTGGGGTGTTCTATTCAAGAATGAGACCTTGTTGTTGCAAGGTTGTAGCGATTTTCAAACCTCACTTAACACCTGGCTGTCTGACTAAAGCGTGCAGAAACCGGCTCTTTCCTGGCTATGGACACGCATAAAAACCTAGTGAATGGTTTGTTAAATCATGAGAAATAATCATACACAGAAAACCTAGTGAATGGTTTGTTAAATCATGAGAAATAATCATACACAGAAACAATTTTCTATAGAGAAGTCCAGAAAACGAGTGGCCACCTTCCAAATCAGTGACCCCTTCCTTTCCACAGCCCCTTCATTTATTTCCACATTCTCATGAGTCTTATTCCATAGAGGCCTTTATGAGATCAGCCCCTGTCTTAGGTCCATTCTCTATCCTAGAGAATTATTACCTGTTATTGGTAACTGATCTAGCATTAAAGGCCAGGCACAGAACAGGTAGCGTTCATGCCAGGGGAATAGTTTTTGTCTCCTTAGTGGCTCCTGATCCGGAGGTCTCTCACTCAGCCTAAGTCACAGGGGGTCACAGCTTCTTGAGACCAGGCAGGGTGGTCCCCAACACAAGGTAGTTTTATTTACTTGAAGCCAGTAAAGAAGATATAGTCAAAGTTCTGCTTCCACACAGGGAGGCAGAGCCATTGCTTACCTACACTATTTAGCCATAACATACTGATTTCTTCTTTGCGTTTGACTGCACTTTATTTGGTTGAGTTCCTGTAAAGCTCATCCTCTTTACATCTGCATCTACAAAACACTGTGCTACATTTTAACATTTAGCGAGAACAGCATTTAGTAATAACATTTAGAACTGATCAGACCTTGAGACCCTTGTCCTATCTAACAGAAATATTAATTATATCTACTTCACAGAATTGTTAGGAGTGAGTTAATAAATATATGTAAAAATACATGGCACATAGTAAGCCCATGTTTTAAGTGATAACTATAATTTGACTAATTTGCTAGTATGTTTATTGCTAGATATAGGATCAGACTACAGCAGGTTCTAGAATACCACCAGGGGACTAAAACAGCACTAGAACTGTAATGAGATAAATAAAACTAGATCAATCAGAACTCCTCTTGACCCAGCGCCATCCTCAAGGCTTGTTTCCCCAACACCCTTAGGCTGAATGTAGACATAGGGACACGAGTTTAGCCAAAGTCACACAAGGAATATTCCTCTTCATGGTTTCAGTAAAATCATTCCCCCCCAACCCCGATATAGGTACTATCCCCTTCTCTTCTTGTTTCTCCCTTATTAAAATGTGGACAAAATGACTGGTGCCTCAGCAGCCATCTTGTAACCATGAGAGAAAAGCCAAGAAAATTATAGTAATCAGCTCTGAATCTCAGAAATAATGTGAAATGCTACCTATCTCTGGACTTTGAGAAATCTGAAAGTAACAAACACTCACTTTTGAAAACTAATTTTTGTTGTTACTTGCAACCAAAGTCATTCTTAACTGATATAATTGGAAAAAATACTTTAATAGGTCATTTGGAGTAGCGTGAGATAAGACACCCTTTTCAACCCACTGAAAGGAATATTCAGTTAAGAATAAGCAGTCAATAACCTGTTTCCTAAAGAAGGTGAGTTCTAATGTAATGATTTTCAGTTTTATAGACTGCCAAATTATGAGCCTCATCCTACGTCTTGGTCTGATCTTGATCTCTATGCTATGGAGTTAAACTTCCTGACTGAAGACATCCCTGCCACATGCAAGAATTATATTCACATTACTCGCCAGTCCAACATATTTCAAGAGTTTTATGAATAATATGCATGAACTCAAAGATTTCCTCTTCCTTTTCTGAAAGAAGAGAAGGACTTCATTCTTTATTGTCAGTGTCTTTGAGTGATGTTGATGCCAGCACAGTGTGGCCATCTGAAGTAATGGTCTTGGGGACTGACCACAGTGGGACTTTACAGCAGGGCTCTTATGAGACAAATTACTTGCTCTCTGGGAAAGGCCCCGGGCACAGTCCCAGTAATGCCGCTGTTTGCCCTCTTTGCTTCCTCAGGAGGCCATTCAGATAAAGTAAAAGGACAAATACCTTGTTTTTATGTTCTGGCTTCTCAGTAATCTTGGATTCTAATGTGCATATAAACAAGCTCAAGTTGGATGTCTTGCAAAAAACACTTGAAAGGCACTGGTGATAAAAGGAAGCTATAGTTTCAGAGTAACAGAAGCCAGAACAGAGAGGAGGTTCCCACTTTCTTTCTCAGGCTCCCTGACTCTGTCTTTCAATATCATTCTGGCATCCTCTCACGTTCATCCTGCCATCCCAGTTCTCTGCTCCTTTCCTGGCCTGCCTCTCCCTCTTAACGAACAAGGAGAAGGCTGATGAAGCTATTCCACCGCCAGGTAAACAGGTGTGCCTGAACCTCCCTCTGTTGGCAGAAAAGGATACAGAAAATGTGTTTATAGATTAGGGGGAGGCTTACAACAGCAAACAAACCTCAGTCACTCAACAAGGAATTTTCTAAATCATTTTGAAAGCTGGAATTTTTTTTAACTAACTGAAGTTCACATCAGCAATGAAAGTCTTATGCATCTGTGTATCACCTCAGAGTACAAGCACTGTGCTAGAAATAGGGAAAGTTGCAATGGAGGAAAGAACAACTTCAAACCACTACACACCTAACCCCAGTGATTTACACACAGAGAGGCTCAAATGGGGCAACAAGCCCTTTTGTAAAACAGAATGACAGAACCTTTTCCTGGGGCTGGGGGGAGGGCAGCATGTTTTTCTGTACTTCTAGCTATGAAAGTAAAGCAAGTCCACATGCTCAACTCCAAGTAATTTATGCTATGTTCTGTCTACCAATCTGCCAAAGAAAAGGTGATTAAATAGAATCATTGTTTATATAGTGACTACATAATTAATATATACACACACACACACACATTTAACAAAATCAAAATACAATCTGTTTCTTAAATTCTCCCTACCTTGGCTGAGGGAGTGGGAAATGGAGAGTGACTACTAATGGGTACGGAGCTTCTTTCTGGAGATGAGTAAGTTCTGGAATTAGTGGTAATGGTATCACAACTTTGTGAATATACTAAAAACTACAGAATTGTATACTTTAAGAGGGTGAACTTTATATCATGTGAATTATATCTCAATAAAAATATCATATAAGAAAAAATTACCTTTCTTTAATTTTTAAAAAAGACTTTGATAATTAAGAGTGCATTGATACCGACAGCACCAAAGAGAGGTAAGGACGCACAGCAAGAGGAATTCTCCGTCTTTGCAGGCAGGAATGCAGAATGGCACAGCTACTTCGGAAGACAGCTTGGCGGGTTCGCACAAAACCAACACCCTTACCATACAACTCAACAATCACTCTCGTTGGTAGCTACCCAAGGATTTGAAAACTTAGGTCCATGTAAAAAACCTGCACACAATGTTTAAAGCAACTTTATTCATAATTGTTATGACCTGGAAGCAACTAAGATGTTCTTCAGTAGGTGAGTGGATAAACTATGGTATATCCTGACAATGTAATGTTTATTCAGAGCTACAAAGAAATGAGTTAACAATCCATGACAAGACATGAGGAAAACTTCAACACACATTACTAAGTGAAAGAAGCCAATCTAAGAAGGTCACATACTGTATGGTTCCAACTACATGACCTTCTGGGAAAGGTAAAACTATGGGGACAATAAAAGATCCATGGCTGCCAGGGGCTGGGAGGAGTGGCAGTAGGGGTGAGGGAGGGCTGAGCAGGTGGAGAACAGAAGGATTTGAGAGCAGTAAAAGTGTTAGCTAGTTAGTATTATTAAGGGAAGGAAGCAAAGGGAATCAGACATTAAGCCTAATAAACTAGAGAGCTGAACCATATATTAAGCCTATTTTACTAGGCTGTTGAATAGGACATTACACCTGCTTCACTAGGAAGTTGCAGCATTCACAGGCTCCCCAGGGGACTGCCTCATCCTCTGCCCTAGGGACTTAGTCCCTGAGCAGGCAGGAAGAATCTTCCAGGGAAACCACATGCCTGATACTGGGACTATCTGGGGAAGAAGAGAGGGAATTCCTCTGCTAGGCACATGCACAGTAGCAACAAAAATGGCAACGGGGGAGGTAAACTCATGCACAATAGAAACCAGATGACACAGCAAAACTTTGAGGCATGAGCACTAGGAGTCAAAATGGTGACACAAATTTGCAAAAAGAGCTATGGGCTTCGACAGATGGAAAGCTTCTTCCATGAGTAGTTAGTGGCTGCTTTGAGCAAAGATAACAGTCAAAGATGGGAAATGGTCTTAACTGTTCAACTAATAATATTTGAAACAAGTGACAGGCTAAAATAAAATGTTTGCTTTGCTGACAAATGAAATCACCAAGTGTGAACCTCTTATGTTCTGTCTCTTTTAAAACTAATATGTAAGTTCATGACCTTGATGTTCTCAGTCAAGTCTACAAATGACTCATCATATTATCCTCAAAGATAAAGTTGAACTTATGAGTGGAATACTGGTTTGGTGATACCTAATCATTGCTCAGAGGCTCATATATTTATTCAAGATAAGAGGCCCAGGAAAGAATCTACAAAACAGAATGTAAGAAAAAAACAGTTTTCTTTTACTTTTTAATAGAATTCTACCTTAATCCATTTAGAGACATAGGTTACTATAAGAGTCTTGGTGATCTGTATGTTTTATGCTTCTGAAATTACTCTTCTCCATTTAATAAGAAGAAATAGTTTTTAAATACTGTTTTTATGCAAAATGTGATATATTTTCTCTATGTTTTAGTACCAAACTGCAGTATATATATATTTTTTTTATTATGTGATTTAGAGGTGCCTGCTGTGGCTGGTATTGCCATGCATGACCTTCAAAGAGTTTAAGCAGATGATTTCTCCATTCACAGGGCCCACCTTGGTTTTCCAGCTCTCTGTCTGCCTCTCTGGTGCTGTGATGGTTTGTTGCAATGCAACCATGTAACTAACCTCTGTTTCCTCAGGTGGCCTCTCCTGTAGAACAGAACTCCTCAAACATATTCTGTTGCATTTATGGTTATTATTACTCAGTTATTAATGTTCAGCCATAAAATGTGAAAACTCTATTCCATTGCTTTCTTGTACTGTTATTGAAATTTCTTTCTTTCTGTTGCTCCTCTTCAGTTCCAAAAATTGAGTAATAGGACAGAATCACAAATAAGATCAAAGGGGTCATCAGGTAGTCTCTCTGCCTGGTGTCTCATATGGTCATCTGCATGTACAGGACCTTAAAGAGCTCTGTGGTCTGCACTGACAGACTCTCCCCTAAGTCGGACTGGCCTTCTTCCTCATGGGGTCCTAGCATCAGCTCAGCTTTAAAGTAGTTGGTATCAAATCCAAAGTAAAATATAAATCCAATTTATTAAATTCTGGCAGGAATGAGTTGGCCATTTGAGTAAATATTTATCAACATTGCTTGACTTCTTTCACAATGTACTTTTCCATACTCAGAACTAAAGGTTTTAGTTCTACAGGGTGAATTTGAGTAACAAACATCTTGTGTTCTGTTTGTTTTCATTTGCCAACCTTAATATGGCTGCTTCCCAACTTCCATACAAACAACTTTAAATTGTAAAGCCATAACTACGGTTCCCAATGAAATAGGGTCCTAGAATTGAAGAACAGAGAGGGAATTTGAGAAATGCCCAAATACATCACTGTGTTTTACAGATAAGAAAAGTGAAGCTCAGAGATGTCAAGTAACTCATCCAAGATCACACCACTAATTACTAAGAACTAGAACTACAAATTTGGTTTCCTGATGCTTAATCCCATAATCTTTCCCCTGATCACCAGGCTTCTGATTCATTTATACTTTACATAGTTTAATCACTCACCATAAAATAATAAAGATTCAAACTTTCACATTAGAGATTATTCTTTTCCCTCGTTGTACTTCTGAAGAGGACATGATAACATATATTATCAAGTGGATCATATTTTTATTATAAAATATTCTAGGAATTATGTCCTTACTCAAAGTTTTTATTAAATAACAAAGACAGCCCTGGCTGGTGTAGCTCAGTGGATTGAGTGTGGGCTGCGAACCAAAGGATCACAGGCTCAATTCCCAGTCAGGGCACATGCCTGGGTTGCAGGCCAGGTCCCCAGTGGGGCCCACGTGAGAGGCAAGCACACACTGATGTTTCTTTCTCTTTCTCCCTTGCTTCCCCTGTCTCTAAATAAATAAATAAAGTCTTTAAAAATAACAAAGAGAGCTATATACAGAAGTGTCTCATAAGAGAAAGATTTTTTTTTAAGTTTTCTAAGAATCTGAAATAATAAAATTGGTGCATGTAGCAGACCAAACACACTGGCTACTGTAAGTTGTATATAACATATATACAGCTATCACATGTTAAAAAAACAACTGATATGTATTTGACCTAAAAGGACTATATTAGCATATTAAATATTTTAATTTACATTCAATAAACTAATTTATATCACATTTTAATTTATCCATTGATTAGCATTTTATAATATATTAGTTTCTTGAAATACTATCAATAATTTATATCTTCTATTTCAAAACCATTCAAGGAAGTAGAAACTAAGACTTTTTTTTTACTCAGTATTCTTCTGTGGCAGGTAGAGACACTGCCTGAATATTATAGCCAATTTAAAATAATAAATTCTAAATTCATATTTTTGTTAATGCTTGCTGTTAATAATAACAACAATAATACAACTGAAGAAATTTTAAATTAATTCTCTACCTCACCCTCTACAATGTATTCAAAATACTGTTTGTCATCAGATAAATTCCTCGTGCCAAATGTAAGAGCCAGCAGTCAGAGCACTTCACACTCTAAAATGCCCTAAGAACAAACGTCAGAATTAGGGTCCTCCCAGCCCCTCTCACAGGATGATAAAGCAAAGTGCAGACCAGTAATGTGAACACCTATGTTAAATATGAACTTTGGAAGATAAGAGGTATAAGTTTCATCAAAGAGAATCGAATAAGCAATTTGATACTGGCTGACACTTCACATAATGGGAGCCCACGTTGCCAGTATATCTGAAGGTCCACCAGAGTTGGGATAAATGACTTGAGTAGTTCAGTATCTAATCCCTGACCAGTAGACAGGCAACTATAACTCTGATCAATAGTTTATGACATGGGAATAGAGAATGACTTATTTTCTATCACCTCAGGTGAAGCTTTTTCTTTCTTTCTAAAAAGAGTATCCCAAACAGAAAGTTTTCCCTCTTCAAAGGTTTCCTGTCCACTTATTGGCCATTAGTGTTATCTTCTTTCTTTACTGGAATCCCAAAGGCTGGGATTAATTATGATAATCAGTAAATCCTTAAATAGACTCTGATGAGAGCATATTTGTTGAGCTTTCATCCATCATTTTTTTTGTTTGTTTTTTAATACTGTGGGCCTGAAAAAGAAGATACCTCCTAACAAGGGCTCCTGGTGGCTAACTGGGCATAAGTAAACACATACATACCTACATACACACATACACACACATATATAAAATTAGCAGAGCCTGGCAGCCTCTTCACAAGGGCCGCTTATGCAAACTACACTTCAGGGAAAAGCCTGCACTAAGCTGCCTGCCTCCTGCACTGAACTGTCTTCCTACACTGTGTTAATGTAGTCTGAGTCAGCCCTTAATAAAAGAGTTTCTGGAATCCTATTTCTACCAACAGAACTAAGGCTTTCTCCACCCAATCAGAACTGTGCAGCAATATCTCCATCAGCATCTTCACCATTGGTCAGAGCAGCTCCATCTGACCAATCAGGACTGTGTCTTTTGGATCAATCAAACTTCAAGGACTTGGAGTCTTCACTGGGACCAGAGATAGGGACTTCTGTCTGTGTAAGTCAGCTCCCCTCTGGCTCCGGGAGCACAGTTTCCCTTTCTACTCAAGACTGAAAACGGTGTTTCCTGGGATGGAGTTGAAACACCAAAGATGAAATAGTGAAGATGAAACAGAAAGATATCTTGCTGGAGCCGAGGGGAGCAGACCAGCACAGGGCAGAGTAGAGTGGACTAAATCAAAGCAGGTGGAGCAGAGCTGAGCAGAACTGAGTGAGTAGAGCTGCCTCACCAGAGACGGGCCTATCCTTAGGGCTGCCTCACCACCAAGCTGTTCCACAGCTGTGCTGTATCAGTCACAATTCAGTGTTTACACTGAATAGTTTCCTTCTTTACCACATTCCAGACTGGGGATTCTTGTTGGTGCTGAACTGACACCATTGATCAGACAATACAAAATAATGCAAAGGAGTTAGGTCTCACATTTCATTGTATTTCATTTATTTAAAAAGAAGCTGACACTTAAATTTTAGGCTTTTTAAAATTTTGATGAAAAGACAAGAGTGTTTCCATTTTTGCTTTTATTTTCCATGCAAAGTTTCTTCTTTAAAGCAAAAATTACCCAGATTCTACTTAACAGAATATCTGTATCTCAGTAGAGTTGTAAAATAAAATTCTACTGGGGCCCCTGCCAACCAATATACATAGTACCTCTGTATGAGTTCAATAAAGGCTTTCCTCTGTGGGAAAATATGGTTTGGCTAATAGAGCAAGGTTAAATCTCCACTTAATGCCTTAGCTTTCCTATTCAATAAATAACCTGTATAACTATATTCATTGATCCTGAATTCTACTAAATGAGTCAGAGTTTTCCAGTTACTTCTATTATAAATTCTTTTAGGAAAATGCCAATCTCTAGCTAAACTTCTGAAATCACATATTTAATAAAAAATAATTTTCTTAAATGTTTGCTAAATATAGATTTATAGCAATTCATTAATGAAAAAGTAATAATTATGGGAAGGTTGTGAATATTAGTTTTGTGAATATTAGTTTGTGAGTATTAGTTACTCAAGTTCCGACAACTTGAGTAACCTTGTGAGGAATATGTTTTTTCACAAAAGAACTATTAGTTTTATTACCATAAATAGAAAAAAATAAAAATTAACACTTCGTATTTCTCAGAAGAAGCCACAAAAATACATTGTGATAGGAAAAAATAGATTTGTAGTGTTAAAAACTCTAGGAGAATAACAAGGGAAAGCTTCCTGAGTTTTCCACACACCTCTGCACTTCCGATCACCATAAACATGAATAGGTAAACTCTGTTGCACCAGGAAGTATATTTGCATATGTGCAGTAGACACATATTAAGGGACCGCTACATAGCAACCCCTTCGAAATGTCTACTGAATGAACTGAAGAGGCTTTGCAAGAGAATGGAAGATAGGTTCATTCCTCTTTTGAGAAGTGAATACATGATCATCAGCAAATTCAATGTTCGCTCAAAGATTGTTCTTGCCCCTCTCCCTCCAAGTATTTTCTTCTTTCTAATATACCAAATTAGTTATTAATAATATTCAGAAACATTTATTTTAAGATGATTTATTCATCAATCCAATGAATGTTCATTAAATTAATATAGTACTAAGTTTCAGAGAAAATTGGCCAAAAGTTGCAGCAGCAAGAAGATCCAGGATCCAGGGATACCCTTTGAATGGGCAGAAAATGTGGATGCTTTTACAGTCCCATAGGACTGGTACTTTCTTTTGTACTTGACCGAGTTGATGAGTTTTCCTTCTAAAAACTCTATTTTATTTTGTTGAAAATTTCTTAGAGAACTTCATAAAATGCATCTCTTTAGGTCCTAATGACAGAAACTTGAATTCAGAAGCTTTTCAGAGGTCTGAGAACATGTGTTTTTACAAGCACCACCTCCACACCTACCCTAATTCTAGTGCCACTTTTTGTGACTCACACTGAAAAACAAATCTATCTCCTAGCAAAAGATTCCTGTCTCCTGATTCTCATTAAACCTCGCTGACCAGGGCTTGTCTACTCTCTGAATCCTCTCTACCCATCAATCTTTACATATCAGTATTTCTCTCTAGACTCTACCTTTAGTACATGGTTCTTTACACTCTACATATCCACCTGCATAGATCCCCCCAAAAAGCTCTTCTTGTCAGAATTTAGCTGTAACCTGTCTGCTGGTGCCTCCAGCAGACCTTAACTTCATTCTTAACTACTCCCTCAGACTCATCTAACAGCCTCCTGGACAGCTCTATCTGGACGAGACTTCAAGACAATGCCACGCAGGTCCTCAATTACACATCCTACAGATTAAAAGCTGGGTGCCTTTGCTCATGCTTTCCCTATGCTTGGAATCTTCCCTCCCACTCTTCACTTAATTTGAGACCCATTTTAGGTGGCCTCTTCTGAGAAAAGAAATTCCTTAAACCTATTCTGCTACATTCCTCACAATGTGGGCTGCTGGACTTCTGAGCACACTTCTGTTAGTGCACTTACTGCTATCTCCATGAAAGACATACAAAAGTAATTTGTGTGTGAAAGAAGATACAGGCCATCACACCCAAATACTTCTACTCAGTTCCAACTTTCTCAATAATTGGCCAAAATTTTGGCTTGGTAGCAGAAAAGAAAAAATTAGATTTATGAAAGGTACCTACAACTAAGAATTTTAATCTGAGGGGTATTTAAAGGTGAAAGTGAAGTAGAAAACGTGTGCAAAAAGAATAATAGATTTCTGAAGAAACTTACTGAATACAATATGATGATAATAATAATGAATAATTTAACAAATATTTACTGAGTACCTACTGGTCATGCATATGAGGTTAAAGGTGGCTGACACTGTCGTAGATATAGTAGATACAATTATAAACAAAAAGATCTAGCTCTCATTGAGCTTTCATTCTAATAAAGTCAAAAGGAACCAAAAAGCAAATACTGTATATATTCATGCATGCAGATGTATAATAATGAAAATTTCACAAGTGATCTTCCATTTCCAACCATAAGAGCAACAGGGTTCAAAACTACCCTCTTGCTGTAAAGGACTAGGAAACCTGACAAATAAAGAAAACAACTGTTTTAAATTTGACAGTCGTCAGTGGGAGACTGTGATACCACAGAGAAAGGAAACAAATGAGGTGAGTCTTCCAATGGACATGGCTATCTATTCGGAGGCAATTTCAAAAATAAAACACAGAGAAAGAGATCGTGAACAGATCGTGAACCCATCTTCACAGAAGTGAAGGAGCAGGTATCAAAGCTCAGGGGGCAGAGTCAGCTAGACTTTGCTGGCCAGAGTACCAGAAAGACAGGATCTATGAAGCAAAATTGCTCCAGGAATCAGCATGCTCCTTAATTCTTTGGCTGAACACCTACCTATCAAGGCTGCATAAGGTGAACATTCACAAAAAACAGTAAAAAATCAATCCTAGGAATATCACCCAAGAGCTATAGTCCAAAAAATTTCCAGCTGAGGATGGCGTAGCTCTGTGGATTGAGTGCAGGTCTGCGGACCAAGAGGTCACCAGTTCGATTCCTGGTCTAGAGCACACACCTGGGTTGTGGGCCAGGTCCGCAGTGGAGGGGCGTGTGAGACACAAACACACACTGATGTTTCTCTCATCTCTTTCTCCTTCCCTTCCTCTCTCTAAAAATAAATAAATAAAATCTTTAAAAAAATTTTCCAGTATTCACAAGGGCCAGGAATGTGTGTTTGTACAGTAGTGTGTATATTAGAAACATATCAGGTGGACTTCTGCTTTCAACTATGACAGAGTAACACATAATACCAGTGAAAGAAATGTGGTAGAATACACAGAGCATACACAGACTTAAGATCTCACACCTTACTAGTAAGGCTAAATTTACACTAGCTAGAGGGTACTCTAGAATGCATCCACTCCCTCAAAATCCACAAATACCTGTCTGCCAAAATAAATCTATATTCTCTTTTTAAAAATACAATAATAAATAAACTAAAATCTACTGATCCACAACTTAAAATGTACAAGTTGAAGAATTCAATGAAAATTACTAGATATGCGAAAGAAAAAAAGTGATTCATAACCAGAGTAAATCAGTTAGTAAAATGACACAAAAATGATGGAATTAGCAAAAAATTAATGTTAAAGCAGCTGTAATAAAAATACTCCAATGCACAAGGCCTTTACATAAAACATGAACACAAAAGAGAAAGAAATATAGGATAAAAATATAAAGTTTCTATACATAAAAATGCAATATGTAAAATGAGACATTCATTGGGTAGAATTAATAACAGATTTGGCACTGGAGAAAAAAACAGCAGTAAACTTGAAGACATGTCAGTAAAAACAGCACAATCTGAAGTACACAGAAAAAAGAGAGTGAAAATAATAAAAAAAGAACCGATAAGAGGATGTCGGACTGTCTAATTAATGTGTCAACTTTCAGCCAAGATAAAGAAACAGGAACCAGATTTACCTCTTACCTCAAATAAAGAAGAAAAAAACAAATGAAATGTATTAATTCTCAAGATACTGAATGTCAGGAAATTAAAAACAGTGATCCTTGAGAGACAGAAAGCAAACTGAGTCCTACAATAGCTCTAGCTTAAGACCTAGAGGGAGCTTCCAGGCCATGGCACAGGGACGGGGAACCCAGCTGAGCCTGAGTGTAGCAGATGGAGCTGGAACTCAGGGATGCTATGGAGTTCACAGAGAAAACTAACAGAGGTAAGTTCTACAAAGGGGCAGAACTGTAGAGGTACTCAGAGGGTCCTCAAGCCTTCAGCTTAGTACTAGTCAGCAAACTCATTAATGGGAATTACTCTAGGCCAGGAGGAAATCACTGGAAGGATTAAAGAAAAGTATACCCAGTATTCACAGAAGGTCAGAAATAGTTTGTGTTCTTACTAGCCAGAGTGAAAAACCTCATGATTTACACAACCTTGGATAGAATACTCCAAGTGTGTTACCTGAGAGTAGGGGAAACTTTTCCTCAGGCTAAATGCTACCCCACTCCTACCCAACAAATCTTAAAAGCAAGACACTATCGGGTAAACTCTAAAGTTCTCATGTCCCTGGGGTGGGGAGGGTGGGACTCAGAAGTATTTACAGACATATAAAAATATTCAGCACCAACAAAATGAAATTCACAACATTATTTCTGAACAAAGATTACCAGGCAAGAAAAGAAGCAGGAGAGTATGGCCTGTATTGAGGAGACAACTCAATCAATACAAACAGATGTAGAAATGACATAAATGACAGAATTAAAAAGGACATTAAGACAGTTATTACAACTTTATTTTGTATTTTCAAGTAGCTAGAGGAAAAACTGACATCCATATCAAGTAAATGTACAGAAGATCTAAAAAAGACCCAAATAGAATACCCAAATTTGATGAAAGCTCCTCTGAAGCCACAGATTCAAGGAGCTCAATGAACTCAAAGCATAAGAAACACATAGAAAACTATACTGTGGCACATTATAATCTATTGTTTAAACACTGATAAAAAAATAGCTCAAAATCATTCAAATACACTACGAACAGAGCAACTTTAAAACAATGATTATCAGAAAATTTCAAATCAGAAAAAATGCAATCCAAAAAAACAGTAGAGAAACATCTTTTAAACACTTAAAGAAACAAGTATCAACCCAGAATTATATATTCAATGGAAATGACTTTCAGAAATGAATGGGAAATAAGGTTCCTTCAGAGATAAAAAAGGTAAGATTCATCAGCAGCAGAAGTTGTCTATAAGAAATGTTAAAGGAAAGCCTTCAAGCAAAAGAAAAATGATGCCAGACAGAAATACAGATCCACACAATGGAATGAAGACCATAGGAAATGGTAAACACAGGAGTAAGTATACAACTTTTTAATTTATTATTTAAATCCCCTGAAAGACTAATTGATTGTTTAAAACAAAAATAATGTTATTTCATATTGATATTAATGTTAATCCATAATACATTAAGTAATAATATATATTAATACATGGTAGACTGTGATAAGTTAAAGATTATAATATGTATCTTGAAGTATCTTGAATCATTAAAATAATACAACAAAGAAAAAAGTTCATATGAAACTGATACATACAAACAGCTATTGATCAAATTCCTTAAAAATAAATAAATAAAATAGAGCTGTTAAATAAAAAGTACTCAATTTATCCAAAATAAACTCCCCCCAAAAGAGAAGGGGATAAAGGACAAATACAAGGACATAAAAAAATAGATTTACATCCAACTATATCCCATTAGAGTGTAAATAGTTTAAACCTTCTAATTAAAAAACAGATTGTCCCATTAGATTAAAAACCAAGACAAAAAAATAAAACACCATTGACAAGAAATTTACATTAAATGTAACAACACGAATAAGTTAACAATAAAAGCAGACAATAAAACACCATGCAAAAAAAAATTAATGAAAGCTGAGTGGCTATATTAATATTAGGAAAAGTTGATTACAGATCAAAAATTATTACCAGAGATTAATCAAATCATTTTATGATAGTAAAAAGATCAAAAGAAATAATCTTAAACCTTTATTCATCTAATAGCAGAGCTTCAAAAAACATAAAGCAAAAACCAATAGAACTGCAAAGAAAATAGACAAAAATCACAGTTACAGTAAGAAATTTCAAAACTCTTTTTTCCAACAATTTATATGTAGAACAAGCAGACAGTAAATCAGTAAGTATAAGAGATAACTTCCTTGACATTTACAGAATGCTCTGATCACCAGTAGCAGAATAGATATTATTTTCAAGTGTACACATAACACTACCTGTAGTTAATATTCAGTCCAGAAATAACTGTCAATAAATTCTAAAGAATTCAAGTCACAAAAACATGTTCTTTGACTACAACTGAATAAAATGAAAAATTTATAGCTAAGTATGGGTGGAAAATACTGGAAAATTTTGAAACTAAATAGCATACTTATTACAAATAACCAATGGGTCAAAAGAGAAAGCAAGATGCAATTATAAAGTATAAATGCATAAATACAACATGACAAGAACTGTTAAAGCAGTGGTTGGTGGGAAAATTAATAGCACTAAACACCTACATTAAAAAAAAGATAAAGGTTTTCTAACCAATGACTTCAGATTCTTCCTTAAGAGATTAGAAAAAAAAGCAAATTAAACCTAAAATAAGCAGAAAATAGAAAATAAAAAAATACCAGCCCTGACTCCTGTCACTCAGTTGGTTGGGCATCATCCCATCCCACAAAATCCCCCTTTCAGTCACCATTTCCGTCCCTGGTTGGGGCAGGTGCCTGGGTTGCAGGTTTGGCCCCTGGTCTGGATGTGCATGAGAAGCAACAAATCAATGTTTCTTTCTCACATCAATGTTTCTCTTCCCCCTCTTTCTCCGTCCCTACCCTTCCCTCTAAAAGTAAATAAAAATAAAAAATATATTACCACTAAAACAATAAAGTAGAAGACAGAAAAATAATATAGCAAATCAGTGAAACCAAATGCTTGTCCAATAAAATTAATAAACCTCTATCCACACAGATTAGGGGAAAAAGATAAACAATAAATTAGCAATACCAAGAATGAAAGGTTACATCACTATACATCTTACAGATATTAGAATACAATGTAGCGATATTATAAACTTTATGCCAACAAGGGCAACAATTTAGGTATAAAGAATAAATTCCTTATAAGTTAAAAATCTACCAAAGCTAAGAAGAAACACATAACCTGAGTAGTCCTCTATCTATAAAAGAAATTGAATTTGCAGTTAAATACCTTCCCACAAAAAATACTTCAAATGCAGGGGGTTTCACCAAACATTTAGAAGAAATAATACCAATTCCACCCAAACTTTTTGTGTGGAATTCCACACAAACTTTTCCACACAAACGTTTCCAGAAAATTAAAGACATGGAAACATTTACTAACTCATTGTAAGAGGCCAGCATTATCCAAATATGAGAATGAGGCAGATACCATAAGAAAAGAAACTCAGCACCAATGCCCTCAACATATGTAGGTACATTCTTAATGACTTTTAGCCAATCAAATTAAAAAATGCATAAAAAGGATAATGCATCATAACCAGTGACTTTGTCCTAAGATTACACAGATGATTTAACATTTAAAAATTGTTCATTTAATTCATCATATTTGGTCATCATCACTTAAGTCACATATTAACAGTAAAAAATAGAAAATACATGACTGTCACAATAGACGCAGGAATAGTTATTTGACAAAATCCAGCATCCGTTCCTGGGGTGGGGCCAGGAATCTTAGCAAATTAAGATAGAAGAGAATTGCCTGCAAAGGGCATCTGAGAAAAAAGAAAAGAAAAACAACAACAAGGAAAACAGCTAATAAAACATATTTAATGATTAAAGACTCAATGCTTCCCCCTAAAATCAAGAACAAGACCTGGATAACTGCTCTCACCACTCCTATTCAGTCTTGTACTGGAGACTCTAACCAGTGCAATCAGGCAAAAAAAAAAAAAAAAGGACAGAAAAGGCATCTAGATTGGAGGAAAGAAAGATACCTACATATCTCTTTACGCAACTATGACTGCCTATGTGGAAAATCATACAGAATACAGAAGTTACAAAAATCAACAAATAACTTCAGCAGGTTTACAAGATAAAGATCAATATATAAAGTAACAATATACAAAAGAAGTTGTATTTCTATATACTAACAGTGAGCAATTAGAAATCAACGTTTAACAGCAATACAGCCCTGGCCAGTGTGGGTCAGTGGATTGGAACACCATCCTGTAAACTGAAAGGTCATGGACTTGATTCCTGGTCAGGGCACATGCCTAGGTTGCAGGTTTGGTCCCTGTACTTCCCCTCTCTCTAAAATCTATACATATGTCTTTGGGTGAGGATAAAAATTATTTTTTAATAAAAAATAAAAGCAATACCATGCACAATACCATTAAAAATGCAAACTATGACGTCTGTCCAGAAGGCATCCAGCCATGTAATTTGAAAAATAGAAACATTTATTGAAGAAGATACAACATATAAGAAACATTGTACATAGGGCAATGATACCTTAGTACCCTTTAAATTAGGCACCTTGGGACCTCACACAGTTCTCCCAGTTGCCATCAGCTGCCTGCCCCATCGCATTTTCCTGAATCTCAGTGATGGTCTGAAATCTCTTCCCTTTCAAAGGTGACTTTAGTTTTGGGAAAAGCCAGAAGTCACAGGGTGCCAAATCTGGGCTTTAAGGGGGCTGAGTCACCTGGGTGATTTGATGTTTCACCAATAAACTCTGCACAAAACACAATGGACAGGTGGGCACATTGTCATGATGAAGCTGCCTATCACCAGCTGCCCATAGCTGTGGCCTTCTGCATCATCCAAACAGTTTCTGTGGAGGAATGCTCAAGCTTAACACAAAATTTGATGCCGGTCCATTGCTCTACTCACTCAGTCATTTTGAATGTGACAGGCACACAGCACACATGCTCACTCAATGGCGTCTGTGGCCCCCACTGACCAGTACAGTGAAGCTGTCATTGTTCACACATGCACACTGCAGTCCACTCTCCTTGGCTGCCACGTTACATTCATGTCGCCCAAACCGTTCTTATTATATTAACAGTGGCTGGATTTTTTCCAGATACACCTTGCATATGGAAGAAAAATCTGACAAAAGATGGGCAAGACCTATGCAGTGACAACTAGAAACATTGCTGAGGGATATTAAACACAATCTAAATAAATGGAGAGATATAAATTGTACAGGAATTGAAAGATTGAATACTTCAAAAATCGTCAATTTTCCCATATTAATCTATAGATTTAATGCAATCCTACTCAAAATCCCAAGAAGCATTCTTTGGAAAAATCAACAAGTTTTCTAAAGTTCATATGGAAATACAGAAAATCTATAATAGCCAAAACAAATGTGGAAAAAAAGAAAATCAGAACATATGTCTAAATTCAATACTTATTATAAAACTACACAAGAAAGCAACACAGTATTGTCATCAAACAGACACACAGATCAATGGAATAAAACAGTCCCAAAATATACCCACATGTATGTTGTCAACCAGTTTTCAACAAAGGTGCAAAGGCAATTCAGTGTGGATACGATAATCTTTTCAACAAATAGTGTTAGAACAAATGAAGACCCATATGCAAAAAGAAAACTTCATACTATATACAAAAATTAACTCAAAATGAATCACAGACCTAAATGTAAAACATAAAACCTTTTAAAACTTCTAGAAGAAAACATAAAAGACAATTTTTGTGACCTGGGGTTAGACGAAGATCTCAAAGGTAAGACTCAAAAGACACAATCCATAAAATAAAGCATTTACAAAATGGATTTTTTTATTTATTGATATTTAGAGAGAGAGAGGAAGGGAGAGAGAGAAACATCAATTTATTGTTCCGTTTATCCATGCATTCATTAGCTGATTCTCTTCTGTGCCCTGACCGGAGACTGACCCTGCAGCCAGTGTATTGGGACAGTGTTCTAACCAACTGAGCTACCTGGTCAGGCCAATAAAATGGATTTAAAATCTGCTCTTCAAAAACACCATTAAAGAATGGAAACATAAGCCACTACACTGCAAATCACATATCTGATAAGGTGCTTATATGCAGAATATTTAAAGAACTTTCAAAATTCAATAATAGTAAAACAGACGTTTTAAAATGGGCTAACGATCTGAATACTTCACACACACACAAAAACTGTACGCATTGTTGAGAGAAAAAAAGAGGTGACGTATAAGCCAAGAATGAAAGTTAAGTACCACTTTCTCTAACATACTGTCCCTGGTCTTCCTACTTGAAAAGTAACATATGCCACTTACACATTGATGTGAAGATATGACTCACCTCAACTATTAAATTTTAAACTACTTGCAATTAGAAATTACAGGAGATTTATTTGACATCTCCCAGACCATCATAGGTCCTGGCATGGTGCCTGTTTCATGAATAAATACTAAATGCATAAAGATGAATGAATTATAGGTGCATATAGATCCTTTCTTAAGTGAATGCTGTATTGAAGAAACATGGCTAAGAAAATTATTTTATAGGTTTAACAATTTTAGAATTTATTTTTTGTGTTGTAGAAAAATTTGAATTTTATTAAACAATAAAAACCTATCTTCTTCCTCCTTCTAAATTTACAAACAAAATTTAATGATGTTCCTTTAAACTCAAGTTTAACAAAACAAAACTAAATAAAAAAAAATCTAACAGCTTGTTTTTAAAAACCTGAAGTTAATCACTGTTCTCTAATTTCCTCTCTCTCTCACAGACCTCCAAATTGTAGAAATCAGTTCCAGGCAGTGCCAGCTCCAAAAAGATAACAAAGGTATGCTGTTTTGGAAAAGAAAAGGAAACAGAAGACTAGAGAGGAGGAGAGAGGGAGAGAGGGAAGGGGAAGAAATACCACATAAACTTTCATGGAAATCCACAGTCCTTAAATTGTGTGCATTGCTCCAGACACAACTGCCAGGACACTCTGGCCTCAGACAATATTCTGAAGCAAAGGCAGACAGACGGCTCAGTTTGGAGAGCACCCAGAATGCAGGGATCAATGAGTTGACAGCCACCTTTTCTCAAAGTGGCACAGAATAAACTCCGAAAAGCATCAAAGTGATCTAGGTTTTTTCCATCTCTCAAGTTTTGCTGCAGGTGTGGCACACTCATGCCAAAGGGGGGGAAAGGCCGTCTTCCACAAAGTAGGACAGATTTTGAAAGTGGATACATACGCCAGAGAAAGTTACCTTTACACAACACCTGAAGGGCAACAAACAGAGAGCAAGAGATCTATTAGGCACCCAAAGCCTACTCACTTTCAATAAATATTTACTCGGCACAGACATACAGATTTTTTTTCCCTGTGGTGAGCTCTTAAGTTCACCACAGGGAAAAAAAACCTTATCTTATTGCCTTGTCAGTTTCCAGAACTCTCTACCAACCAGCCACCCTGGCTAATATTTGTGTCTCATTTCCATTTGTTATGTAAACTTTTAAATTAATTGTAAAAGAAATATAAAATCACAGAAGTGTATAAGTATACACATGAAAAGGAGAGGAAAACACAAATAGGTAGTTTCATTGACAGCAGACTCTGTCAATTTTATTCCTAAAGATCTAATGGCACTTTAAAAAATATTTTTATTTTTAATAGTTCATTTTTATAGTGTTTTTCCCATTACCACTTATCCTGCCCCCCAACTCTGCGATACCTTCTTCCACCTCCACCCACCCCCTTACCCCCCGGCAATCACCACCTTGTTGTCCACGTCTATGAATTCTTTTTCTTTTTGGCTCAATCCCTCCACAGCCCCAACCACCCTTCTCAGAGCTGTCGGCCTGCTCTCTGTGAGTCTGCCTCTATTTTGCTTGTTAGTTCAGTTTGTTCTTTAGATTCCACATATGAGTAAAATCATGGTATTTTTCTTTCTCTGACTCGATTATTTCAGTTAGTATAATGTCCAAGAATGTAAATGACCTCCATTTGGAAAACTATAAGACACTGAAGAAAGAAAGTGAAGATGAAACAAAACAGTGGATGCACATACCTCATTCATAAATAGGAAGAATTAACATCATTAAAACGTCCACACTACTCAAAGCAATCTATACATTCAACTCAATTCCTATCAAGATAGCAATGACATATTTCACAGAACTAGAACAGATATTTCACAAACTTATTTTGTACCAAAAAAAAAATCCAAACAACCACAGCAATCTTGAAAAAGAAGACCAAAATTGGAGGAATCATGCTACTTAATATTAAATTATACTATAAGACCATAGTAATCAAAACAGCATGGTACTGGCATAAAAACAGACTCATAGATCAATGGAACAGAATAGAGACTCCAGAAATAAATACCCACATTTATAGTCAATTAATACTTGACAGAAGAGGCAAAAAGCATACAATGGACTAAAGATAATTTATTCAAAAAATGGTGCTGGCAAAATTGGACAAATACACACAAAAAGTGAAACTAGACCACCTTCTTATGCCATGCAAAAGAATAAACTCAAAATGGGACTTTTGTTAAATAAGTTAACTTGCTATTCTCATTATTTAAAAGATCTACAGGGTGTCATAATGAGATGTTTTTGGAAAAAGACAGAGTTGAACTTAACACAATTCAGATGGGAAAAGGAGAGTCATTATAAAAAAGTGCAGTGAATTGGCTACTACTGAATTTCTTAGCCTGCACAAACACCTAATTTTTTCTGAAGAAATGACTTAACATGCTGAAAAAAAGTGTTGTACTCAAATAAGTGGTTACTGATTTAGAATAAGGAAGATCTGAGTATCTTTGAAGTCAAAAAGCATAAAACTATTTGAAAAGGAGAGACTGATTGCAGGGTGGGAAGTGTTGGGGTACCAAGCGGGGCTGCCAAGGGGCAGGAAAATAAAGCGTCATGCTTAGCATAAGTCCCATTTTTCTCAATCAGGACTGAAGAGAGGGAAGATAAAGATCTGTAATTCAGAAAGGCAAGTCCCATGTGATCTCAATATTCTCTGGAAAAATTTACATATGCATACATGCATGTAGGCATACTCTGTTACCATTTACTGAGGGTTCTTTCCAGTAAGTGATCACAAGTAGAACCTTGCTGGCTGCCTGTTACTACAGCCTCTTGCTCTTGGTAGTACCTGGCACTTTCTAAGAGTTGTTAAATATTAGGCCCTGGCCATGTAGCTCAGTTTGGTAGAGTGTTGTCCTGATATGTCAAGCTTGCAGGTTTGATCCTGGCTCAGGGCACATATAGGAAGAAACCAAATGAGTGCATGAATAAGTGGACCAACAAATCAATGTCTCTCTTTCTCTCAAACCAATAAATCTAGACTTCTGGTCAAGATGGAGGCGTAGGTAGATACACTGTGTCTTCTCGCACAACCAGAAGAAGGACGACAACAAATTTAAAAACAAAAACAACCAGAACTGACAGAAAATCGAACTGTATGGAAGTCCAACAACCAAGGAGTTAAAGAAGAAACATTCATCCAGACCAGTAGGAGGGCACATACGGGCAGCCGGGTGGAGAGAACTTGCAGCACGGCAGTGGCTAGAGGACTGGGTGGTCCCACATTTGTGTGTGGATAAACTGGGAGTAACAACTGAGTAGTGATACAGACTGTGCAATGCAAGGTTCCAGAGCAGGGAAATAAAGCCTCAAAACCTCTGACTAAAAAAACCTGTGAGGGTTCAGGCAGTGGGAGAAATTCCCAGACCCATAGGAGAGTTTGTTGGAGAGACCCACAGGGTCCTAGAATGCACACAAACCCACCCACCCGCAATCAGCACCAGAAGGGCCAATTCACTTGTGGGTAGTGGGTGAAGTGACTGAAAGCTGGCCAAGAGCTGAACAAGCAGCATTGTTCCCTCTCAGACCCCTTCCCCACATACAGTGCCACAGTGCAGTGATGTGGGTTGCCCTGCCCTGGCAAATACCCAAGGCTCCACCCCTTATATGTAACAGGCATTCCAAGACAAAAGTATATGGCCCAAATGAAAGAACAGATCAAAGCTCCAGGAAAAGTACAACTAAGTGATGAAGAGATAGCCAAACTATCAGATGCACAGTTCAGAGCACTGATAATCAGAATGTTCACAGAATTGGCTAAGTATGGCTGCAAAATAGAGAAAAAAGTGAAGGCTATGAAAAGTGAAATAAAGGAAAATGTACAGGGAACCAACATTGAAGAGAAGGAAACTGGGACTCAAATCCAATGGTTTGAACCAGAAGGAAGAAGTAAACATCCAACCAGAACAGAATGAAGAAACAAGAATTCAAAAAAATAAGGAAAGTCTTAGGAACATCCAGGACAACCTTAAACATTCCAACATTCGAATAATAGGGGTGCCAGAAGCAGAAGAGGAAGAATAAGACATTAAAAACTTATTTGAAAAAACTATGAAGGAGAATTTCCCCAATCTGGCAAAGGAAATAGACTTCCAGGAAGTCCAGGAAGCTCAGAGAGTCCCAAACAAGTTGGACCCAAGGAGGAACATAGCAAGGCACATCATAGTTACATTACCCAAGATTAAAGATAAGGAAAGAATTTTAAAAGCAGCAAGAGGAAAGGAGAGAGTTACCTGCAATAGAATTCCCATAAGACTATCAGCTGACTTCTCAAAAGAATCTTCACAGGTAAGAAGGGGCTGGAAAGAAGTATTCAAAGTGATGAAAAGCAAGGACCTACAACCTAGATTCCTCTATCCAGCAAAGCTATCATTTTGAATCGAAAGGCACATAAAGTGCACCTTAGATAAGGTCTAGTTAAAGGAGTTCATCATCACCAAGCCCTTATTACATGAAATGTTAAAGGGACTTATGTAAGAAAAAGAAGAAAATCAAAACTATGAACATTAAAAATGGCAATAAATTCACAACTACTAACAACTGAATCTAAGAAAACAAACTAGCAAACAACTGGAACAGGAAGAGAATCACAGATATGCAGATCATCTGATGGGTTATAAGCTGGGAGGGGGAAAGGGGAGAATAGGGTAAAAGGTGCAGGAATTAAGAAGCACAAATGGTAGGTACAAAATAGATGGGAATTTTATGAATAGTACAGGAAATGGAGAAACCAATGATCTTACATGCAGAACCCATGAACATGAACTAAGGGGGTATATTGCTGGAGGGAAGGGGGATACTGGGTGGAGTGAGGCAAAGGGAGAAAAATTTAGACAACTCATAGCATAATCAATAAAATACATTTAAAAAATAAACCCCAGTTTTGTCACTCCCCCCCAGAAAAAGCAGGATTTAAAATAAAGAATTTAGACCCATTAGTGAATCTAAACAATGTACAAGAAAAAGTGAAAACCACTATGAATTTTCAATATCACAAATTAAGAAAGACAATACACCTTAAAACAAAATTATTGGAGCATAGCTACGTCACGTGAGACACGGAACAGCCAACACCATGTCAATAGCCAGGGAAGCATCAAGTTCCTCCTGCAGAGTCTGGTCAATTCCAAGACCCCTCTGCAAATCATAGTATTGCTCCCCCATATTGAACACTAAGTAGAAAAGCAGCTTAACAGTGTGTATCTAATATTTTTATTTTTCCTAACTGAAGATGAATAATAATATTAATTTTATCATTGTACAGAATGTACAAAGTACAGCCTCTCTTCCCCCTTTGTATTTATTGCACAAGTGATCCAACAGAGCCTTGAGAAAACAACCCAGCACACTCTCATACTGACGCATGAGTCTGGTGTGAAACTTCCTATTCACGTTATGAATTACATTTCCTGATATCCTTCTCGATTACCTTAACCTCCCTGGGTCTCGCTGAACAAATGACAAATTTAAATCAAATCCTCATTTGGAAGCCAATATCTAGCCTTCACCGTTGAAAACAAGCAAACTTACCATCTTGTAAATGTCACGGCCAAAAAAAAACATACTATGTTTTACAATATTGCCTCAAATGGAACTGAGGTGGGGGAAGGAAGGAGAGCAGAAAAAGACATTTAAACAGTTTCCTGAAAATTGGCTGCAATTCCTTATTCTTTTTCACTCAGAACATAACCTCCGGAGCTCTAAATTTAATTTTCTTCCACACCGTTTCTATCTGCCCTGAATTTGCTCATTTCCTTTAGGCACAGTAAGACAGAAAAACGAAGAAGAAATAAACATAAAATGACATATGGTCTATATAAAAAGAGCACCGCTGGCCTGTATACCTAAAATGACAGTGGAAAGAAATATTGGAGGAGCAGCTTTCTCCTTTGTCCTGACTTCAAGTATAAGAAAACCTTATGCGCTCTTAGATGCCAAGGTCTTCTGTTTAATCATGATCCATAACAGCTATGGACCTTACACTTCACAGCATTTCAGAATTTACATTTATCATGTCTGATAAATTAGGAAGAAATGGAAGTTCCATGTGTTAACTGACTTGCTGAGGTCATGTGACTTCAGTAGCATGGTCTTGTGAGAAGAAATGTGGAAAGCCTTTGCACACAAATGATCGGTATAAATGCCACACAAAACACCCAGACTAACTGAGGTGGTTTTTTCAAGATTATCTTTATGTTCTGCTTAATGTTTAAAATGCAAGTTTGAGCCAAATAATTAGGATCATCAGCCTGGAAGCAGCTGTAAGGAATAGATTTTGTTTAGAAGTTGGCTGGAAACTGGCTAGATTAGAGCCATTACTAGGGGAACCTGCAACATTTGTGTGTCTAATGAATTACCCTAAGAATGTACAGCTGAAAGAAGAAAGAAATTGCAGCATTTTATGTAAAACTGGGCGGGGGGGTACACTCTATCATCTGATTGGGGAGGGAAATACAGAGTTCTGAAGATGTCATGATTACTACACTATTATGTAGTCCTCCCTCCATTTCTTCCTTAGCCTGAGCTCTAAAGACTGAAGAACCCTGAGGAGCATTTGACACTGTGAGCCCAGGCATCTGCAGGGAGAGCTCCGGAATGCTGTGGGAGAGCTTTTTCATTGTTGGAACGACTAGGGTTCTTGCTGCTATTTAAGTGGCAGGGCCAGGAATGCTAAGAGTCCTCAATGCAGTGGACGGTCCTACACCAAGAAAGAATTGTCCTGTGTCACATGTGACTTTCAAACACCCTGGTGGGCATTCACTACAGGTGAAAGACCTGTTTATAATTCTCGGAAACTAGAGCCTGATTCAGTTATAGACTTGATAGAAAATATTTTTTTATACACAGAATTTTCCAGCCACATAATTATAACGTTAAGTTGAGAGAAAAGTATACATTTAAAACCTCACCCAAGGATATGTTTATCGATTTGAGAAAGAGAGAGGAAGAGAGAAAGAGAGAGAGAGACATGAATGTGAGAGAGAAACATCGATCGGTTGCCTCCCATATGTCCCCTAACAGGAAATCAAACCCACAACATTTCAGTGATCCGGATGATGCTACAACCGACTGAGCCACCTGGTTAGTGGAAATTTACCGTTCCAGAAATTCAGGTCATGAGCCACGAGAGGGCTACACAGCTAGTGTGGGCCAGTCTCCACTCGCAGCATCCCCATTCCTGGTAATTCTGCACATCGGAGCGACCATCTGGCTCCTTCCTCTTGTTGTCTTGTTTAGTCATTTCCCAGTGTTTAAATATGGAAATACTTAATCTGTATACTTTCATGTTTCCTTTATTTTACATGAAAGTTGGGCATTTTTAAAAATTGTGTGTTTAAGTAGGTTATATTATCCATACATTCTATTTTGGGATTGTAAAGGAGGTGACATGTCTAACAGGACTAAGAGCCAGAGCTGTAAATCATTCCTTCTTTTCTCTCCTCATTCCTGGATTCAGTAACTATGCTGTCTCTGGTTTCACTTGTACCCAACTCTTTGTTTTAACTTTATTTTATTGTTGATGCTATCACAGATGTCTCTATTTCACCCCTTTGCCTGTCTACACCCAGCCACTGACTGCCCCTCAGGCCCTGAACCCCCCTCAGGCCCTGACCGCCCCGTTGTCTGCATCTCTGAGTCAGCACGCATGTTCTTCGTCTGACCCCTTCACCGTCCTTCATCCAGCCCCACCCGCTCTGACAGCGCAGTCCGTCCCAGGTGTCCGTGCCTCCGTTCCTGTTTTGTTCTTCGGTTTATTCACCCACCTCTTAAAAGCAGCAGTGTTCCACAGTTTCATCCCCACCCCTCTATTCTTACTGATTTTGACTAATACTTATTTGCCAAATTGCTCTCAAATCTAGACCTTGAGTTTCCCACTTCTGCTGCTGAATTTGACATTCGCATTTTCATTTTCTCACTGTGCGGTAGTTGGATGTTCTACCAGTGTAGTATCTCCGATGAAGCAAGCCTGAAACAGAACCATTATCTCCCCTGCGAAGTCTGCTCCCCTATATTCTTGTTTTTCTTGGTAGTGATAATATAATTTAACAAGTCTGACAAATTAGAAAACTGGAATCACTTTAGACTAATTCATCATTTTTTTACTTTCCCAAAGCCATTGTTCACCAAGTCAGGCTAAACTATCCTACATCTTAAATATTTCTAAGATCCACCTACAGCACAACTGTTTACATTTTTTTCTGAAATATAATACAGCAGTATTAAAGTCTTAATGTTAAGTGTGGCTTAACTCATTTTACTAAAGTTATATAGCCTACAAAAATCATAATTTTAGATAACTTTAGTCACAAAGATGTTAATTAAATATTAGGGTTTTTTATGAAAGTTTGGAAACAAAGGAAACAGTTTGGTATTTTTATTGCGCATCCATACAAAAGTTATTTTGTAGCCATTAAAATTTGCTAATGGAGTGCCTTTATTTATAATAAAAAATGCTTTTTGTAGTGTTAAATAACAAAACCAGGATCTAAAAATTATGTTAACTACACGATATATACACAGGGGAAAATAACCAGAATGAATCATTAATGGTGGTTATCTCTGGTTATAGATGACTTGTATTTTTCTTCTAGTATTTATTTTATCTTCCAGATTTTCCACAGTGCTAATGGTTTTCCTATAATTATTTTAAGTCCTTTTCAAGTCTTGTCAATAGTGCCTGAACCATGGTTCAGCCTCTTAATGCTCTTTCCATGCTTCCAGTATCTCTTCCCTTCATCCCCCCTCCACACTGCCATCAGATGCATTTTCTCAAAGTGCCCATCTGTTCACGGAGGTCCCTTTCTACTGGCTCCCTACCACACAGAGGCCAAGGAGCCAACATGTAAGCACGTCATGAAAAGGTTGGGCAACTTCTCCCCCAAGCCTGTTTTCTCAGCTTCATCCCGGCAATTCCTCACCAGCGAAGTGACTTTGCCACCTTTGCCTGATTGTGGCATTTTTGGCAAGGCTGTTTTCTTTCCCAAGAATGTCCTTTCGCTCCTTCGTTGCCACGTCAAGTAACATATTTATCCTTAAGACTCATTTCGAATGCCATTACCTCTCTGAAGCACTTGTTGACAGAGGTAGGAGCCACTTACACTCTCCTCCCAAATACCATTGTGGCTACTCTCCCATTTACCTCTGGGTACCAGAGAGAAATGGCCTCAAGAATTAATCTTCCTGGGAAAACACTGTGTCTCAGTAATCTTTGTATCCCAAGGCCTGACACAGCATCTGGCACTCACCACGCACTCAGAAAATACCTGATGGATGACCAAATTAATGTATGTAGCCAAAACCTAGTGGGAAGAAATTCAACAAGCAACCCAGATACCTATTTGCTGGGGAGAAGCTGAAGCCCAGCTGAGGTTCCTGACTATTCATTCAAAAGGCAGAAGGAACCAAAATGTATTGAAAGAAGCGGAACTACTAAGTTAAAGAGAAAATAACAATTGGATCAAAGTGATTGATAACTGCTGGAGATTGTTTAAAAAAGTAAATTAAACTTTTACATTAAAAAGAAATATCTTGTGCCTACGTATTTAAAACAAGAAGTCCTCGAGAGTTGTGCCTAACACGGGCCCACCCCCCGCCCCTGGAGCCCGCCTGGGCCTCCATTTCCAACTCTTAAAGTTTGAATAAGATTGACATGTTTAAAGAAATGACTAAGAATTGTTAGCAAAATTTATTTGTCTTTAACAAAAATTCAAATTAGATTTAACACAAACCAACAAACTGAAAATAATACCCCGTGTCGGATGACAAGGGCAAGTGGCACACATTTCCGAACAGGACCGGTTAGTGGGTGTAGATAATATTACAGGGATCCTATCCTTTGGCTCAGCAATTCCAAGAATCAAATGCTGTACCTAACACTTTTAATAAAAAATCATAACTTTGCTTAAAACTGTGTTTTTGAGAAGTAAAACAAAACACCCATGGAAACACTGATGGGAGGCCAAGACGCCAGATTCCTGTTCAAGGTTCTATCTATCACTTCGTGCATCACAGATTTTCAAAGTCTTACTTCCTGGGCCACAATCTAGGTCAACCGGATCAGAATCCCAGGGAGTAGAGCCCAGATAGCAGCATTTTTTGAGAGCTCCCCCTATGGAAACCATTGCTCTACCTGAAAAGATTCCCCCAGTCGTGTACCATGTCCCTGCAGGCAAAGGTGCATCTTCATTATTACTTTCATTGTTAACCCCATTCTGAAAAAGTGAGGGGCTATGATGTGATCCACTCTAAAAAAATGGTGGTTAACACAGTGTAGTTAAAGAACTTTCTTTACTTCGGGGATGCTGATTTTTCTTTTAGTTGATTTTTTTTAGTTGAATATATTTCAACACAAAATTTAAATATGAACAATGATCATATTGAAACTTTTTAATATATTTAGGCCAAAGGAAAAAGCCTGGGGAATAAAGAATTTTATAGGAAACTGAGCTGTAAAATAAAAATTTGCCATTGTAGGGATTTTTTTCCCCCATAGCAAAATTTTAATAGCTTTGAATAGCAGTTCTTGCTCTAGGAAGTATTTATTTTAATCCTTTCAATCAAATTTCAAATGGTACAATCTTATATCATTTTCAGGGATTCATTTAATAGCAATGATGATTTCAAAGAACAAAGAGAACCATGTGGTCACTCACCCTAGGACGGTGTCCTATGAGGCCGGTACTGATGAAAAGGTCACCATGGGATAACTGTGGGGACACTGGGTTCCAACTCTCCCTTCCTGATGGCTTCCATTCTCCTTCGAGTTCTCAGTTCTTTACCCTTACTGTCACCAATTTATCCCGACTTGGGTATACACTTGGCCCTTTTAGCCTCTGGATAGTTAGGAAAATCCTCTTAATTTTTCCTTTAAGTATATATGACAAGATACGTTTCCAAAAATTACTTACTAAAACTAAAGAAATAAGGGGAAAATAAAATAGTAAACTAATGGGAAATTTATAATATTAACTTGGGGCTAATAGTGCAATTTGACTGGCATAAATTGACAACTCTAGAAATTATTATCTTGGTCACTTGATCTCAAAATGCTGTTTTTGTTTAACTGACTCTTTCTACTCTGTGTAAAGATAAGTAGTGCCTTACTTCCAATTCCACCGCCACCCCCAATAAAACTTATTTCAAATACTGTATATCTCCTAGGGGAGTATTTTTAGACAATGTTTAATCTCAACCCACATCAACAAACAATAACATATATCTCTATCCAACAGACACACATATCACATACACAAAACATACAAATCTCGTGAGTCTCATTATGTGTGATGTATTATTTCCTCTTCTATTCCATGTTTTCAAATGCTAATAGCAACCTAACAAGTTGATTTCACAACGCACTACTTGCTAGTATTAGCAGTTAGAAAACGAAGCAGAGGCTGCAGATTTCTATCTCAGGCTTGTGCTCACATGTACACGGAAGCTCGTTTCTAGATCACAGGCACAAACACGCCCCCTTCTCAGTTTCTCTACTGTCTGCTTCTGTGGAATCCCCAGGACCTTGCAGGCTGGTTCAGTCACCTTCCATACAGTAAGGACAATGAGATAACAGGGGTATAAGAATAACAGAATCACAATCAGGGTGTCAGCTGTTAGTATGCACAGAAGGTAATCCAAGTTCTAGCTGCTTGCAAGCAGAGGAAGCAGAGAGGAGGGAGCAGTATGCGCTGGTTGAAGGTATGGGCTGTGCCAAAGAAGAGCTGAAGCCCAAGAATCCAGAATGATGAAGACGTCTTTTCTCTGTCACTCCGTTCTTATGCCAGGAAGAAGCAAACTGTGGGTAAAGGATGTATTTTGAGTGATACATCTGTTTGTTTTTTTTTTAATGATGAGTAAATGAATTGTTAATTCAATACTCATGGTCCTAAGGCAACATTTTTTAAAAATTCATAATGGTATAAAAAATTGTCCCCTCATTTTGTGTGGGTAATTTGAAATCTGTGTTATTCTATTTAAATAAATAATGCAGAGACTTGAATGGGAGTGTTGCTTACAGGTAACATAATCAGGAACTCCCATAAACCTTTATAAAGGGTAATTTAGATTCTTTAACTAGCACTGAAATTAATTCCATTGACAGCTTATGAGGTAATCAGTTGGTTGTTTTCTCCATGAATTTCCTTTTGGAAAAAATCAGCTCTTTGATTTCTCTGGGGCTCTGGCTATCCACAGGCATCTGCTGCTCAACAGCTACAGCAACACGAAAACTCTGAGGCTGCAGAACACTAGCTGTTTCTGGGGGAGATGCTGCTCTTTGTCAAATCTGACATTAGAATGAAGTTTTCCAGCAGGGGATTATAATCAAATATCTTTAGTCAAGATTTTCAATGTGACTAAATGGAGAAAACAACCTTTCCCTGGCTTTACGGAGGGACTTCGTCACATGCATTAATTTTGATAACTTTGGCTTGTGTTTCTCTCTCCGCCTCTCCTGCTCACCTCGCTCCAACCCCTCTACCCCTCCGGGACCTAGCCTTTCCTCAGGATAATCAGCAACCTCCGAGGTAACAGAAGAGAGTAGCCAGGACCTGACTAATAGTCTCATGGTCTGAAACTGGCAGGCAGAGATAACATCTTCACCTAAGTTGTATTTCACTTCCTGAGCCCTAAGATGGAATGAACCCCTGGCTACTTTCCCATTAGACCAGACCTCAAGACATGAAGCAATGATTCATTACGCTTACCTCACCTCTAACCAGCCAGCTCCCAACTGGACCCCGAACCTCTAACCCACAGTGTCTTGTGATTTTACCCTGTATAAACCTACAGGCCATTGGGTGCCAGGTTAATAGCACTGGCTCCTGTCTGCACATTGTCCAATTCAGCATTAAACTATTTTTCTTTCTATATATTGTACAGATTCCTGCTCGTGCTTTTCTTTGGGTCAGTGTGCACAGGCAGACACAGTTGTTAAGAACAATCAAGTATAGGCAACATATGAACATGTCTTCATTGCTTCACTAAATCCAGTTGAGGGCTTATTCTTATGCTTGTCTTGTTATCTGTATCCCTGACACCTAAGACAGTACCTAGAGTTTAGACTAGGCTCAATAACTCATTACATAAACAAATAACGGGAGGGGTACAAAGGACGTGAGCTTTGCTTCAGGGTAGAGAGTAGGAGAAGGTAGAGGCAGGGTAAGAGAAGCAAGGAGAGTTGTAGGCTTTCTCCAGAAATGAAAGATTACAGACAGAGGAACAAGCTTCCACCCAGCACGGTTCCTGGCCACTTACTCCCTGAAAAGGAAGCTTATCTCTAGAGCAGGGCTTCCCCACGTTTAAGATGCATTTAAATCACCTAGAGATCTGGCTAAAATCCAGCTTCTGATTCAGGGAGTCTGGGACAGAACCTAAGAGTCTGTATTTTTAACAAAGCTCCCAGGCGTTACAAATACTGCTGGTCCCTAGTTTACAAGCAGCCCAGGCAGCAAGGCAGCCAGGGGCCCCGTGTGCTAAGACTCTGCGACTTTGTGGGCTCAGCGGGGCCCTGGGAAGAAATAGATAGCAAACCCAAAGAAGGTAATTGTTTGGAAGAAACTTCACCATGATATGACAAGCATTAGAGGACACAGCAAGAACAAAATGGAAGATCTTATTGCTAGTAACGAGGAGGATGACCTGCCATCATCCCCAGACCAAAGGGGCAAAAGGAAGAAGAAGTTACCAGAACCAAAGAACTTGAGGCTGGAACAGGGCACAGTGGGACAGGGTGTTGGACAGAGCTTGCTCTTGAGTATCTGGAGTAAAGGAACACACACTTCCTAGGAGACGAGGGAGAACAACCCAATCTCACTCCCTTCCTGCCTCCCCGTCCCCTCTTGTACACTCACCTTGGCCAGTCCCATCTGGGACCCAGAGGGTGAGGGGGCTTGTTGACGAGCCCCTGAGAGCTGTCTGGAGCACAGACGGTGGAGCAGAAGGGAGACAGGATTGAAGGACATAGGAAGGTATTCAACATAGGAACTTTGGACCAATCTGAAAACTTACAATTTTCTGTAGTTAAAAAGTAAATACCCTTAAAACAGAAAGAGTCTGGACTTGTCTATGGGGGCTACAGAAAAAGACTACAATGAGCCTATGCTATTTCTGTAGGTAATCTTCAGGAAGAAAAGAGTCTCAAGGGACTTGGGAAGTAGGGACAGCTTTAGGGATAAAAGAAAAACAAGCTGAATGCCTGAGGCAACATCATAAAAGAAGTGCTGGAAAGCCATTAAAGGCCAGCTCAGGAAGTTAAGAATAGAGTGGCCCTACAGGGTTCTCCTGGAGAAACAGGCCTGGCAGGTTGGGGCTGGGGGCAGGCAAGAAACCCAGCCTTCCCTCTGCCTAAAACCTTCTCCTGTTTTTGAATTTAGTGCAGTATCCATGGTGGATTTCCAAGATTTGGGGATGAAAGCAGACCCAGGGAAAATCAGAAATGTAAGCACCATGAATAAAGTCAGCTCCTGAAAAAAATCCATCCAGAAGTTTGCTAGAGAAATAAGATTTTAATTATATATGTATGTGTATGCATATACACGGACTCCTCATTAGAGCCCTCATCAAGGCTCTCGGGAAAACATTCAGAAATGGAGAGAGTAAAATCCTCGTATCAGACTTTTCAACATGTTAAACACCAGTGTCCTTTCCTCTAAAAAAGTGTCTTCTCCTATCTCTGAGGGAAATTGCCATGCTCCTCACCAGTAACAGTGGGGACAATGCTACACACAGCAGTCTTCCCAGGCGTGGATGGCACCAAATTGTCTGAAATCTCAAGAAAGTGCGAACCCAATCTGGACCTTGACTGATGAGTCAGATTTGGGTGTCCTTTGCCAGGATGACATGATATAACGCTGCTGGACATGACCCCACTTCAGCCCCTCCAACTGCCTTCCTTCAGCCCATATTCCAAGAGATGGAAATGGTGTGGCCAGTTTACCACTTGCTCCAGGGAGGGCTGTCAAGAGGTAAAAATTAAGGAAAAAAAAAAACCAGTAAAGATTCTAAATTCTTGGCTCTAGTTCAAACGAGACAGGTTAAGTTTTGAAAAGAGATAAACTGGCAGAACAAGTTGTTTTGTTGTTTTTGCTATTGTTTTCCTACCCCATTCCAAAGTGTGAAGAAGGGAAAACTACCTGGAGAGAGAAAAGCATTGTAAGCAATTAGAGGCCATGCACTCAGGGTCCCGCCCTCCAAAGGAGGCCACAATGTAGCGGTGGTAGCTGGGTTTCTTACAGTTTCCCCAAGTCTGGAAGGCTCCAGGAGCAGGCTTGCTGCTTGCTTGTCTTCTTTAGTCACTACTCGAGGCTACTGCAGAGACATCCCATATCACAGGGTCTGAGCAGAGGGAATAGAGATGAACGTGGTGGGCTAAGGCAGAGGGGGCAGGCATTCCCTGCATTGCCTAAGGGGTGCTGGCTTTAACTAAAAGAGAAAATAAAGAAGGCAAACTGGTTGATCTCAGCCTAACAGACACTCCAGGCTGGAAGTAAGGGTCCTGACGGCAGGGACGGCTCCGTGAGTAGTTCCTAATAGGAATTCAAGTGGGAGCCAAGCCCACACCCATGCCCATAAATCCACATCTGCATTCCAGGAGCCCTGGATCTAATTCCATTGGGGTCAGGAGGTCGGTGGAGGGCTCAGAGAAGTCAGGGGAGGGGAGTCTGAGTCCAGAACACAAGTCCCCTAACTGCCACTAGAGAAGTTCTTACTTAAAGCAGTAGTATTGTAACAGGGTGCAGCCACGAGGGGGGCCCCAAATAGGGATTTGGAATGGGGTCCAGAACTCAGGGTGTCCAGGAAATATTACAAAAAATATATATGATGTCCTCCCCGCTCTCCCACAGGGTTGAACTGGGGGAAGGGACACACGGAGCAGGGCCATGCAGAGCTATTTTGTACAGCAACAGCTTTGCAGCTAACCTCTGGCATGGTCATTTAACATATCTATAACCTTAAACTGGTTTTACGGATATGTTAAATAACTGTGGCCATGCTTCAAGCCAGGGGGATGGAAGTAACTTCCACCCAAGATGTAACTGGGAGGCAACTCCCCCTGGTTACAGCACCTGCATGAGAGGTTGGAGATGACTGGCTCCATGCCATGGGTCCACGCCTGCCCAGACTCACTATGGCAGCCCAGAAAAGCTGGAGAATACTGGAATGCTGGCAGGTGCAACTGATTGTAGGAGGGGTCGAAAATAGGGCTGTTAGAGGAAGATTGGCTTGGGGTTTTAAACCCAGGTGCAGCAGCCATGGAAAGAGAACCATGCGGCTTTGGCAAAGGGAGACCCTACATATTTGGCAGAGTGAGGACCACATGGCTTTAGGGTGCTCCTTTTTGCCACGTGGCTTAGGAAGCAGGAGTGACTTTGCCTGGAAGAAAAGTGGAGAAAGGACTCTTGCTGGTGGGCCGTGAGAAGGTGCCACATGGCTCTGGATTAACTGGAGATTGTGGCGGTGACACAGCTGATGGTGCCGGGAGCCTGAATCATGGACTTCTACTTCCTTTCCTGAAATACAGTACTCTGGACTGGGCAGAGGGAGAAGGAAGGACTGTGTGTGTCTGTGGGTATTCTAAAGGACTTTTTAGTCTGTATAACTTTTAAATAAATATTTCCTTTCCTTTTCACCAATCTCTGGCATTAAGAGATGTCTTTCCTCTGGCGGCGGGCACAGCGAACCCAGTGGGTGGTCCTTTCGGTTACAGTATATTGTGAACCCCCCTTGACCCTGTTCTGTAATGGTATGGAGTGTTGGGAGAGGGAGAGAAGGGAGAGACCTGCATATTCCTGATATTTACCCAGGAGCAATTTAGAAAGCACTAAATTGGATCAAGCTGACTGGCTGTGGCTGTGACTAGATTAAGTTCTTCTGCTGTCTGTCAAAAATGGAAGATTAGAGTTAGAATATAAATGTATTGCCAGAAATAATACAAATTATATCCTGTGACTGTGAAATTCATGTGCATTACAAGACTAACTGATTTTTCCCAGGCTCCACTGCTTAGATGTTATATGTGAATATTCAGTTACACTCGAAATCTTTCCAGAAGCAGCAGTCCTGTGGTCTGGCTTCTGCAGAGGAGACAAAAGCTGATTCTGGATAGCCATCTGGCCTTGGCCTTGACCTTACCTGAAGTCAGATTTAGAGCTGGGATGGCCTCATGGGTCCAGCCCATGCTCAAGGATTGGCAGCCCTGCCTGGAAGCAGGTGGGCCTATCCAGGTCCTTGGTCCTGCCTGAGAGCTGAAATGTGCAGGCAAGCCCTGCTCACACATGTGACAAGACAGCTGTCACATGCAACCCCACTGCTCACAAGCACAACCTGACCCTTCTGCTCACCTCTCCATTCTAAAGTCTTATTGATCCTCACATTTCCCCTAAGTTTTTCAAACTATTTTAGTTCATAGGGATCCCTTTCACATAAGCTAGGGACTCAGGTTCCATGCCAGTGAAGGTCAACTTACTTTTATTAACAGGATGGTTGAATTTCTACCAGAGTTTGCTAGAAAGACACACATTGACCAGAGTCATTTTGAAGCAATAAAGAATTATCACTGGCCTATGAACACCTTGGCAAACGGATTTCACCATTAACTAACACATCTTTTCCTGATAATAGGAAGCTATTTAAATGCTGTGTAAGATTAGGCAGATGTTATGGGCTCCAAATGAACTGATAAGCAACTGAAGGTGACATTTGTCCTAGAGCCAGGGCAGATGTTCATAAAATGGATTTTAGCAGGTCATGGGATATCTGTACCCTGGGGGTCATGTACTGAAACTTTAATTGTAGAATGCTGATAAAAACAAGAGAGAGACACATTTTACATAAACGCAGTCTTCTTATTCAGTTTACAAAAACCAAGCAGGAGAATGCTAAAACCATCTTGTAACCTTGTTCTACCCAAGAAATGTAATAAACATATGCAATCCCTGAAAATGACTATCTGTCGGCAATATTATGCATTTTCTATCACGTGAATTCCACAGCTCTAATCAGAAGCCCAGAGGATTCTGGGCTCTGCTTAACTTCATGGAGCTTCACTATCTGTGTTAATGCTGCACTTTGGAGCAATTTACCCAAGAACATGACACAGGATGGTTTGTACATGCAGGAGACAGTGCACCATTCAACAATACCTGGACCCAAGCAAAATTTGATTTTTATGATGGCCTAAGAAAAGGCCCAGGCTCTTATGTTTGCACAACTCTGTGGCATAGCCATTAGAGGAAAAACTTCTCTAATACTCAGACAGTGTTCTTTGAGGCCTGGTCTGGAGAATAAAGGAAAGGAACATACCAGGATATCAGCAGATTGCTGCAGATGTTCTGACCCCTGCTTAAGCTGCAGAGTTAGGCCAGCGCTCTGCTTACAGATGTGAAGTGGTGATTCTGTGAGACAAAGTGAAGTACACCCTGAAAAAATACGGCCTTCCAAGCCCATTAGAATGATCTTCTGTGATAATCCAATACCCCCCAGTATGAGAGAGTCTGTTATTCACAGCACCACTTAGTAAGGAACTAGATCTAGGAACTGTTCAAGGAAGTCAGTTAAAAACATTTCCAGATAGTACAGCATTCACAAAGTTACTTAAAACATAATTAAAGCCCTGGCTGCTGTTGGTCAGTGGGTGGAGCACCCCCTGTGCACTGAAAGGTCTGATTCCCAGCCAGGGCACGCGCCTGGGTTGCCGGCCAGGGCCCCAGTTGGGGGCGTGCAGGAGGCAACCCACTGATGTTTCTCTCCCACCTCACTCTTCTTTCCTCCCATCCCCTTCTGAAATACAAACATTTAAAAAAAAAAGAATTAAACAGAGAAATTGACTCTAGTCAATGTGCACTAATAATCAGTAATTACATGCAAAAATCCCTAGTGTCCAGCACTCAGCACTTCTGTGAGAAGCACTCTCTGTGCTATCACAATTTAGTTTTACAGATAAGGAAACAAAGGCTTAAAGGAGAGATAATCAATGGCCTGAGAAGCCACAGCTGGTAAGAGAAAGACCTAGGATTCAAACTCACACAGTAGAACCCCGGCCAGAACTCTGTGTATCTCAGACACTTTCCCCATAGGCTACTTGCAGCACTACTTCTCATGCTTATGAATGGTCATTGCTCATGAACGGACAACACAACCAATTATTAGAGAGCCTTCTGCTCATTAATGAAAGAGCACACCACAGTGGAATCAAAGCACTTACGCATTTTTAGGACCTCGAAAGCTGCCCAAAAAGTTTCTAAGACATTTCACAAGAAACCTGGAGCTCATTAAGGGGTTGTCAATCATCATGTGGATTCCATCACTGCACTAATTTACTTTAAAACTAGAAATGTAACATGTAAACTTTATTTAAAAAATCCTAAAGAAAAGCTGGGACATCTAACAACTGGTTTATGATTGATTATACATATTTACAGCCTATATCAATCCTTGGTCAATGTACAGCGAGCAATATTTCCCAAGTTTGAAGTCAATCCCCTGAGTGGGAGCAGTAAGAACAGCCAGTGGTTCAGCCACTGTCTAAGGAAGCTACTCTTAAACACAGCTCGGAATAATGTTGACAGAGGCTTGAGAAACACTTACATCCAATCCAAGAGTTCTTATGGCACCCAGCAGACTGGAACACTGCTCAAGAGCGTCAGATCTTCAACACTCATGGCCTCCCTGTGTTTACTGCTTCATCCGCTTCCGATCTCTCTCTGCCTGCAGCACCCCACCCCTCTCCATGACCTTATCTATGGTCATAGTTACACTGACAGGCTGAGGATTCACAAATCTTTGGCTTGATGGCTCTTGAGCTCTGACTCTTCAGGATGTTAAACTGCCTTCAGCGTGTTCCCTTCACCTGAAGCTCATTATTTCTAAAGCTCAGCCCTCTCCTAATTGGAACCACGCCCTTTTCCAGCCTCAGGAGTGGTGTCAGTAAACACCCTGCACTTTTCACTCCTCCCCCCCTTTGCCCTCCATATTGGAAAGGTCCACAGATCTGGGAGAGTCTACCTCACACACATCTCTCAAAACCATCTTTTCTGATTTTGTTGTAGGTCCAGTGTACAAATTTACGATATGTCTAAGGCATTACACTACCTAAATCGTCTCCCAATACCTTGTCTCCTCCCATTTTAAAACCCTTTGTATACACTTGAAAGAACTATGTTGCTAAAACAAAATTTAATAATGATGTTCTCTTGTTAATAATCAGTTGATGTGCCTTCCCTAACTGTTGGCAGGATATTCCAAACTCATAGCCTTATACAGAAATTTCTTTACAACCTACCTTAGCTTACATTTTCCAACTCATCTCTATCCCCTACTCCAAAGTTTGTTCATAATGATCTATGACAAGGGGGACAAGATATTCCAGTGGTTAAGAAAGAGGGCTTTTAACCCTGTGGAGGTCACAGATGATCTGAGAGACACAAGAACTCTTTTCTTAAATATTGTTACATATATCAGGTGCACAGGCTCAAGGCCATGGCTGCTGCATGTTTGTATTTGACTAGTGCTACACCATAATGTTTAAGCCGTAAGTTTGGTTATAACACATGTTTTGTAAGGGTGTATAATATTCAATAGTAAACTGTATCTGAGAGATACTGTGAACTCTGAAGTCAGTGCTGGTGTAGTTGTTTTATTCATGAACTTCAAAATCAGTGTTCTGTTTTCATTTACTGTTGAAAATGGCTAGAAAAATATACTGATGCGATAATCCAAGAGATATTAAAGAGCTTCAGCGAATGCTTCTCGAATCACTTATCAAAATATTTTGCTGCCCTGGATGGTATGGTTCAGTGGATTGAGCGCCGGCCTGAGAACCAAAGAGTTGCTTGTTTGATTCCCAGTCAGGGCACATGCCTGGGTTGTGGGCCAGGTCCCCAGTAGGGGGCATGTGAGAGGTAATCATATGCTGATGTTTCTCTCCCTCCTTCTTCCTCCCCTTCCCTGTCTAAAAGTAAATAAAATCTTAAAAAAAAATATTTTGCAAGTGTTGTGAAAAGTATTTATGCCTTGAGCATAGCAATATTGTTTGTGATGACTATTACAAATGTTTTGCAAAGTCAACTATTGGAGATTCTGATTAATTAATATTAAAGATTTTATTGGTTGTATTTTTAGTAATATCCACGTTCCCATTATTTGAAAAGAAAAATTTTTATTCATGTTTTTATATTTCTGTTTAATATTTTCTAGATTGTAACTGAAAATAAGGTAATGTATTTTATTATATAAATATAATAAATGCAAATTTTCAGTTTTTAATTTTTTTGTTCACTTAAGCACATACTAGTAATGAATGTATCTCTTTGGTACATGTGACCTACACTGTAATTTTTTTTTTTAACGCAACATGCACAAGGTTAAGTTGCACTGATGGGAACTGAACTACAGATTTACTTGCTACTGATGTGATAACCTATGTGTCCACTGTGAGACTGATTTCTCATGTCTCAAAAAGGGGATAAATTGGGAAACAGTCAAAAATGGCAGTCTAGGTAAACACAGCTCACTTTCTCACATAACCATATCAAAATTACAACTAACCTACATTCAGAATTGCCAGAAATAGAGCTGAATGGAAGTCCTACAGCTATGAAATTAAAGAAAACACATCAAGACTGTTAGGAGGGGGCACAGACACAAAACAGGCTGGTCTCACACCCACATGTGGCAGATAAAAATCAGGAGGGATATCTCAAAAGCGAGGCTGTCCCAGCTCCACACCAGGACCCAAAGGCTACAGTGCCAGTGCCAGGAAGATAAGTCTCCATAACTTCTGGCTATAAAACCCAGTTGGGACTGAGGCTGGGGAAGACAGAAACTACTGGAGTCCCAGGCAGTTCCTTTTAAAGGGCCCACACAAGGACTTACTCAAAATCACTCCCTCTAATCTGCAGCACCAGGGCAGCCGCCTGGAAGGCAGCAGAGACAAACAGGAAGGAACTAGAGTGTCTGGCATTAGGGCAAGAGCAGAGTGGCAGCTTTCTCCCAGATGGAAGTGATGGCAGAGGCCATTGTTCCTTTTCTGAGCCCTCCCTCTGCAGAACTGGCAGGTGGGCACCATATTTGAGACTCCATCAAACTGGTTCACACTATTTGCCCTACCCTGGTGATTTCTCAAAGTTCCATCCCACCCAACTTTAAGGCCCACCCAAGATGTTTCCAGTGGCTTTTTCACATGAATGGCTTGTCTTGACCCATGCTTCAGATTTTCCTAAATCTTGTCAAACAAGCAGCATCTGGCCTCAGCATTCCCTCTACATCTTGCTGAATGGCCCCAAGCCTGGCACTACCAGCAGCCAGCCTTAAGTTACAGCTTGGCCTCACCTGGGTACCTCTGAGCCAGCATAAATAGCAGTCATCTGCAGATCACTTTGAAGCTTATGCCAAGTCGGTTCAGACAGAACACAGGTGGAAGCTGACATTGGCCTGCACCTCTTGGGACACCCCAGAGTTCAGGCCCCCAGTTGACAGTTACAGACCACATCGGAGCACCACCACCCAACCACCTTTACAACTCACACACTCAAGGGGCAGACTCAGAGGGCACCAGAGCCCTGCTGAAGTAAGTCCTGCTCTGTGGAGTGGGCTGCTGCACAGCTGATCCTCCACAGTGATCAGAGCTTGGTGATCAGTGGTCACAGGCAAGCCTTGCAGCTGACAAGCCCAGGTAAATCCCCCCTATTTACCTTGTAGCAATCAAGGCTGAACTACAAGAGGAGGATGTTTACAGCCCACACAGTGGGCATACCTTGAGTGACCAGCTTGGGAAATAAAGGAGGCTGGGCTACTTGACCCCACAGGACACCTACTACATTAGGCCAATCTGTCAAGCCAGGGAGTCATAGCAGCTCTACCTACTACATAGAAACAAACATGGGGACGCTGCCAAAAAGAGGAGACAAAGAAACATGCCCAAAATAAAGAACAGAATAAAACTCCAGGAAGAGAATTAAACAAAATGGAGACAAGTAACCTACTAAATACAGAGTTTAAAACACTGGCTATAAGGAGGCTCAATAAACATAGGGGAAGAGCAGATGAACTGAGAGAGAACTTCAACAGCATAAAAAAGATCTGGAAACCATAAAAAGAACCAGTCAGAAATGAAGGATACACGAACTGAAATGAAGAACAATTTACAGGAACTCAAGAGTAGAGTGGATAAAGCTGGGAATCAAATCAGTGATTTGGAATACAAGGAAGCAAAAACACCCAATTGGAATAGCAAAAAGAAAAAAGTGAGGAAGTCCTGGAAGCACAGAGTCCTAAACAAGATGAACCCAAAGAGGCCCACACCAAGGCACATTATAATTAAAATGCCAAAGGTTAAAGACAAAGAGAGAATCTTAAAAGCTGCAAGAGAAAAGCAGCTAGTTACCTAAAAGGGAGTTCCCATAAGACTATCAGCTGATTTCTCAAAAGAAACCTTGTAGGCTGAAAGGGGATGGCAAGAAATATTCAAAATGATGAAAAGCAATGACCTACAAACACTTTTACTCTAACCAGCAAAGCTATTATGTAGAATTGAAGGACAAAGGGCTTCTCAGACAAGAAAAAGCTGAAGAAGTTCATTACCACCAAACCAGTTTTATGTGATATGTTGGTCTCCTTTAATAAAAAGATAAAAAATATGTACAATAAAATGGAGATAAATACATATCTATCGACAACTAAATCTAAAAAACAAAAAAATAAATGAACAAGTTGAATAGAAACAGAATCATAGATACAGAGAATGTTTTGATGGCTGCCAGATGGCGGCAGGGTCGGGGGTGGGCATCAAGGGTATGGGTAGAAAAAATAAAGGGATTAAGAAGTACAAGTTGGTTCTTACAGAATAGTCATGGGGATGTAAAGGACAGCATAGGGAATATAGTAGCCAAAGAATATATATGAATATTAATGCATTGCAAATGGATATGGACAACAGGGTGGGAAGTGCCTGAGTAGGGAAGGAGGCATCTGGGTAGAGGGGGATAAGGGGGAAAATTGGGACAACTGTAATAGCATAAACAATATAATATAATTTAAATATTAAAAAATGGGATACCTTAAGGTTATCATCAGAATTTATTAAGTGAATGTGTTAGCTATTATAATCCTCATCATCAGATATATATAAACTATTATTTAATGTAGAAGAAATTTTCAAAGAAGAAACACTTTGTTCAAATATGTTATTTTACTTAATTGGTGCTATCCTCAAGGCTTGCATTCTTTGGTTTCTAGAGGTCCTTGAAGTGACAGTTCAAAAAGAAAATTGAAATAGGTTTGTAGCGCTTAAAAACTATCTTGTTGAGACTCTGATAATACCCACTTTTTTATACCACTAAATTAGTAATTCACTGAACACAGAACTTCCATATGATATACCTTACGCTTTTATTTTATTTACTGTGTTATATCTTCAAAGAAACCTGAGCATAGAAATTTTATCTCATACTTCTTAACATCTCAACACTACATAGCCCAACACTGGATTTTCGGTAAACTATCAATAAATACTGTGGTTGGAGTAAGTTGTCACACTTAAGATCGCTAATCCCCATGGTAAATGCCAAAAAAGAAATTCAAGAGTTACTGATGTTGGTGAACCATGATTTTTTTCAAGGGAATAATGATTATACTTCATAAAAGAAACAAAATTTTTTACAATTTCTTTTATTCTGTACAAAGGAAAATGCAAATTAGCATGAGCCCATGCACACAAGTTAATATTAGGCTTTGAGTGATTAAGTATTTTAACTATAGTGTTGACAAACATAGTTTATAACATGGAAGCCGTATTTCTCCAGGTGACCTACACTATTTGGTACAAGTAAAGATGCACAGCACTTTTAAAAATGTCAGCTAGTATATGACTGCCGGTGGACATGTCTTCAATCTGGCCCCTTTTGTAGACTATCTCACAGGGCCCTCTTGGGAAAATGCTGTTCCTCTACAACAGCCTGTCTCCGTAAATGTATCAGCATTTCTTTAGACAGTCAAGTTTTGAGGTTTCAAAAAATCATGTCCATAAGTTATTCTGAGCATCTTCAGTAAAATATATACTTACTGAGTACCTACTAATACATCTGACAACTCTTAGTAGTTACTGTGTGCCAGGTACCATTCTAAGCACTTCACACGTACAGACTGGTCCAATCCTCACAATGACCCCGAGAGATAGGTACTACCACCACCGTTTTACAGATGTGACAATTGAGGTTTAGGGAGAAAAATTCATACAGCCATGATTATACCAATACTAAGGGCTACAGCCTGAGTTTGCACACAGTCTGTCCATTCCCAGAGCCTCTGCTCTCAACCACCGTGCCAAGCTGCTCACATAAAGTAGGGTTCGGTAAGTGCTGAGTCTCAGACAATGCTTTGGGAGCTCAAGGGAAGAAGAAAGTACTCCCTATTAAAATTCAGGGAAGACCTAAAGGAGAAGCATACACAGGAGTCTGATTAGTGGAGATGAGACAGGCATAAGTACTTACTAGTCTGGTAGATTATTTTGAATAATCTGAAAATGAAAAAAATTCTATTGGGAGGATTAATGGACTGAAATTAACAGGACAAACAATAGGAATGAGGATGAAGTTCAGAAACTTCAGCTGCACATATTTAGGATGATTGTTTCCTGGCATGAGTACCGTTCACATGAAAAAGATGAAAAGATTTTGGTTAAATGGAAGGTCATTACCAGCCCACAACATTACATGGATGTCATGAAAACTACCGGCAACTGGATTCTAAGTGTCACAGAAGTATATCACTCAGGAAGGGGAGATAATTATCTCAAATGCAGCAGAAATGGAATTCAGCTGTAGGCATCACATTAAGGAAGAATGCTGACAACCAGGACTGAATTCAGAGCGGGATGGATGAAGAGAGACCATCGAAAAGCCATGCTACATTTGAAATGTTGAGAGCACAGGAGAACTTTAGGAGGCTTCGAGGAAGTGTCATCACTGTCTTCAAAATTCAAGAACTGTCTTGGGAAAAATAATCTGTATACACTCACTCACAATATAAAATTAGAACCAGTGGGAGAATAATAGAACCAATGAATCAACTAATATGAATGGCTACTTCTATGTTAACTATGTGGAAGGAGGAATGTTACTGAGGTACAAGAAGTAATCTGTATTCAATGGGGCCTACATGCTAGCTAAAGAGACAAGATAATGCTTTTTAAAAGAATACTCATCTTGCTAAGTATGGGAGTGCATAACTATTAAAGGAAAGATATTGATAACCTAGTCTCTACAAATTTGGAGAAGTCAATTTGAGGGAAGTAGTGAGATAGTGCTTTAAGGAAAAAAGGGGTGTGGAATTTGAGCTGGACTTTTATAGACCATCAGTTTACAAATCCAAAGTGGTCAAGTCACCACCCTAAAGCCCAATCTTCAGTAAACAAAACTGCAAAAAGATTATTGAAAATGCTCAGTGAATCCCCTAGAGTTTAAGAACACAGAAAATTCTCTGTAATACACCGCTAAGAAGTAAAGCGATTCCTTTCCCTTCTTTTCTCAAAGCAGTGCCCTCCCACCTCCCTCATCGCCCCACCCCAGTCCAACACAAAACCACAGTGACAAGATCACAGATTACTAGTAAGAGGAATAGGTGCTACTGGAAAAGGAAGTAAAATGGGCTGAGAATACAGAATGGGGGCACTTCTTTAATGAGGAGAAACAGTCTCCCCTGCAGTAAGTCCTGCAGCTACTTCCACCAAAACCTCAGAGAGTTTTCCTACAATCTCCAGATTGAAAAACACAGACAGATAAAAATTTTGTACTTCACTCAGCACTGTGTGGGAGGAAATGCCCAGGCCTCGGGAGTCACACTTTCACATTCTTGTCCTGCCACTTACCAGCTGTATAAACTTGTTCAACACACATAACCTCTTTGTGCCTCAGTTTCCTTATCTGTAAACTGCAGACAACCCCTCTCCGTGGAGTTCTTGCGGAGATTAATGAAGCAGTATTCCTAACATGCCTGCGCACGCTCTGTGGTTCCACTGCTACCATTACCTCCAACCCAGAGATTTCTAGAGAAATGTTTAGGCAGCCCAGATACCTTTGTTCTCTGGAAGTTCCACTGCTTCTTGAAAAAGTTCAAGATGAGTTTATTTAATATCACAGATTTCTTGAATTTCATAGATTAGAAAGCAGTATTGAAGGGGTTGCAACCTCTTACTTTAAGGCATTGCCATAAATTTATCTTTTTACCAAAAGAGATTATGCTTAGGGTGTTTGGTTTTGTAAGGAAGAGGAGGTGGAGGGACTGTGGGGGCGGGGGAGGAGGAGAGAGGAGGAGGAAGAGGAGCTGCCACTTCCAGGGACAGATCAAGTGATAAACCCTGCAGCATTCTAACTAAAATATACTAGAAGGTTCATACCCACTAAATAATTTGAAGTTAGCAAAGAATGAAATGAAAGACAATTAAAATTTAATATGCTGTTATTTAAAAACAATCTTTTGAAGTGAACTTTTTGCCCCCATTTTACTTACATTTCCAAAAGGCGCCCTGTCTTGAGTATTCACACAGTTCCCGTGGGTGTCCGACACCTGTGCCGAACTCGCCTCATCACCCAGGTCGGGCTTTCCCAGAGCTCCTGCTTCAGCAAGCAGGACTGTGTCATGGGTACTGCCTCCATTTCTGCAGCCTCCATAAACTTTTGAAGTTTATGAAAGCACTATTTGGAATGAGCTCCACAAATCATGGAACAAGAAGAAAAACTGGGTGAAGTATCTCTGATCCCATGTTCCAATGTATACTTATTCCAAGTTACAGGTAGCTAAGTATATAAGTATCCAAAATATTGTGACTTTTGTGAAGCACCAGGCTGGTTTCTTGGAAAGTCAAAACTAGGTTGATCTGCAGCTAAGCAGAAAATATGGTTTATGTAGCTTGCACTTATTTTACTAAGAATATTCTTAAGAGAAAGAAAACAGTTTAAATCTTCACGTTCATTTAATTAAATACCTCTAACAAATAGAGAATCACTGCATGTCGCCATCGCTCACAGAGATGACTTTTCACTCCGCTCACTTACAAGCCCTGAGTTTGTGTGGTATCTGAGCTTTGTAAATGTTATCATTTATTCATCACTAAAGTCACCTGGCAGTGAATGGCCGTCTAATCAGCACTTACATTGTCCAAACACCCCTCTCAAACTCAAGAAAGTTTTCTTTCCCCCTTAAGTAATGCACAGGCTCCTCTATCACTAAGAAACAACTCCCCTTTCTCAATCCTTCCTTCCTTGTGTTTATACAAGCCTTTGAGGGTGGCTGTTCTTGGTGCAATCTCCTCACAGTGAATGGTCTTATCAACCAGGTCACATGGCCCCTTCAGAGAGTCTGCCAGGCTGGTTCACTGTCTCCCGAGGCAGTGCGGCACTGCTTCCCCCAGGGCTACTAGAATAATACAGCACATCTTCACTGGACTGCTTTCACCCTCTGCTTTTGGAAAATTTCCAGGCAGGGTCTGTGTTTACATCAGCAAGACTGATTCAAACCACCACCTCCAGGGTTTTAAACAGGCTGTGAGACCCATCCCTGCACTCGGCTCAGGGGGTCAGTAGGAGGCCTTCCAGTAAATCTATTACTTCACTTTGTCCTTCTACTCACTGCAGAGGGCTCTGATTTCCTCATAAGCCATTTTGTTATTTTTTCCTGAAATTTTTGCCAGGGCCGTGGCTAAGAAGAGGCCCTTGCATGATCACATCTGTTGTCTTCAGAATTCCTTATCTGCAAAGATTCTTTCCTATGTAAATTAAACTGTGATCTTTTTTCCATCTGATTTTTTTCTTCAGCTTTAGGATCAAAAGATCTTTTGTTTACATTTCCAAATGTAAACACAAATCTTATCTTGTTCAACTTGCCTTTGATTAGCACAGTTTCTACTCAGTGTCTTGGTTACAGTTTAGCATGAGCCTCAGAAAATTTGCCAAGGGGCAGGACAGTGGTTATATGCAGAACTACAGGGGCCGTCAAAATGAAACTGTGGAACATAAAACTTAAAAACATTTTCTAAATATAATGAAAATTCCTTACTACTTACAGATTTAAAGTTAAAGAAACTGTTCCTATTTAGAAATTTGGTAATACTCATCAAAGCACATAAATATTAAATTATTTTCACAAGTGAACACATTTGGTCCACAATACTGCCTCATCCTAAACACCATGCTGGATATTTATACCTTATCATGGACCTTGACTTTGCTTACCACCTTCTGAAATCTGAGGTAAAAGTTAAAGAAAAAAAAAAAAAACCTTTTACAAAAATGCAGTATTTCATCTAAGAAGGTGTTCTTACCACACGCTAATTTAAAAAGAAGCTCTTTGGAGCCAAAGTAGACACCACCTTTGAAGACACTACGAACACAATTGTAAAATATAAAGCCATGTAACTAAGAGGAACCCAGAATGCTCTAAAGCAAATGATTCTAATCTAATTTAAAGGAAATGAAATTCAAATAAACAACCAAAACCACCCCTTCCTGAGATTCTTACTTCCCTCCAAAAGACAAAACATAGGACCTGAACAAAAGTTAAAAGAAAATAAAGACCAATGAGTGATTGATTGACAGAGTGGCTATATGGACAACGATATTCTGAACATTAAACATGAAAGGTTAATCATTATTATGGAAACCTTTCCAGAAAAGGCAAGCCATTTGTTTTACTTGAAGTAGACCCTTGGCTTGCTCTTAAACAGACTAATCATGGCTTTGGGAATACACTCTGACATAAGCACTAGTTTCTCAAAGAAGGTACACAGGGAAGAGTAGGCAGAAGCCAGGAAAAGAGCAGAAGAAACGGTCAGATGGTGATCACTCAGATCCCCAGGCAGGAGACTTTTCCATAGGGCAGGCACATCTGAGAACTGCCTCCCTACTCACCTGTCTTCTCCACTAGGACCAGGACAACAGACACAGCCACTTGAGATTGATGCCCTTTTCCCAGTACTGAAAACAAGAGGAAGAGCTTGGTAGCCTGACCAGAGAAATACATCAGTTCCGTTAAAAAGTGGATGATCTTGCTTGGTTAGCGCTGTAAGGGAGTCCACCTCAGTAGACGCTGCTAAAATTAGACACTTATGTGGAAAGACTGGATTAGATCCTTGAAAAGCTCCCACTCAAAAACAAGAATTGGAATCAAAAGACTTTTAAGGTATACTATTTTATGTCTCTATTAAGATCCTATTTTAAATAGTCTTTCCAAATTAGTAACAGGATTTATCTACTTTCTTTCTATCTCTGACCTTGAGAAATTTACAATCCCACAGTAACAAAAATCTTTAAAAGGTTAAAAAATTACAGTTGACTATCACTTACCAGTATGTACCTTAATCTGCTGATCAAACTGTAAGCCCCACCTATGCATTCACTTAAAAACTGATTTTTTAAAAATCTGTAGCAACAATGTCCTCTTTTCTTTCCTCTTTTAAATAAGAGAAAGAACCAGGCTGGCTGCAAAAAGAAGTCTGTGACCCAAATTGTTGATTTAGGAAGCTCTCTGAACCTTACCTCTTGGCAGATTCAAAGTCTTCAGGGGTGATCTTAAGGGAGGGGCACAACACATCCTTGAGCCCAGGTGTCCTCGTGGCCCAGAGGTGGGGAGGCCATCCCCCAGCCCACATTCACCACCCCACACCACCGATGCCTCCGCCGCCTCCAGGGGAGGCCAGTGCAGCTGCCTGCAGCCTGCAGCCTGCAGGGCCAGTGAGATACCGGGCAGTGGAGTTCCTTGCCGAAGAGGAGAACTAATTCCCATCACACAGTAGCTATTTAGAGAGGTGGGGCCTGCAGGACAAACGTGGCCTCTGCGCCTTCCTGTTTGTGTCCTAGCTCGAATTTTCATCCATTTCCTAAGGAAGACTACAGAGTGGAATAAGCCTTGAGAAGGCTGAGATTTATGATAACGGTGTGCAAGGGCAATTTTTAGAAACAGTTCTTTCCTTTCTTTCTTTTCTCCACAAGCAGATATGAGGCTTTGAAAGTACTTTAAAAGTCGAAAGCAAAAACTATCTGTTGTAGTTTGGTAAAGATTTTCTATTCCTGAAAGATTTTTAACCTGAAATGTAGAAAGAAAAAAAAATTGTTGATGATTAATCTATGTTATATAACAAGTCAGAAAATAATAAGCAATTTTTGATCAGAGGCGAGGGTTTGATTCGAAAAACCTTTGCCATGTACTAGCTTTAATTAAAGAAATTCACCCGCTCTCTCAGGGCCTTGGTTTCTTTGTCTGAAATAATGGGTAACTTACATGTAACCCATTACATGTAACTTACATGTAACTTACATGCGTGTTGTGAGACCTGCATAAAATGACTATGAAAGAACCTATACTTTGTCTTATATAAGTCAGATTACACTGTCATTACATTGAACTATCTAATTTCCACATGCTATTACCTAACATCAGGACCTTGTAGCTAGACAAAAAGTACAAATACATCTCCTTTCTTCTCTGCAAAGTATGTATTTGTTGGCTTGTGTATTGTCTGACTTCTCCATTGGCTCCAAGGTTGTAGGAGGGCCAGAGTCCTCACTGGTCATGCTGATTTAACAACTCCCAGTACCAAGAACCGCTCTTGGCATGTATTACCATGCAATATACGATAAATCCAGTTAAATAAATGAATAGATAAATGCACAATTTCAGACAAATCAAGCACAATGTTCTGTATATAGCAAGAGTGCAATAAATACATATTGAATGATTAAATGAACAAAACATTTTCTGTAGAGAAACATCCCATGAAAATGCAATAGAATTTTAAGAAAGTTGAAGGTCTTACAAACATTTGAGGTAAATATGACTGTATGTTTTGTTAATCCCTGTTCAAATATGAAGATGGTTAATGGACATACAATCTTATTACATCATGAATACTAGGTACAATATTCAATATGCATTAATTCACTGAAAAAAATTTTAGGTTAATTTAGAATGTACCTAAAATCATTCCTCAGGCCCGTCTCTGTTAAAAATGGAAACGCCCCCCTGACGCCCTGCAAGTCCTAACTTGGTGGCTGTGGGACCTGGTAAGGACTCACTGATTTCTTTAAAAGCATTACCAGCCAAGAAGGATAAACACACGTGGTCCCTTGTGGTTCCAACAATACGGCTGCTAATGTTTACTATCACTCACATGCCAGGAGACAGGGCAGTCTCGGGAATCTGGAACAATAGGTTTTGTTTCGAGCCTTCGCGTTATTGTCTGAACCCAGTTCGGGCCACTTCAGGCCACTAAGAGACTAAAATCAATTCTTTCATAGCTGCTCATTATCTATTATGTGTACAAAAGATATGGACTTTAGTGGGTATTTGTCCACTTCACCAATTTACCAAGAGAAGGATCCTGAATTTTAAACACCGTGGGAAACACAATTCCCTCTTACTTTTAAGGATTTCTCTTGCTTTGCCTAAGAAATAGGAATGTCCACATCTCTCTCTTCCTTTCCTCTCTGCCTTCTCTTGGCTCTCACTTTACAGACAGAACAAGAGCTCTCTTGCCACAGATCCTTTCACAAGCATTAAAAATGGAGAAAAAAAAAGATTTGAAGGTACTTACTCTGAATTAAGTCATTTTAGTTCCAAAATATGAGGAAGCACTTCATAATCATAAAATCTGAAAGTTCTATAGCTTTTGGCTGATGAGAAAGAATCTCTGAAGAAGAGAGTGGTGGTCAAATAAAAACAATTTACTGCCATTAGCAAGTTATTTGTCCTCTCTCTGTTTTTTTAAGCTACAAGTTTCAGACACAGGAAAGATATTTTTCACCACACCCCTTCTCCTCCTCCCCCTCTCAAGCAGTTTTTCTACTGCTAGAGGCATTTTTAACTGAGTGATTAGAGATTCTAAAAAAGCTTTGAAATAGATGCTTCACAGCCTTCAGCAGCAAGGCTTTCTCGCCTTACGCGCAGCCTCTGGCCTAACAAATACCCATCTACAGGGTGCTCGTGAGTTCAACTAGGAGAGATCAGATGTGGTTTAAACGCCTCCCAGAACACGCACATTCGACCCTAGGGATGCAGGATGAATTGTGGAAACTGTCATCCAATAGTCCAGCCTCTTCTTCATTTCATGTAAGAACTCTTGTAAGCCCTCACCCAGAAGCTCTGACATCCTCTCCTGGGGATTCTGAAGAACCTGCCAGCCAGATCCTGGATTAATGGCTTTATAGCCCTGGCTACTGACAGACTTAATCAAGATATCATTGTGTTACTTGGTTAGCAAATAAAAAGATAACTTCGAGTTACTGACTACAGGGTCTTCTTGTGCTATTTCCATAATTATTTGGGATCATACATCTGATTTTAAAAAACATTTATCTAATACTACAGAAAATATAATAATCAATCTTGCAAGAGAAGACAATTTACAGTCAAGACTAAAAGGAGCAAATACAGAATACATTATCCCAAAGTCTGCCATCACCGGGTATTACACTGCACAAAAGAACAACATGAATTTCTCCTTTTTGCCATCTATTACTTTATAGAAGGACAGCTAATTTCTTGTCAGCTGACTCTAGTAACTATGCTTAGTTAGGAATAAAATGAAAGATTTATCTTATTGATAAGGAAGTATTGTGATAGCACAAAAGTTTAGGGCTATTTCTTGTCCAAAAGGAGAAATAAAGGAGATAATAGTTCTCCCTCCTTTTCTCCTTTTCAACTTCCTGTGGGCAGTGCTCTTCTAGATGCTCTGAAGACACAAGATGTGTAAGTACAGGGTTCCTATTCTCAATTCATGAACTGGTAAGGCAGCTCCAGAAATAACTACAGTACGAAGGTACTATGTAGTAAAGAGGGAAGTGCAGCCTAATATCAAGAGTGCAGGGCTTGAAGTGAGGACATCAGTTCAAATTCTGGCTTTGCTGTATCCACGCTATGTGATCTTGGGCAAATTTCTTAATCCCTCAAAGTCTTGCTTTCCTTATGGGTAAAATAGAGAATACACTAGACCTGCTTCACAGGAACATGGTGAAAATTGAAAGAATTTATGAATGCAAATCCTTAACAGAGTGCCTGGCTTTTGGAAGTCCTTAATAAATAGCACTGATGCAGAATAAAAACATTAAAAGAAAATAAATTGCTATGGACATTCAAAGGAGAAAAAAAACTTCTATCCATAACTAAACTAAGAGAGACAGAATTTTCCAACCAGGAAACTGCTCTCTTAGAATAGCTGGATACTGAGCTTATTTTTGACTTACATTCCTTAAGGTTGGAAGATAATTAGAAAAAGGGTACCAGAAAAGAAGAGGGGCCACAGCCACCTCTAATTTCCCAGTTGCCATACTCCTACTTTTCTGAGATGCCCAACATGGTCCTGTGTCTAATCTCAGCCTGTGCCAACCCAAAGCACAGCAAATGGCCTTGGAGTCTCTTCTCCCCCTCCTGCAAAATTCCTTCTCTCTCAACACCAGAGATGGTCTCAAAGGCTATCTTAGTATGTAGGAGAAAACATCCAGAATATTCATAAAAACGAAAACTTCTGTTTCTGGCCATGGTGGATTAAGTGGGACTGGATTAGCCTTTCCACAGTAAATATCTGGAAAACTGGATAAAATATGTGAAAAACTGTTCATAGACATTAGATTAAAGGAAGCACAAAACGTGATCCCTGAGAAAAGGGGGACATCTGCAGTGAGTTCTGCAGTTACCCCAACTTGGGGCCTGGATGCTCATTTCAGACTGGCAGTGTGGTGAGAGGAAACCCAAGAACACTGGGGTCTCACAGAGTTGAGGGGACACAGAACAGAGTTCACGGAGGCTAAGGCACATGGAATTTGCTAGGAAAAGTACCTTAAAGGAAGGATCTTTGCAGATGAGATCTCAAGAAATCAATATAGGGATTTCCTTGAGTTTGTTGCTGAACGTTAAGTCATACATGCATAGGTTCAATGTTATAATTATGGGCAAAAAACAAGTAAATATCTCTAAGTTAAACAATTCCAAGATCTGCTGAAGAGCTAGGAGACACCTGGGTTGTCACCAGCCAGCATAGGAAGCCTTTGCTGAGCACCTGGGGCTCGAGGCCACACCAGAAAGTTATTGGGCAGAATGACAATTGAAAGTACAGCATCGGTGTCATAGCATGGCTAACAGCCCTAGAGTGACGGCTGTTCCAGACCTTCCCTAATAAACCTTTGTAGAGAAAGACAACAAAACTTTACACAAATCAAAAGAAAAACATCACAAGTCTATCATTCAATGAAAAACTAAGACAGCAAAAAATCAAGAAAATGAGACACAGAAACAGACTCAGAAATGACAGAGATGAAAAATTAGCACAAAAAGGCAATTATAAATATGCTTAATGTATTTATGGATTTAACAGAAAGATATGGGGAGATAAACGGAAGATTAAAAAAGAATAAGACTTTATAGAAATACTTTTTAAAATTTTGAAATGAAAATATACCAAATAGAATTATCAGAACATTAACTGCAAAAGAATTCAAGGGCAAAACAATACAGAAAATACCTTTCATGTCCATTACACCTCAATTTTAAAAAATAAAAACTTAGGGGGCAGTGGTGGTGGTGCTGGCGCTGGAGCGCTCCTCTCAGGGACCAGCTGATCCCAGGAATGAGGACGTTCTTCCGCCACCACGCTGCTCTTCCTACCTGCTGCCGGGCCCTCTGTTCTCACCACAGGGCCAGTGCCAGAGCAGGTATCACGCGGTGGGCCCACCACTGGAGTGCAAGGACATCAGGACCTTCAGCTTGGGGAATATGATCACAGCTAAGCCAGGGAAAACACCAGTTCGCGCTGAAGACCAAGAACATCGGAATGCTTTATGAATGTGAAATATCTGATGTGCAAATACACGTGTCCACTTTCACCTTCAGAATAACAACTGGTGACATAACCTGAGAAGGTGAAGGTACGCTTAAGAACCTGGTGAAACACAGAGCTGCAGAAGCTGCCATAAACATTTGGAAAGTCAACGCTTTGTATTAATGCCTGATCCTTCCAAACAACCATGGAAACCAGCTTAATCCTGTTTGTTCATTACAGCCAATTCATCATGGCTAGAGACTTCCTGAATATACCCTTTCCCAGAAAGGAGGAACTGCTCAGAAAATATACCTTGCAGGCTCGAGGCATTTATGGAAACTGGAAAAGGGACCTCAAAAAAACAAGCCAAGAGAAATGCTGCTGAGAAATTTCTTGTGAGATTCAGTAATATTTCTCCAGAGAACCACATTTCCTTAACAAACATAAACATACTAGGTCATTCTTTAGGATGCACTTGGCATTCCTTGAGGAATTCTTCTGGTGAAAAGATCAGCTTACTGAAAAGAAGCCTCCTCAATACTTCAAATACAGATTATATCCAGCCGCTTAGTAAAATCAGCAAGGAACAAGGCTTTAATATAATATATTTGGATACAGGAAAATGAGGGCCAACAGAGACTAGTGTCTCGCTGAAGGGTCCACCAGTCCCATCAGTCTGCCGTGGCTCTGGGATCTCCTGGGGTGATTGCAGAGTGATGCATCCCACAATGCTTTGCAGTATTTAAGACAACAGCAGAAAGAAAGTAAACTTGGAGCAACTTAGGAAACCCTTCAGCAGCACATTTAAAAAATTCCCCCTTTACCCCTTCCCAAGTAAAACATTTACTGCAATGTTTAGTTTGTGTGCCATTTTAAATCTCTTCATAGATTCCATTAAGACTTCAGATTTAATTATCTCCCAGTAGTTGTTATTAAGCTCTATTTAACGGCATCAGCATTGTGTGGTATATTATACTTATACACTTTGCCCTATAGGCAGAGTGTAGCCCCCATTTTACAATGCCCTGCATGTAGAGAGAAGAAATGCATGTTCATTGATGATGATAAAGATTATGATCTAAAGCTATAGCTAACAATGTCTTTCTTACTAGTGATTAACTTCTTCTTAGTGCAAGGCCTTATAAAGGGAATCTGAAGGAAGCCCCTTAGCGATGAGTGTTGAGAAACGCACTAAAAGGCTTTTAGTGAATGTGATTGCTAAATGGCAGGGAACATGAGTGGTCTGTTGCATATTTGAATCCATGTAATAAAGAGCTCTTGTTACAAAAATGAAAAATTAATTAATCAATTAAATATTTCAACTATACCTCAATAATAAAAAGAAAACCCCTAAACTGAAAATACAGAGAAAAAAAAGCTGAAAAAATGAACAGTGTCAGTGACCTGTAGACTAACATCAGGCAATCTAACACACGTGTTTACCGGAGTGCTGGGAAGGGAACGGGGGGTTAAAAATGATGTAAAGGAATAATGGCTGAAATGTGTCCAAATTCAATGAAAACTATAAACCAGAGATCCAATAAACTCAGTGAACCCCAACAAAGATAGAACAAGAAACCACAGCCAGGAAGAGCATGATACAATGGCTAAAAACAGAGATAAAGAGAAAACACAAATGTGGCAGAGTGGGGAAACACAGGCACATTATGAACAGAAGAGCAAAGATAAGAATGACTGCAAACTTCTCATGAGAAACAACACAAGCAAAAAGCAGGGTTTTTTTCTTTCAAGTACTGAAAGAAAGAAAGAAAAAAAAAGGTCAACCCAGAATTCTACATCCAGTATCCAGTATTTTGAAAATATCCTTCAAAAACAAGGACTAAATACATCCAATCTTAGACAAACAAAAGTACAGAGAATTCATGGCCAGCAGATCTGTACTACAAGAAATATTAGAGTACATTTTTTCAATAAGAAAGAAAATAATACTAGATGGAAACATGAAACTATTCAAAAGAATAAAAGTGTGGGAATTTGTAAGTATGTGGTCACATAGAAAAGTATCTTTTCATATTTGTACCTCTTTACAATAACATTGACTATTTAAAATAAAAATAATAACAATGCATTATAAGGTTTATGACATATGTAACAAATAAAATGTATGACAACAATATCACAAAGGATAGAAAGGAGACGGTGAAATCATAGAGTAAAAGGTTCTTACATTATACATATAATATTACTTGAAGGTGGGATGTGATGAGATAAAATGGCACAGTGTAAACTCTGGCGTGACCATTAAAAATAATCAACAAAGAGCTATAAGACAAGAGTGGAAATAAAATGGAATACTAAAAATAATAATAATACTTAAGTAACCCAAAAGGAGGAAAGAGAACAAATGGGATAAATAGAAAACATATGGCAAGACAGTAGATTAAACCCAGCCCTATAAGCTGCCTATAAGAAAAACACTTTAATTGTAAAGATACTGTGTAAAAGTAAAAGGATGAACTAATCTTACCAAGCAAACATTAATCACAACAAAGCATGCATGGCCATATTAATTCAGACAAAGCAGACTTCCATGGTAGTTTGGGTCTTGAGGGGAAGCAGATATCAAGAACTGAACCAGAAGTTCAAGAGATATATTGCAGGGCACACTTGTGAAAGATAAAGGTGAGAGGGAGCAGGAATGGGTAGAGAAAGGCCTTCAGACATGACTGCAGATCTGACACATATGAAAGGAGAGGAGGAGAAAAATCTGGGTTGGAAGAGCCTCATACTGCAGTGTAGGTCCAAGAACGTCTCAGCCAGTCTAACTGGCAGTCCCCAGCAGATACTGGCCATCAGAAGACCTGGCATTGGGTAGAAATGGCCCAGCTCTAGTTTCATGTTGTGCTCAGTCATGGGCTAATAGCATCCTGTTGAGAGCATAGCTACAGTGCAACTATGCGGCAGATCCCAAAAGTGTGACAGCTGAGGGTAAGGGCTAAGGAAACTACTTTGGGGAAAAGAGGTATGAATAGCACAACTCTATTGCTGACAAAACTGTGGAATAAGGGATATGACCAAGGACAATGAAGAAACTAATAACCCTATATGTGTATACATAAACCACAAGGCTTCAAAATAACTGAAGTAAAAACTCTCAGACCTGAAAGGGGAAACAGATAAACCCCAGTGATAGCTGGAGACGTCAACCCTCCTCCAGTAATAATAGAACAAAAAAAACAGAAAATCAGGAAGACTATAGAAAGCTTAAGTAACAGCATCAAATTAAAACTTAAGGGATATTTATAGAATAATCCCACTCAAAAAAGCAGAATACACATTCTTTTTAAGTTCACAGGGAACAATAGAAAGATAAATTATATGCATGGCCATAAAACACCTCTCAATAAATTTTAAGGTACTTAACTCATACAAAGTATGTTCTTTGACCACAACAAAAAATTTATTCAAAGGTATCTAAAAAACCAGAGATCATAAAAGAAATCCTAAAGGAAATTAGGAAATATTTTAAACTGAATAATAAGAAAATTACAACATACTGGTATTCGTGGGATACTACTAAAACAGTCCTTAGAGAAGCAATTTTATTGCATTAGATGCTTATATTAAAAGAGAGGAAATAATTAAGGTCCATCCTAGGAAGCTAGTAAAAGAAAAACAAATTAAGCCCAAAATAAATCAAAGAAAAGAAATAATTAAGAATAAAAATCAATGAAAGAAAAAAAGTAAGCAGGTGAAAAATAGAGGAAGTAAGTTTTTTAAAAGCTAGGTTTTGGAGAAGATGAAATAAAACTGATAAATTTGTGACAGTGTGATAAAGAAAAGAGGAGAAAAGACAAAAATTACCAGTATCAGGAAGGAAAAAGATGATCATCCCTAATTATGATGAGTATTCTACAGATAACAAATGGATAATAATAGACTATTATAAACAACTAAGAATGCCAACAAATTCAATGAATGCTCCTGTGAAATGGTCAAATTTCTTAAAAGATGTGAACTACTAAAACTGACAGCAGAAGAAGCAATCTGCCCATATTTATTAAAGAAACTGAACTCAGAATTTAAAACTTTATCACAAAGAAAACCTTTGGCCTAGACAGCCTCCCTGATATGCTATCAAAAATTTGAAAGTGAAATAAGCCAGTCAAAAAAAACAAACAAACAAAAAACAAATACCATATGATCTTATTTATACGTGGATCTAAGGAACAAGATAAACTTACACACCAAATTGAAACAGAGACACGGAAACACGGAACAGACTGACAGCTGTCGGAGAGGAGAAGGGAGTGGAGACTGGAAGAAAGAAGGTGAAGGGATTAGCCAAAGAACATACAAGGTCTGTCCAGAAGGTATCCAGCCATGTAATATGAAAAACAGAGACATTTATTGAAGAAGACACAAGATACATGAAACACTGTGCATAAGACAATGATGCCTCAGTCCCCTTCAAAGTAGGCACCTTGGGACCTCACACAGTTCCCCCAATCGTCATCAACTGCCCTTATCCTTAAACAATGAGAAGCCATGAAAGATAATTTTAATCAGAATTTTATTATTGCCTTCTCAAATTTTATTTGTACAAAGTATACTAAGATGAAACATGAAAATCTTAATAAAAATAATTCCCATGGAGTCTTCTAATATGGTATATGCATAACATAGTCCCTTTTACCATGCAGTAAAAATGACTGGACTCAATGCAAAGAAGAAACTTAGAATTTTCATTCATCAAACAAATATTTACTGAGTACTATATACAAGACACAGATCTTGGCATTTTATATTCATCAGAAAACAACATGAAGTCTCTTACCCTCATGAAGCTTAAGTCTAATGATAAAGATAATCAAAACAGTAAATAAATAAAGTATGTAGTGTTTAAAAAGATAATAAGTATTGTGAGAATGAGAAAAGATGAGTAGGGTTAAGGTGGATACAGGAAGGTGTGGGGAGCAAGAGAGGGTGGTAGCAAGTGGCAGTATTAAGCCAAATTGTTAAGGGCTCTCTTGGAAAATGAAATTTGTAATATTTTGGTTGCTTATCAAATTTTGGCAGTTTCTGCTGTAGTAAGAGAATTATTCCAGTGCCATTTCTAAAAGCACTTCAGGTTTAATGTCTGAGACAAAGAGATCAAAGGAAATATTAGCTGTTGCTCAAACCTTACTGCTTCTGTATTTGCTGTGTCCTTGTAATGATCCCTCTTTTAACATTTTAAATATTGGCTGATGATTTTATTATACTTTCTGCATGTAATTTATTGGTGGACAAAAGAAAACCAGCCTTACCAGGGTTGTAACTGTACCTTCTTTGGCTGGAAAATGCTGACATATTTTCATTTTCCAAAGTCCTTATTCCACTAGAAGGAAAAACTGAAAAGATACTTCCTAGTACAGATACAGCAGGAAGAGAAAATGAAGGGTGAATGTATACTGCTAATGTAATAGTACTTGCATAAAACTAGGGAAAAATTATTAACTAATACCTTTAGTTACAAGCAAGTTTTAAAATAGGTTTTAATATGTGTTGAAATCTCAGCCCATCTTTTTTCAGAAAAAAAGAGTCTGGAAATGAAACTGTTTCCTTGAAAACACAAATGGTCCCAAAATGATTACTGGGAACAAAAGAAGCAAAATGATTGTCAAGAGGAAATGTGCTCTGAATCCAGGATAGAAAATAGTTCTTGTTTACAATGAGCTGTGAACAGCCAGCTTTGACTGTTAATGGTTATGTGCCAATGATTATTAATTCAACTGCATAACAAGGATATTAAGTCACATAACATATTAATGACTATTGCATTTATGCTGTACTTCTACTAAAGCTTGATTTTATTGGCTATTTTCAACAGTTATTAGGCTTGGGTTGTATTCAACAGTCTTTGGTAATTCTTCTACAGGAACCAAGCTGGGGAAAGCCTTTATTATTTAATCATATACACATTCAACAAGGACAAATAACAAACCAAGTGTGATCCTCCCTTTTTAAGTCAAACAAGCTATTTGCCTTACCTAATAGGTTGTCTTTGATTTTGATCAGTTATCATTAATGAGTGAAACAATTTTACTTTTCTGAAGTGTTTATATTTTTTATATTAGCAAGCCAAACCACAGTCTGGACTTTAATAGTGAGACATGAACAATCAAGATGTCATTCCAAGCTTAAAATAATGATAATAAAATACTGTATTTAATGCTGACTAGTGTTGTATGTGCTTTAGATATACTAACTAATCTCACCACTCTATGAGACTGTACTATTACTACCATCATTTTACAGATAAAGAAATGGAAGTACAGAGAAGTTAAGTAATTTGGCCGGGGTTGCATAGCCAGGCTTCTGATGGTGAATGAGACACAAAAAGGTTAAGCAGCTGGCCCAGGATTACAGAGCTAGCTCCTGATGCTTACAAGCTGAAGAGAATTCCCCGGTGTGCCATTGACTATGTGCACTTTCACAATGCAGGAATTTATATTTCCACAAGGTCTTCTACTTCTGGGAATGACTTTTTTAGGCATCTCTATAGGTATAATAAGCTGAACCAGGAAAAATAAAACATGAGGAAATAATAATCTGGTTCTTCAATGAGCTTTCCACAGCAGGTCAACATGCCGAGTAGAAAAGCCTTTTCAATACAGCACATTTCCAAGGCTACAAAAGCATTTGCGAACAGTATAGTAACAGCATGTGAAAAGGTGTCATATTGAAAAGTAGGTAGGGTAGAGCTGTGCACGGCAGAAATGGCTGGCTTCCACTGACCCAGAGGAAAAAGAAATCAGTTCAGCTCTAAATACAAAATTTAACCAACCCATACATGTTGGAATGAGAAAAGGATGTTACATCTATTTACAGAACTTTGTAAACCTGTAGTGTAAGACAAGAATCATACTTGCTCAAGTATTCTCTTCGACTAGAAGACTTGAGAGGCAAATATAATTGCTGGGTAATATTTACATAACTTGTGGAACGGGAAGGGGTTAAAACAAAATATCTATTGTGTATCCAGGTTGGGTCAAACAGTGTGCTATGATGTTCCCATTCCATCTACAATTAACCCTGAACAATGCAGGGGTAAGGGGTGTCAACCCTCCCATGCTGTTGAGAATCCATGTATAACTTTTGGCTTCCCCAAAACTTAATTACTAAGCCTACTGTTGATGGGAAAACTAACTGATAATATAAACAGTTGATTAAAACATTTAATATGTTATATGTATTATATGCTGTATTCTTACAGTAAAATAAGCTAGAGGAAAATGTTTTTAAGAAAATCATAAGAAAGAAAAAATAGATTCATTCTGTTTATTTTAAAAATTCTATGTATAAGTGAACCCATGCAGTTCAAACCTATGTTGTTCGAGGGTCAACTATAATTAAATTTTGACAATACCTGTAAGGTGTTTTTCACCCCATTCCTAAAGATTAGAAAAATTGAGGGTAAAAGGGTTTGGTTATGTAAATTGCCACAGTAAACAAAAGGGGAAGTCAGAGTTGCACCTAAGATCTGTGAGACCCTGAGGATTACACCACACTCACATTATCCTGCAAGGCTACCCCATCTCAGAGAAGAAATCTTTGTTAGAGGTTTCCTATGAGAGATCACGTTATACGTATCATAGTCAAGGGCTGAGCTCTGAGGTGAGACTCCTTAGGTTTGAAGCCTAGTGCTGCTGATGACTAACCACATAAACCTGAGCAAGTTACTTGACCTTGTTGTGGCCTTAGTTTCCCCAGCAATGGGTAACAGTACCTATTTTATAGTAATGCTGTGATATTAAAGGAATATAATATACATAAACCCTTAGGGCAATGCCTAGTATATAAGTGTCCAGTACATGTTCTTATTTATATCATTATTAAGGAAACTCACTACTGTAACTTAAACTACTTGAAAGCAAGTGTTACACTTGAAGGCAAGAATTATAAGCCTATTGCCTCCCTGGCACTTTATTTAATCCCTGATATAAAACAGATGTTCCATGCAGTTTAAGAGATGAATATCTAGACTAAAGGACTGTAAAAATAAAAAGTTTTTAAAATGGCTTACTAGATCCCATGTTACCTGACCTGCCTTTACCTCCCCCACATCATCTCTTACTGTACTACCCACTTGCCTTCTTCTCTCCACTGCAGTAACTAACATTAGCCTTCTTGCTGTTTCCCGAAGCAACAGGCATCAAGGGCCTTTGTACTTGCTGTTCTCTCTGGTAGATTAGATATTTTCAGGTCTAAGTTCAAATGTTATTTTCTTAGTGAATCCCTCCCTACCACCCCATTTTAAATTGCAACAACTCCTCACCTAGCTCCTTATACTTTGACCCCTTTTTATTTTTTCCAACAGCAATTATTATAGTACAATATATATTAACTAAAAGCTTAACTTACTTATTTGTTTTCTACTCCCTAGAATGTAAGCCTTGTGACAGCAGAAATTATTGTCTGTTTTGTTTTGAATTCTACTGTATCCTCAGTATCAAAAGGCCAACTGTATTCGAATATAGAAAGAAAGAAAGAAAGAAAGAAAGAAAGAAAGAAAGAAAGAAAGAAAGAAAGAAAGAAAGAAAGAAAAGGCCTGATAGTAGGTTCAATACATATTTGTTGGGCGGTAAATGAATATAAGTCATTAACTTATGAAAGATTATATTTCAATTTGTACATTTGTATATAGAAATACATGGTGATACAAAAACTGATGGACAGACTACGGGGATGACTTTGTATGTAAGTTAAACTAGAATTTCAATTCCTGTATTGCATCAATATCCATGGAAAGTGAGGAAGCTACCTCTGTTTTACGGGAAATAAAAAGTCATTAGCCTTTCCTTCACAAACACACATGGTACATAGATACTGTTAAGCTTTCTCTTTGTTAAAAACTTAGACTGACTTTGCAATTCACCTAAATTAAATGTCTTTTCTTTTCAACAGGAAACATATGACACTCTTTTCTTGTGGTTTTCTAATTCTAAATACCTAATGAGAAAAACACAAAATTTTCTGTGCACAGACCCAGTTATAAAAAACTCAGTGTTAAAATGCTTTGAACAAAGACATTATTACCCTCTACCACACTGTTAGGATATTAAAGACATCTTACTTATTTTTCCTGGGTTTTTCTTTTATTAGTCTGAATATAAAAAGATAAAGGTGATACAGATAATATTAATAAACTATGCTTTTTGTAGCTTCTTTATATATATATATAAAATAGACCTAAATAGGTACGTATATTCTCACCTGTAGTATATATAAAGTACAGGAGGTAAGTCCATGCACTTATCCATTACATTTGATATTATATACAGAAAATCCCCCATAAACACTGCACTTAAAATGTAATAGCAGGGTTATTGTTGTTGGGGTTTTTTTTTTTTTGCTTTTTTTTTAAATTCCAAATTTATTTAGCTTTCAAAACCCTATCCAAATGTCACTACATCCAAGAAAAGAAATCTTATCAGGCTCCTTCACTTATTAGAGTTAAACACATACTATTAGGTGTAGTTAACGCCTGCATTCTAAAAGGCTTATTGGTCTCCCTATGAGACTGTGAACCAAAGAGCAAGAAAATCAACTCTCTGTGACAGAGCCTAGAACACTGCCTGGTACAAGAAAGTGTTCAATAAATGTTGAATTGAGTTACTTAATGTAGATTCAAAATAAATGTAATTAATAAAATGAGTCATATTAAGTATAAAATAAAGATGAGACTTCCAGCTAAGATGGAGGCACAGGTAGATACACTTTGCCTCTTTGCACAACCAAAAGAAGGATATCAACAAATTTAAAAACAAAAAACAACTAGAACTGCCAGAAAATTTAACTGTATGGAAGTTCAACAACCAAGGAGTTAAAGAGGAAACATTCATCCAGACCGGTAGGAGGGGTGGAGATGGACAGCTGGGGTAGAGAGGACTCTTGGCAAGGTGGCAGCTGGAGGACCAGGGTGGGCAAGGCGGCAGCTGGTGGAGCAGGGGTCCCACATCTGTGTGCATATAAACTGAGAAAAACAACTGGGAAGTGAGACAGACCAGGCAACCCAGGGTCCAGCACAGGAAAATGAAGCCTGAAAACCTCTGACTGAAAAAACCTGTGGGAGTTGAGGGGGAAGGAGAAATTCCCAGCCTCACTGGAGAGTTCATTGGAGAGAACCACAGGGTCCTAGAACATACACAAACCCACCAACCTAAAAATCAGCACCAGAAGAGCCCAATTTGCTTGTGGATAGCGGGTGAAGTGACAGAAAGCCGCTAAGAGCTGAACAAGTGGAATTGTTCCCTTTCAAACCCCTCCCCCACATACAGTACCATAAACCAGCCACTTGGGTTGCCCCACCCTGGGGAATACCTAAGACTCTACCCCTTCCTATGTAACAGGCATGCCAAGACAAAAAAATATGGCCCAAATGAAAGAATAGATCAAAGCTCCAGAAAGAAATGCAACTAAGAGATGAAGAGATAGCCAACCTATCAGATGCACAGTTCAAAACACTGGTAATCAGGATGCTCACAGGATTGGTTGAATTTGGTCACAAATAAGATGGAAAAATGAACACTACACTAAATGAAATAAAGGAAAATGTACAAGGAACCAATAGTGATAGGAAGGAAACTGGGACTCTAATCAACAGTATGGACCAGAAGGAAGAGAGAAACATTCAACCAGAACAGAATAAAGAAACAAGAATTTAAAAAAAAAATGAGGAGCAGCTTAGGAATCTCCAGGACAACTTTAAATGTTCCAACATCCAAATCAGGGGTGCCAGAAGAAGAGGAAGAGCAAGAAAATGAAAACTTATTTGAAAACATAATGAAGGAGAATTTCTCCAATCTGGCAAAGGAAATAGACTTCCAGGAAGTTCAGGAAGCTCAGAGAGTCCCAAAGAGGTTGGACCCAAGGAGGAACACATCAAGGCACATCATAATTACATTACCCAAGATAAAAGATAAGGAATCTTAAACACAGCAAGAGGAAAGGAGAGATTTACCTACAAAAGAGTTCCCCTAAGACAATCAGTTGATTTCTCAAAAGAAACTTCGCAGGTAAGAAGGGGCTAGAGAGAAGTATTTGCAGTTATGAAAGGAAGGACCTACATCCAAGATTACTCTGTCCAGCAAAGCTTTCATTTAGAATGGAAGGGCAGATAAAATGCTTCCCAGATAAGGTAAAACTAAAGGGGTTCACCATCACCAAGCCCTTATTATATGAAATGTTAAAGGCACTTATCTAAGAAAAAGAAGATCAAAAATATGAACAGTAAAATGACAACAAACTCAGAGCCATCAACAACTGAACCTAAAACAAAAACAAAAATAAAAATAAACTAAGTAAACAACTAGAACAGGAACAGAATCACAGAAATGGAGATCACATGGAGGGTTATCAGTGGGGAAAGGGAGAGGGAAAATGGGGGGAAAGGTACAGGGAATAAGAAGCACAAGTGGTAGGTAGAAAATAGACAGAGGGAGGTTAGGAATAGTACAGGAAATGTAGAAGCCAAATAACTTATAAGTATGACCCATGGGACATGAACTAAGTGGAGGGTAGGGGATATGGGTGGGAAGGGGTATACAGGGTGGAGGGGAATAAAGGGGAGAAAAAATGGGACAACTCTAACAGCATAATCAATAAAATATATTTAAAAAATAAAGATGAGCCCTGGCTGGTGTAGTTCAGTGGACTGAGCGCAGGCTGTGAACCAAAGGGTCACCAGTTTGATTCCCAGTTAGGGCACATGCCTGGGTTGCTGGCCAGGTCCCCTGTGGGGGCACATGAGAGGCAATCACACATTGATGTTTCTCTCTCTCTTTCTCTCTCCCTTCCCCTCTCTCTAAAAATAAATAAATATTTTTTTAAAAGAAGAGGCATTCTCTTTTAAAAAAAATAAAGTAAAAGATGAACTCGAGTAGAAAGTAGGTGTACTTGAATTATGGCTATGACCATTTCTTTAAAGTAATTTTTGATGATTTTGTACTTAGAACTAAGTTTTATGTCATGTGCCAAAAGCATTGTCTTAAATAATTGGTTTTATTTTTTTATTTTAATTAATCTTTAACAATATCATTCTAATGGAAAGATGCGTAAGTAATTGCTGATACTTCTAAGTGGCACTTCATGTGTTTCAAGGATTCCTCTCTCAACCCAGTTAAGGCCACTTCCCCCATAGAGCTCTGCTGTCTCCCCAGGCAGTGATAGCTGCTGCCTCCTTCGTGCCCTTGGTCTTGAACAGATTCCCATCCTAGCTTTTGTCTCCCTCATTGCATGTATTTGCTCTCATGTTTGTCTCTTTGAGGGCATAGGCTGTCTTACTGTCATGGCAAGGGAAAACCCCTTAGAAATGGGGAGGGGTGAAAAAGTGCAGAAAATTGTGCCTGTGAGTGGCCCCTCTACAACCGGGACACAACCAGGATGACACACGCATGACTCAGCAGAAAAGAAGCTCGGGAAGGGCTGATGCTTGTTGGATGGGAAGAACATACCCTTCCTTCTACTTCCACTGCATGGGTGATTACGAGGGGAGTCTTTTAAAAGCCAAGTGTGTAGAAAATGTACTCTTTTGCTCTCCGCTCCCCTGGCCAGTTAGTTGGTAGTTGGGGGTCTCAGGCTCCTCCACCAGCAGACCTTGTAGGGACCGAGTTGTCTGGGAATATTCCCCACGCCACTCCCAAGGGGGCTTCAGGACCTGCTTGGCCAGGTGTGCTCTGAGCACTAGGCTGGTTAGAGGGGAGGGGAGGAAGGTTTGGCTGGGGAGGGGGGTGTTCCAGAAGGCAGCGGGGGCCAAGTCCTGTGCCCCTCTTCTGTGTCAGAAGTCACCAGAGTGGCCACTCCTCCAGTGGGAGCCCCATCAGCAGTCACCCACAGTCGCTGCTGCTCTGCCTGCTCCAGCCCAGGCAGGGCCTCAGACCCACTGCACCAATGTGGAGGAGGGGCGTAGCGGACAGATCAGTGCCAGTCCTGGAAGCTCCGCAGCCAAGCGACAAACCCCACATTCCTCCCCTGCACAGACGCCACAGTAGCAGCAGCAGCACTGATGACCAGAGCTGTGTTGCCAGGGTCCTGCCCAGATAAGCACACCGACACACCAGAGAAAGAGAACAGCACCCTAGCAGTAGGACGTCTGGACACACAGACTCTGAAGGATGCTGGAAGCCAGGCAGTGACTGGACACCAGCTAAGCGAGCTGCGTTTCTTAAAGAATGGTTTCTTTTGGGTGGGAGAAGAGGTTCCTGGGCAACCTTACACTGAGCTGGCAGAGGGTGGCAGGGTGCTTTTATTTGGATGTTTTAGAGGAAACAGGCTTTGATGCAGAAACCTGCCATTATTTCATACACTTTAAATAAAGGATTCCTTTTCCTTTCCACCAGACTCTGTCTCCAGAGTTTCTGCCTATGGGCAGAGAGCAGTAAGTCCCCACTGGCTGTTCTGGAACAGCAGGATGCTGTCCTGTAACATTATTCCCTTCACGCCCCAGATGTCTGGCACATACTAAGTCCTTAATCAATCACCAAAAATTTAAATCAATTATAAGTTTCTCTTAAGTTTAAAATTATAATTCTGAACCAGCCCAGCCCAGTTTTCACTGGATGCCTGGACAGGGCCAGTATGTTAGTGATAATGAACTTTGGATTGTAGGAAGTACCTGTGAAATTCTAAAAAATGTGCCAACTTGAATTATTTTTTTAAACACCAAATAATTCAATAATTGAGCTATTTGTCCTTCCCTAAATTTACTCACTCTTATTCTTTTATTTAGTGAGGACTCTTCTCCTGTACAGTTAAAGTGTGCAGAATTAGCCCTGGCCAGGTGGCTCAGTTAGTGGAAACACCATCCAGAACACCAAAGGGCACAGTTTGATTCCTGGTAGGGGCATATCCCTACTCTGCAGGTTCAATCCCCAGCTGGGGCATGAAGGAGGCAATAGATTGATGTTTCTCTCTCTGTCTCTTTCTCTCTCTAAACGTATCTTTGGGTGAGGATTAAAAAAATTATGTATCATTACATTTTATCATCCATTCTTAAATTTCTTAAGAACTGTATTTAATGTTACAAAAGAACAAAATAGCCAAGAGAGGGCCCAACAAATGTAGGGATATAGGTTAGTTATATTTCTGGATAATTACTTGTCTGCTTCATACTTTCCTTCCTTGGCCCCAAATAAAACTGCAAACACTGTGGGGAAAGAAAAGGAAGATGCTAAGAGATGCTGTGCTCACTGGAGCCCTGGCAGCCACACTTCTGTCTTTCATCCCCTCCCCTGGGAGCACACACCTGCTGTTCTCCTTCCCATCTGCAGGCTGGTAGGATTGCTTATGGCAGTTCACGTGCCTTAGCACCGAGCTGGGAGCATCTGACAGATATTCGTGGGCCACACACCGTGCTGGACACTGGCCAGAAAAAATACAGACAGACTTTGTGCTCCTGGAGAAGAAAATTAAACAAGTATTTGAAATAACATTAGATGAGTGCTATGATAAGGTAAATAAGGCTAGTCTGGAGTCAAACTCTAATAATAACTGAAGAAAGAGATTGGGTGATTTGTACACAATCACATTGGTTGGCAATCTCTCTTTTCCCATTTTCTGATCAGTAAATTTAGGATGATAAAACTACCTCCCCATCATAAAGGTATTTTGAGAATTAGGTGGATGACACAAAGCAAAACACTGTGACTGGGTCTAGCCTATAGTCACTAGTCAGTGCATCAATGATGTCATATGAAATAGCACCTGGTCTAACCCAGGAAAGATCAAGTGACTTCTAAGCTCAGTCCTGAAGAATGAAATAAATTCATCGTGGGTATGGAGTTAGTTAGGGCAGTCCCAACAATATACCATCAGCTGAGTAGCTTAAACAGAGAAATTTCTTCCAGTTCCAGAGGCTGGAAGTCTGAGAGCAAAGTATCAGCAGTTCTGGTTTCATTCTGCAACCTCTCTCCTTGGCTTGAAGATAGCCATCTCACGCTGTCTTCACTCGGTCTTCCCTCTGTGCTAGTATGTGACCTAACCCCGTCTTCTTATAAGATCAATCAGACTGCAGTAAGGACAATTAGGATGACCCCATTCTAACTCAATTGCCTTATCTCCAAATGTAGTCACATTCTAATATACTGACTATTAGGACGCCAACATATTGTAATATAGACTAGAACATTCAGCATGTAACAGCGGGGGAGGCACAGAGAAGAGAACTATTTCTAACAGTAGGGATAACATATACAAATTGAAAGAGGATAGTCTAGCATGTTGAAAAGAAACTGAATGAAATTAAACCATTTTGCAATATAGATCGTAGAGAAGAAATAGCAAAAGGTGAATCTGGAATGGGAAGTAGAAGCAAATTAGGCCTTGTAAGGCCTTATAAGATAGTTTAAATATTAAGCAGTTGGAGTTTATCGTAAGGGAAACAGAAACACATTGTACAATTTCAAGCAGGGCCCATATGGGACATGACTGAACTCCATTTCAGAAAAACTATGCTGTCTGCATCATAAGGAGTTTTGAGGGGGGTTTTGGGAATAGGAGGGATGAAAGCAGAGTAAGCACCTGGCAGGCATTTGAAGTATGAGAAGGGAGAAAGTCTGATGGCTTGAGTCATGCCAGGGGGATGAAAGGAACTAATGTACCAGTATTCTGAAAAGCTAGTCAATAGACTTGGTGATTGCTGGGGGGCAGGAGGGAAAAGGAAAATAATCTGTTTGTTACCAGCAAATATATCAATAATGGTGAAGGAAGATAACAAAGTCAAAATGGACCTCTTAAATTTGAGAAGCCGGAGGCACTATGAGTAGATCATTGACTATTAACAGAACCTATTGCTTATTAAACCCATACTACACACCACACAGTGTGCCAAGAACTCTATACACACTATTACACACCTTTCTACAGATGGGGGAGCTGAGCCTTCATGACATAATATAATTTGGCTATGATGGCCCCACATTCCTTTGATACTCTGCCCCCACTTCCACCCCTGGGGCACCACTATCTTGAGCTCTGATACTGTAGTTTTTGTACAGTGTATGACTGGAGTCATGCAGTGTGTGCAGTCTTATCTGTATGTCTACATGCATTTCAAAGTCTGCAACTTAACTTGGGGAGGAAAGGGTTGTACTTGTAGACAGAGAAACGTAAGTATAATCTCATGAATTCATCTTCCTATATTCTAAGGCCCCCTGACATGAATATATAGTGCCTACGCATTTGCGTTCTGAATTACACCCAGGTAAAATCAGTAATGTGAAATGAATCCAGGGAAAGACAAGGCCTATGTCAGTGTCGTATCCTTTGGAAGAGATTGAGTCATTGACCCAGACTAACTGTAACAAATCCCTCCATATGAATTAAACATTAGAATGTAAAGTAATAGTAATGGTGAGAGAAATTTTAAAGGGAAAGTTCTATTGCAGTAGCTTAAAGTCAGACGAAATAAGATTTAGATAATAAATTTGAAATCAACACTAATTGTTACTTTATCCAATTAATCCCTTTTTCTAGTTATGAATCTTTTATACTGCAAAGGGACTGCAAGTGACTTTAGAAAGTGTTTTGAATGTGTTTTAAAAACAGTAGGAAGGTCAGTAGAAAATAAGTTTTTAACTAGTTTTAAAATTATTTTCTAAAACAATTTCATAGAAGTTGTGTCTTTAACTTTCAACATTTTACTGTATATTTATTATCTGATACAACCATATATTGTACTTGCTGAATTCTGACTGTTTTTCACTTGACCCTAAGAATGTCTTGGTGAGGTAAAGATTATAGCCTTATTTTTAGGATAAGGGGGTCTTAGCCCTGATAGTTCTCCTCTACTACTTTTGTTTTGAATCACAGTATTAAAAAACTGTAAAAAATCTTTTACTTGGAAGATGAAAAATGTTTGTAAGGAGAGAAAAAACTTATCTACTCACTGTAGTTCTTCAAAACAGGTAGTTTGGTTGGTTGGTTTAAATTTACATAGGTGTATGTATATACTTAGGCTATATAACTCCATTTCATTAAAGATTTACATCATTTTTTATTTTATTTTTTTAATTTTATTTATTTATTTATTTATTTATTTATTTATTTTTAGGCAGAGGGGAAGGGAAGGAGAAAGAGAGGGAGAGAAACATCAGTGTGTTGTTGCTTCTCATGCAACCCCCACCAGGTACTTGGCCCACAACCCAGGTATGTGCCCTGACTGGGAATTGAACCAGCGACCCTTTGGTTCAAAGGCCAGTGTTCAGTCCACTGAGCCACACCATCCAGGGCTGTCTAGTGATTTTAGAGAGGAAAGGAGACAGAGAGACAGGGACAGACAGACACAGAGACAGAGAAACATCGAATGGTTGCCTCCCATATGCGCCCCAACTGGAGATCAATCCCCTACCTAGGTATGTGCCCTGACTGGGAGTCAAACCCACAACCTGTTGGTGTACTGAATGACTTTCCAACCAACTGACTCACCCAGCCAGGGCTGTGATCAAAATTCTGACTGTAGGACCATACGCTTTTTAACACAGCAAAGAGCAGAAATTTCTAGGTGAAATTTAAAGTCAGGTTATTTTGCAGCAGGGCAGCTCTGCAGCTGGGTGTGTAGGAGCTGTTTCTCTGTTATATATCTTTAATTTTTTTTCAAAGTCAGATGGCATTCAGTGACAGTGCTCAAATTTTAGTTACTTTTTACTTTTCCTTCTGGTTCTTGTAATTTCCATACATATTTCCTGTCACACCTGAATTCTAGATTTCAATTCCTTTATTCACTTAAAACTGATGTTCCATAAGCATCTGTGGTTTATTTAAAATTCTTAAATATGTTTGGTGCAGAGCTCAAGCTAGAATTAACCAACCATGCTTTATGCAGAATAATTGGGTAAAAATTAGTAACATTTTAATAATAACTGAGAGAATTATAGAAAGGAAGGGAGCAACTGCAACTTTATATATAGTTCAGTAAAGGTATAAGATAAAAAAAAAAAAAACTACACCCAAGCTAAGGCTTTTAATAATCATGGATAGGATGTTCTAAATGAGAACTACAATTTCCTTATTGGGTTCTAAGCTTTACATTTTGAAAAATGTGATTTGTTCTAAAGTTGCCTACCAACTATTTAATAAAACTTTTTGAAACTTGAGTAACTGTGTCTGAAAGGATTAGAGTGAGAACTAAATCCCTATCTGCCAGGACATCTGAATTTGTCTCCTCTTAAATCATATCTATCAGTAGTGAAATGAAGACTGGAAGGAAACCGTAATCATTTAAAAGAAAGCTTGCTAAGTATTCAATTCATTTTAATTGATTTTAACCAGTATTTTGTTCAGACTTACATTATACAGTGTCACATGTGCAACTAGGATTAAAAATACCTCATTAATAAAAACCCATTTAACAAACCAATAAATTCCATATTATTTCACAACAACCCTAAAGCCATCCTATGTCCTTACCTGACTCTTACTATAAATAAATCATTATTTCCACTTTGCCTTTGATATTCTCTGGTTAAACAGAACAATTCTCGTGTATCTAAGGCAATAATAAACGGACAGATTTTGAGTAAAAAAAAATTCACAATTACCATAAAACCTCACTATCTGGTCTGGCTACCTACAAATTTTTAACTAGACCAACCAACTAGAAAGAAAATTGGATAATTTGCATTTCCCTTCCTTTCCCTTGTTTTGTGATACAATATTAAAAAGCAAAAAAACAACAAACTTCTACAGCAGAATCTATGACCTAAACCAAAAACAGAACAATCTTATTTATGCTGAATGAATTTTAAGATCCCCTTCCTCACTTCACATTTGAGATTATTATTATGTTTGCCTCAGGAATTCCTTACTTCGAATCTTCTAAATATTTCCAGAAAACCTGCAATTCCACGCAGTGACATGTATAAAGAGTATAGAAGCTTTAGGTTTTTTCCCAGCACCTCCCCCCAAATTTGGGAAATACAGTAGGGATTTAACACAGCACAAAGAAGGGACTCACAGGCACTTAGAAAATGTCCCTCAAACTCAAAACTTTATAGCTCCACCTTGAACTGCTGAGGACTAGTCCTGGGGAAACCACCCGGCACGCTTCTCAAGGGACAGAGCTCATTCATTTTCTTCTGGGGCTGTACAGTAAACTGGGTGTCTAGTCCTGCTTGGGCAGGGTCAACAGCTCTGTGCTCAGTGTTTTATTCTACTGAACTCTGAAAAGAGCCTTCACACCAGTTTTTAAAGAATTTACCAAAGTTGCTTAAAAACACTGGACAGTCAGCCTGTCCCTGGGTCTCTGATGTCTCCAGCCCCATTATCTTTAGAATGATGGAAAGGACACAGAGAGACCACAAAATTTTAGAAAATTCCTGTATCTTTGTCATTACTTAATTTTTTTTAATCCTCACCAGAGGATATGTTTTCATTGCTTTTTTTTAGGGACAAAGGGAGAGAAACATCAATGCAAGAGAGAAGCAAGACTTAGTTGCCTCTAGTTCGTGCCCCTACTGGGGATCGCAGGTGCCCAGACCTAGGATCATACAGCAGAGTCCATCAAACCCACAACCTGCGTATGCGCCCTGACCAGGAATCCAACCCACTACTCTTCGTTTACATATGGGACGATACTCCAAACAACTGAGCCAAACCGGCCAGGGCGTCATTGCTTAGTTCTCAATTGAACAGGAAGTAGAGGTGGCACATTGGCCACTACTTAAACATTCCTTTACCAAATCTATATTGATTTTATTTCCCTGGGGTTGTAACATCATAATAGAATCCCAGGCCTCATATTAATCATCAATATGTCCCTATGATTCCTAATACACTCTTCTCAATATGTAATGCTGGCCAAGTTTGTATTCTTACTCTTTTCTTCCTCTGACCCATCATTCTAGAGACATTTCACTTCTCTAGATTTTACTCCATTTGTTTATCTTCCTGTCTTTCAGTCCTGCTCCACTGAACCCTAGTTCTCCCTTATATGTCTCTAAGAATATTTAATAGGGCTTTTACCTGTTTCCCAAACTTCACCATGTTAAGGAAGAATGGCTTATTCCACTAGTCAGTTTCCATGTTTCCAAAAAAATACTATTTCCCATTTTTGATATTTATTAAACAGGCCATATTCTCTACAAAAGGTCAGAAAAGATATTTTATGCTGGGTGTTTCAGAGAGTTGTTTTCATTACTCAAATTAGGTTTTCAACACTTTACAGGTGGTGGCAGTAAAGCAGTGAGAGGGGGCAGGTAAGGGGAGCAGGAAACGCTGATTCAAAGGACTGTGCGAAAAATGAATGATGCATAATAAAAACGTAAGAAGAATACAGTAGTGCCTCCCCTTCCCCATGGTTGTATCTCCCACAGTTTTAATATTAAATGGAAAAATCCAGAGATAACATGATTACACAAACTCCCTGCGCTCCTTACTCTTGGATCAAATTCATCATCCGTAAAATATCATCTATAAGATGTATGGTATACTTGGGAAATAGATGGTGAACTAAGCTGCCCAGATCCTGGGTTTTATTTACCACACTGCTTATGAAGATCTTAGGGAAACTGACCTGCAGAAGAAAGGTGGAAATTATTGCCCGTCCTCCATGGAAGATCAGCTTGATATGCTCTGAAGCACTAGGTTTCATTATTTTACCTTTATCTCAGTCCAAACAGTTATAGATGTTGGAGGGTATAGTCAATCACTACTTTTGGAAAGTTGCTCCAAAGCAGCAATAAATTATATAACAGAGACAACTGCCCATTGTATTCTGCTTAGTGATTTGAAAGTTGTTTTTTTTTTTACTTTTCCATGTGCATTTTATTTTTTAAATTATTTTATTGTTGTTCAATTACAGTTGTCTGTATTTACTCCCGACCACTCCCCACCCCGACCCCAGCCATCCCCACCTCCCTCCTCTGCTTCCATTCAATAATGTTCTTTTTATCTTAACCAGCATGAGTTTTTAAGATCTTAGTATTTAAACTTATCCTGACTATGATACCCAGTACAAAACTGTATTCATCTTCAATTTCCCTGAAATGTACCTTATCCTGCCATGAGTTAGCATCACTAAATGCTGTTATCCAAAGAAAGGTTTAACCTCGCTGTCATAGTGGCATATCATTAAATGGTTCTCTATAAAAGTTGCCTGCATGTGTTACCATTTGGGGAGAAACTACAATAAGGTCTGAAGATCACATTTAATAGAAAGAAGTGGATATTTTATTAAAGAAGAAAAGAATTATAGCTTCAGAGTCACATGACCAAAAATAAATTATATATTCCATTCCATAATAATGTTTTAAAGTCATTTTTTCCTAATTACCTGTTATCTTCTTCCTTCATGAAAATGGTCTTAAGATGAGCAGATACAAAGAAAGGTATAATTATTTCAAACAGAGAAATGATTGTATTGTATGTTTTAGAGCTACTGATGTGACACTTATGATAAGCACATATCCCCTTAATGTAGACCAGAATTTAACCAAATCTTAATCACAAAAAGTGAGCATGATTCTGTGTGTCAGCTTTACAATTAGACTCCAAAAAGAATTTCAGCAACTGCTTTGTCTTTCATGGACACAGACCATCTTCACTAAGATGAAAATCGGTATGCTGGGGGTGAAATGGTTCTAGATGAAACCCCACTAAACAGAGTCAGAAACGTGCAACAGCCGTGCCTTTGGGAAGATTGTCAGAACTCAATCTTAAAAACAGAAGCAAAAATAAGGTGCCTCAACTTACTCAACCCTATTTCCCCAAATACTATCCTTTCGTTTCATTTAGAAAATATCCGTTTTATTAAAAGTCAATCTCAAACCCAATGGCAGGCAATGTGAGGTTTTGTATATACGTTCTTCCAATGTAATATACATTGTGGTCTGCAGTGATAAAATGGCTGAAACTTTATTATATGATATATAGTACATCATAATATTGTTTAGAAATATCTAAAAAAAACACTTTAAAGGGATAATTTGAAGGACTTTATTTTTCATTAGACAAGTGGCTCTCATGTCAAATTAATGTTTTTACTTCCCGGGGGTATCTAACCTTTTGGCGTCTCTGGCCCACACTGGAAGAAGAAGAGTTGTCTTGGGCCACACATTAAATACACAAACACTAACAAAAACTGATGAGCAAAAAAAAAAGAAAAAGTTTTTAAGTACATTCATGATTTTGTGTTGGGTCACATTCGTGGCCATCTCAGGCTGCATGCGGCCCAGGGGCCACAGGTTGGACACCCTGCAAGCTTTTACAATTGCAATATTGTACTAAAAGTAAGCAGAAATATGTAATAGTCTCTTTCAAAGACTCTACGAGAAACTATAAAATAAACCCACTAGTACCATTTCAAATAGGACACCTATATATTACAAGTCCCATATTTCTCTGGCCCCTACAAATTATAGCTTAGACTCAGAATCACTTGACTAAGTGACATTTCTGTAAGACACAAAAGCTATTGATTTGTTAGAAAATGGTTTGAAGCACTATTTTTACCTTACCTATTAGTCCTACATATAATATTTACAGCAACAACAGAAGAGAAATCATTATCAATCAGTGGGTCGAAGACAAGAGTAAAGAGAATGATTATGAGCACACAGAAAGGGGAAAAAAAATAAGTTGGTGCGATGACACTGAGAACTGCTCAGGAGCCTACCCTCTGTATTCTCGAGTTGTGCCCAGAGATGGCCAAAAGCGTCGAGAAGAACAAGCGACCTCACTGGAACCTGTCTATGCTCTTTCGTGGAGCGGAAGCAAAGCCTGTTATATTATCACACAGCAATCCCAGGCTAAAAGTCAACCTTGCACCCAGTGAGAAGCTTCCAGACTGCATTTCACAGCAGTCCTTTCTGTACAGACATGGTCCTCCTTGTGCAGCGGCTGGAGTGGATTCAGCCATTGGTTTTGCTGAGCCTGGAGCCTTTGTGGCACTGCATGAGGACTGTAATGCTAACTGAAGGCACAAATGGCCTCAAATGAAGACATAAAAGATTGTGAGAGACTAAATTAGGGAGAGAAGATCAAAACAAAGCTCGAAAGGAAATTGTAAGGTAAACACGAGTTCCTGATCGACTTGTGATGCCAGTGATGCAATCAGGACAGGAGGAAGTGTCTGTTTTACTTGGTTGTTTGAATTTGGATCTGAAGACCAAATAATTTATGATAATGCTCACATTTGTTTAAAACAATTCCAGAAACTGTGGTTGTTGAAGCGACTAAAGGGAAGGAATTCTACTTGGCCCATTCATGTTTTCCACCCAAGAGTAGTAATGAGGATTAATAAAAAGCATGGCTGAGTAGAAATCTTATTAGTCTACCAAGGGTGAATGGGCATTGGTCAATTTGTAAAGGGAGCTAAAATTAAATTCTTAATATAATTTAATGTCAATTAAATGCATATAATAAAGAATGGCCATCCTGAAAATTGATCTATTTAAAAGTTAAAACATAATCAAATTGGTCTGTTCTATAATTATAGTTCTCCTTCCTTTCTAATTAAGCAGTACTTTATGAAGTTCAGTTTCCCAGATGCCTGGGATTTTTTTAAAGTCTTGTAGGCATGTCTTCTAAATGGAAGATACTTTGCTATTTCTTACAAAAATTGGTTTATTGTCTTAGCAATTGCCTATCAACTTCACAACCCTAGAGAATTTCAAAGACAGGAAATCACGCTAAAATCAGAAAGAAAAATTAAATAGCAAATCTTATGGTTTATACAATTACAGAGAGATAGTACTACAGTATTTTGTAATTTATGATGCTGCCACAGCTGTTCTTACTGAGTCTGGCAGTGCCATCTGGGGATAGAACACCCCAGCAGAGAACCAGCAGATACGCCAGATACCCCCATAGAGTATGTGTGCGCCCACAAGTTGAATGATATTTCTTCTTGTTGACTCAGTTGGCATAGCTCATTTTGCCTTTCTATGTTTCAGCCCCAACAGTCTTAATTTCTATGTATATTATTTATGGCCAACATTTTCCAGTCTTTAAAATTATAGTCTCTGATATCCTATGAATCATCCCAAGTTACTGAGCCCTAAATTAGATGCTGCACTTTTAGCATAAGGAGACATATTATCTCCAACAAGAGGGATTGCCTCACAATGAGGTCATGGAAACTCTAGTTTTACAGTTTGAAAAACAAAAGTATTTCCTTTCTCTTTCACCTCTAGTGATTTTTTTTCTTTATAAGAGATAAAATCTGACAAAGTAAAAATATAAACAACCGACCTTGGGGAACCTGACCCTGATTAGCATTTCCCTGTTTCTTTTCAGCATTTCATTTTCTATTTCTTATTTTAAGAAACTGTCTTCTGTGACAAATTTTAACCAGAGTAAAGTTTGGTAAAGAAAATGTGTTTTATAATTTTGGAAAATAAAATTCATACACTGCTCCTTTCCCTTCATGCCATAAACATTTACAGAGCATGTTCCTGGACAGTGAGATCGTAAAGATAAACCATGGCTTCTGCTCTGGGGGAGCTGCAGTCCAGTGTGGGAGCAGGAGGCAGTTACAGAACAACATCATGATTCTCATTGGCCTGGAGTTCACAGGGAGCGCAACAGAGATAAAATGGAGCCAGACTGAAAGAGGAGAGCGAGACTGAAACGTATTAGGGGAAGGTTTTCTAGGCAAAGAAAGCTGTGACCCAGTCCCCCAAAACCATAATACTTAATAGGGTGAAGACTGTCTCATCAGGCAAGAAAGGCAGGATGTGTAGAAAGTGAGCAGAGTATGGGGGTTAAGAATGACAGGCTCTGGAAGAAGGTAGCAAAGTAGGAGGAAGCTACACTCCTCCCAGGACCAAAATGGAATTACAACTAAATTATAGAACAATCATTCTGAATAACCAAATGCAAACTAGCTGGAGAAAAGTCTCATAGCCAAAGATTTACACAAGAAGCCACATCGAGACTGGTAGGAAGGGTGGAGACACAAAAAGGCCCCACTTGCACAGGCAGTGGCTGAAATTCCAAAGGTGAATCTCAGCTGTGGGGTTCTCCCTGAGAAGCACAGGCGCTAAATCCCAAGCTGTGCTCCCCAGTGCTGCTAAGACGTGTGCATATAAAATCTGGCTGTGAAAATCACAAGGGATTCTGTTCATCAGGGAGAGACAGGAGTCTGCTGGAGACACAGGCACCCTCTTAAAAGGTCAATACATGGAATGACAATCAGCCACTCAACCTGGGCTCCTGCTGAGGGAGGGCATAGTGGACTACAGTCACATGAGAAGAGTCAGGAGTTTGTGGCTCTGGGGAGAGGGTTGAAGGGACAGAACCCTTCAGATCCCTGTGCTGAGTTCCTCTCCCAGAACCCATCTTTCCTTGGGTAGAGCATTCCCTTCCATGTAGTATCAGCCTGGGGGGATGCAATAGTCCCACCCTCTGGACTCTCTCTTGCCCCACTCTCTGAATCCTCTTTCACTTCATACTGTGGAGCTTATGCTCTACTAAGGAATCAACTGCCTTGGCCAGGGTGTAGAGATCCGGGCAGACTCAAGAGATGTCAGTGGCTGAGTTGAATGGCAATTCTCCCACTTTCCCCTAAACCTGACTAGTGCTTCCCCCTCGTGAGAGATCCACAAGTACCACCCTCTGGGCTTAAGGAAGACCCAATCTCCAAGCTCTGGAAACCCTACCTGCCCAACTCCTAGTGACTCTGCCCTGCTGAAGTCAGGGAAAAATCTGGGAGAGACTAAGTTGTGTGGCTCTGGGGCAGGGACCACATGCCCCATGTTTCCTGAAGCCTGACCAGCACCTCCCTCTCATGAGACAACTACTTGCCCCTACCTGGTGACTCACTGTCAACCTACCTACTACAACCTGAATGCCACCAAGTGCTCTTTCAGTAACTGAGCCTAACAGGCAGTTCATAGGCAGAGGTAGGTAGAGGTAAATCCTGAAGTGCCATGGGACTTCTGCTAAACTGCCTCTGGGCCTGGAGCTGGTAAAAGCCACCCTCAGGGCACAGCTTGGTCCTTCCCATGCACCTAAACACAGCAGAGGTAGCCACAAACTGTGAATCACCTTTGGCTTCAAACAGATTGCCAAGGGCTATTCATAGACAGTGTCTTACACTGGCTTGCACCAAAGTCCTGCCCAAGAGACCCAAAACCAACATACCCAGTGGCCAGCTTCAGACAACATTAGAGCAGGATTCAATAAGCTCCACAAGAGGCATTAACATTGGGAGATCTCAGCAGGCACCAAACCCTGCTAAGGCAAATTCTGCTTCGTGTGGTCAGCACCTACATAAAGGCTCGCACACTGTGGTTGGTGTTGAGCCTCATATTCATCCAATCTGAGGGTTAATCCCAGACACCAACAGGCCAATGGGAATCAAGGTTCAATTACAATAGGAGGGCCCACATAACCTACATAAGAGACATTCCTGGAGCATTCAGCTTAGGTGATAAAGGAGACTGCATCACTGGACCTCTAGGACACTGACTACATAAGGCCACCCCACAAAGACTGGGAGTCACAGCAGATCTATCTAATAAATAGAAACAAACACAAAGAAGCAACCAAAATGGGAATACTAAGAAAAAGGCCCCAAATGAAAGTTCAGGAGAAACCTCCAAAAAAAGATCTAAATGAAATAAAGGCAAGCTATGGATCAGATATACAGTTCAAAGTAATAGTTATAAGAATGCTCAAGAGAACAAAAAAGGACATAGAAACCATAAAAAAGAACCAGTCAGAAGTGAAGACTTCAGTATCTGAAATGAAGAATACACTGGAAGGAATAAATAGTAGGTTGGATGAAGAGAGGAATGAATAAGTGATTTAGAAGACAAGGTATAAAAAGATACCAAATCAAAGCAGCAAAAAGAAAAGAACAATTTAAAAATATGAGGATAGTTTATAGGACCTTTAGCATAACATGAAACATAACAACACCCGAATCATAGTAGAACCCGAAGAAGAGAAGGGACTGAGAGCCTATTTGAAGAAATAATGACCAAAAACTTCCCTAACCTGGACAAGAAAAAAGACACACAAGTCCAGGAAGCATAGAGAGTGCCAAACAAGATGAACCCAAAGAGGCCCACATCAAACATGTCATAATTAAAATGGCAAAGGTAAAAGATGATGAGAGAATATTAAAAGAGGAAGAGAAAGACAGTTACCTACAAGATAGCTCTCATAAGACTGTCAGCTGATTTTTCAACAGAAACATTTCAGGCTAGAATGAATTGGCATGAAATATTCCAAGTGATGAAAAGCAAGGACCTAAACCAAGACTACTTTACCAAGCATGGCTACCATTTAAAATTAAAGGAGAAATAAAGAGATTCCCAGACAAGAAAAAGCTAAGGAGTTTGTTACCATGAGTAATACAAGAAATGTTAAAGGGCCTGCTAGAAGAAGAAGGGGGGGAGAGGGAGGGGAGGAAGGGGAGGAAGGGGAGGAAGGGAAGGGGGAGGGAAAAGAAGAGGAAGAAGAGATTTAGTCTCCCCAAACTAAAAGTAAAGGGAAAGAGAAAGACATTCCATGCAAATGGAAAGAAAAAAAACTGGGGAAGCAATACTTATATCTGACAAAATAGACTTTAAAATAAAAGCTATAGTAAGAGACAAAGAAGGACATTACATAATGATAAAGTGAGAATATAATCCTTGTAAACATATATGCACCCAGAATAGGAGCACCTAAATATGTAAAGCAAATTTTGATGGGCAAAAAGGAAGAGACTGATACTAATACAGCCATAGTAGGGGATTTAACACCACATTGATGTCAATTGATAGATCTTCCAGACAGAAAATCAACAGACAACAATAAAAAAACATTCAATTGAAAAAAGAAAAACTGTGATACACACAGTGGAATATTATTTGGCCATAAAAAAGAACAAAATCTTGTTGGTTACAACATTTAGAGACTGCAAGGGCATTATGTCAAATGAACTGTCAAGCAGAGAAAGACAAATATCTTAAGATCTTTTTTATATGTGAAACAAATAAATAAATAAACAAAGAAACAAACCAAGCTCATAGATAAAGAGAACAAAATGATGGTTGCCAAAGGCAGGGGTGTGGGTGAGAAAAATTTGTGAAATGTTTTGTTTTGTGTTGTTTTTAGGTTAAATAAATTGAATTTTTTAAAAAAAGAAAATCAACAATGAATTGGTACCCTTAAATGACACATAGAAGATGGATTTAATAGGTATCTTCAGAACATTTCATGCCAAAGCAGCAGGATATACATTCTTTTCAAACACACATGAAACATTTTCTAGGATTGAGCACATGATAGGAAACAACACAAGTCTGAATAAATTTAAGAAGACTGAAATTATGTCAAGCATCTTCTCTGACCACGATGCTATGAAACTAAAAATCAATCACAAGAAAAAACCTGAAAAACACGCAAAGATGTAGAGGCTAAATAACATGTTATTAAACAATGAATGGGTTAACAGTTAAATCACAAAAGAAATCAAAAAGCATCTTGAAACAAATTGAAGAAAATACAAATAAGCAGAAGCACATACAATGTTCATAGATAGGAAGAATTAACATAATTAGAATGTCCATAGTACCCAAAGCAATCTACAGATTCAACACAATTCCTATCAAGATACCAGTGATACATTTCACAAAACTAGAATAAATATTCCAAAAATTTATATGGAACTACAAAAGAACTCAAATAGCCACAACAAAATTGAGAGAGAAGAACAAAGTTGGAGGAATTACACTATCTGATATCGAAGTACACTATAAAGCCATGGTAATCAAACAGCATGTTACTGGCATAAAAACAGATATTATATCAGTGGAATGGAGTAGAGAGTCCAGAAATAAACCTACACCTTCACAGTCAATCAATATTTGACTAAGGAGGCAAAAACATACAAAGGAGTAAAGACAGCCTATTCAATAAATGGTGTAACGAAAATTGGAGAGATACATGCAAAAAATGAAAAAGACCACCTTCTTACATCACACATAAGAATAAACTGAAAATGGATTAAAGAGTTAAATTGTAGACTTGAAACCATAACAATCCTGAAAGAAGACACAGCCAGTAAAACCTCAGACATTTCTCATAGCACTTTTTTTTTCTGATATGTCTCCTTGGGAAAGGAAAACAAAAGAGGCAATAAACAAATGGGACTACATCAAACTAAAAAGGTTTTACACAGCAAAGGAAACCATTAAAAAATGACAATACAACCCACTGAATGGGAGAATATATTCACAAATGATACATCTGATAAAGGGTTAATATCCAAAATTTATAAAGAACTTATAAAACTCAACACACAAAAAAAACTAAACAATCCTTTTTAAAAATGGGCAAAGGACCTGAATAGACACTTCGCCAAAGAGGACACACAGATAACCAAAAGACATATAAAAAAGATGCTCAATGTCACTAATCATCAGGAAATTCAAATTAAAACCACAATGAGATATCATCTTACACCTGTCAGAATGGCTATCAATAAATCAATAAACAACAAGTGTTGGAGAAGATGTGGAGAAAAGGGAACCCATATGCATTGTTGGTGGGAATATAGACTGGTGCAGCTACTAGGGAAAGCAGTATGGAATTACCTCAAAAAATTAAAAAATGGAACTGCCTTATGGCCCAGCAATTCCATTCCTGGGAATATACCCAAAGAAACCCAAAACACCGATTTGAAACAACACATGCACCCCTATGTTCACTGCAGCATTATTTATAACAGTCAAGATTTGGAAGCAGCCCAAGTGTCCATGAGTAGATGAGTGGATAAAAAAGCTGTGGTACATTTACACTATGCAATACTACTTGGCCTTGAAAAAGAAGGAAAGCTTAGGGACTTCTGGCCAAGATGGAGGCGTAGGTACACATACTTGTGCCTCCTCGCACAACCAAAAGAAAGACAACAACAATTTAAAAACGAAAAACAACCAGAACTGACAGAAAAGGAACTGTATGGAAGTCTGACAACCAAGGAGTTAAAGAAGAAACATTCATCCAGACCAGCAGGAGGGGCGGAGACAGGCAGCCAGGCAGAGGGGACTTGTGACAAACCAGTGGTGGAGCACCGGTGCGGGCAAGGTAGCGGCTGGCTGGCAAGGAGGCAGCTGGTGGATCCGGTGGTCCCACGTTCACATGTGGATAAACCAGGATGAACACCTGGGGAACGAGACAGACCGTGCAACCCCAGGTCCCAGTGTGGGGAAATAAATCCTCAAATCACCAATTGAAAACACCTGTGGGGGTTGAGGCAGCAGGA
>PVIA01003009.1:0-184760 GCA_004024845.1 Tonatia bakeri | reverse complement strand
GTTTGGTTGTTCCTTTCTTCCTTCTGGTCCACTCCATTGATTTGAGTCCCAGTTTTCTTCCCCTCACTATTGTTTCCCTGTGCGTTTTCCTTCATTTCTCTTATCATAGCCTGCATTTGTTCATCTAATTTATGTCCAAAGTCAACCAATTCTGTGAGCTTCCTGATCACCAGTGCTTTGAACTGTGCGTCTGATAGTTTGGCTATCTCTTGGTCACTTAAAAAAATTGGTTCTGGGGCTTTCAAATCTGTTTGAGCCATCTTTTTTATTTTCCTTTGGTTTGGTTGCGGCTGTTTCGTAAGGGCAGCGGAGCCTTAGGTGTTCACCAGGGCGGGGCACCCCAGTCGCTGGGTTGTGATGTTGTATGTGGGGGCAGGGTCTGAGAGGGAACAATGGTGCCTGCTCCGCTCTCTCTAGGACTTCCGTCCCCTCCACTGCCTCCCACAAGCTAATTGGGCCCTTCCGGTGCTGGCTCCCAGGCGGGTGGGCTTGTGCACCCTCTCGGACTCCGTGGGTCTCCCCAAGAAGTCTCCTGTGAGGCTGAGAGAATCTCCCGGCCTCAGTTCCCAGACGGGGCTCTTAAGCTTTGAAACTCGGCGGCGCTGCGCATTTTTGCTGTTTGTCTGCATGCAAATGTGTGGCTTCGGACAGCCAGCTGCCTTGAGTCCCTCACTGGGTCTGCTAGTCGCCTCCCACGCCCAGGGTCCGCCACCAGTCCATCCGCTGCCTTCTGCATCCTGCGCGCCTGCCAGCCAGCATTTCTTCCCGCCGGGACCCCTGGACCCCTCTCCGCAGGCCTCCGACTCCGCTGCTCCTTACTGGTCTGGATGTACTGGAGTCCGACTTCTGTTCAGTTCATTTCTCTGTGTTCTGGTTGTATTTTTGTTTCTCAATTTTTGTTGTCCTTAGTTTTGGTTGCGCGAGGAGGCACAATGCGACTGCCTATGCCTCTATCTTGGCCAGAACTCGATTTTAAATTTTCTAAAGACAGTTTGCACACTAGTACATAAGAGCTGACTATTTGTATCTACATCCTGAACTATAGAACTTATGGATGTTTTTCTAGTGTTTAATTTTTCATTTGTCATATTCAATATCAGATGTAGGTGTGTCTCATGGTTCTTTCCTCTTTTATATAAACTGGCTTATTTCTTCATCTGACAGAGTATTAAACTGTCTATAAAACTCCCTAAATTAATCACTCAGTAGTTTACACATAATAAACATGTGAACCATCTTAGCTAATTGGCTTAAGAAATTATTTTCATCCCCAGAATAATTTTTCCTCTCTCACATTTCCCCTGTCACCCTGAGCTAATGACATAAGCCAGAAAAATGTGTTCTTTTTTAAAAAAGATTTTATTTATTTATTTTTGCAGAGAAGAGGAGAAAGGGAGAAAGAAAGAGAGAGAAACACCAATTTGAGACAGAATCATCAATCAGTTGCCTCTCACACACACCCCAACTGCGGACCAGGCCCATAACCCAGGCATGTGTCCTGACCAGGAAAGGCCCATAACCCAGGCATGTGTCCTGACCAGGAATCAAACCGGCATCCTTGTATTTTGTGAGACAATGCTCAACCTACTGAGCCACACTAGCCAGGGCAAAAAATTTGTCTTTAACAAATGCTGGATGTATATCCAAAATTAGAGCAAGACTTTACATAGGAATTTAAGAAATAATTCACTGACTTGGAGAATCATCAGGTGATGACCTATACAGGTGATGTATATAGGTCAATCACTTCTGAGTTGACTACCTTACATTGAGGGAAAATCCAGAGGCAGAAGATAAAGTCCCCTCCCACAGTGAGGGATCAGTTCTATGGGGCAGATGGGATGGCACTCAAGACACAGGGACCAAGGTACAGAGATACAAGGACAAAACAGGAGGCACTTTACTGAACTTCAGAGGAAAGTACTAAAAAGATGTGAAGAAACTAGAGAGAAATCAAGTAAGGGAGTAAAGGATTAAAATGCACAAGATTCCTTTGTGTGTGTTTTGCAAGAAGTGGCAGTAAAGGGTGGTAAAATAGGAGGGGCCTGAGATCTGTAGAGAGAATTGAGAAAAGAGTCCAAAGTCTGGGTAAAGTCCAGGAGATGAAAGGCAGGAAAGAGTGATGTAAAAGATGGTGAAAACTGGGTCACAAGCCTTCTATCCTCCCTGACTGTCTATTCAAATCCACACTCACCATGGATGGGCAGGACAGTAGCTTTTTGCAAAGGTATTTAACCCAATTGAAATATGTCTTCACGGTTTAGAGAATGAAAAAGAGTGGACTCACATCATGGCTCTGAGCCTCTGCTGAGGAACACTTAAGAGTTAAGTCCACTCTAACATGAAATGATGGGGACTGGGAGATAACCATCCTCAACATGTAATGAGCTTCCAGTCTCTGAAGATTTATTATTTGTAGGACCACCGGCAGCTTTTCTTCTTTCTTTCAGAGGAAATAAAAACCACAAGGAAACAGAATGAGGCTACAGAAGCAGGGATTGAATTGGACAGAGGAAACATTTCCTGAATGAAACAACCCCCCTCTCCAGTAGCCTTTAGGGCATTCTTTACCATGCCCACCCATCAAGGTGACCAAGATGCCAATTAACTGAGCTTGTTAGAAAACAGTGCTAAATGCAGTATCTTATCTTTTTGTTCAAACATTTCTTTATCTATAAAATGGGTGAAATTATAACGTTTCACAAAGATGATGAGAAAATGCACAGCCCCATTGGAGGCCCCTAGTAGACAGAGTGTGTGTATGTGTTTGTGAGAGAGATAAGTCATTTCCTTAGTAAATGTTGATCCTTTTTTGGCTACTCCTCAGATTTCTTATAATATGAAATGGGTGTTGTCTGCTGCCTTCAGAAAGCCTGGTATGAAGATCAAAGGGGCTCAGTGAATGGAAAATATTTAGAAATTGTAAACCATCACACACAGAGTTAGAATCTCTATGAAGGTGTTTTACAAGTTGCCAATATATGCAGACCCCTTTTATTCCAGGTCAGCCATGTTTGTTTTGTGAACACATGCTGTATTCATAACCTCTGCCACTGATGCAAAAAAAAAAATACTCCTGCACTGGTGGAAAAAAATAAAAATAAATACACTCTACCCACCAAATGCAAATTTCCCTGATGGCTGCTTCCACTTAGCATGTAAGATGAAAGATCATGGGCTGAGTCAGTCAGAACTGAGTTCAAATCTCAACACCACTATTGATATCTTTGAACCTTGATTTCCATATTTGCAAAATGAAGATAAATATTATCTACCATTTGGATTGTTTTAAAGTTTTAATAAAATAAAATAAAATAAAACACATAAAAGACCTGGCCTATTGAGGATGGTCTTTTGAGTATAGTTCTCTTCCTCCTTCCCAGTGTAGCCTGGTTTGACAAACAGCTTTGCTGCTTCAGTGAGCTTTCTTCTTTTCTTTTAAAAACAGAACTGATGCCCTGGCTGGTATGGCTCAATGGATTGAGCACTGGCCTGGAAACCAAAGGGTGGCCGGTTTGATTCCCAGTCAGGGCATGTGCCTGGGTTGCAGGCCAGGTCCCAAGTAGGGGGCATATGAGAGGCAATCACATATTAATGTTTCTTTCCCTCTCTTTTTCCTTCCCTTCCCCTCTGCCTAAAAATAAATAAATAAAATTTAAAAAATAAAAATGGTACTTGTGTGTCTGCAGAAAAGTAAGTCTTTCAATGATAGTTTTAAGGAAAAACCTGTGTTGAGTGCAATGCAACCCTGTGTGGGGCAAAAACGAGTGTATTTATTAGGTTTTTAAGTCGTTAAACTATATATTACACTGGAGATGGGGAAGATGACTGCATAAGTCTGTCATCATGATTGCATTTCTTTTTATTAAACTTTATGTCCTAAAATGGATTAAAAGCCAAACTCAGCTTTACCCAACCCCACTGAAAATGTATACATATCAAAATAGTGATTAGAAGATGCAGGGTGAGGACTGTGACCCAGGAGACCTGAGACTTTCAAGTCGTCTATTTATGATACAGATGCCGTAAGCCCCCACACCTTAACACCTTAAGCAGCACTAGAATGGACTCTCATTCCCCCATTTCCTCACTGCAGGAAGGGAACCTTCACTCACTTCCCTCCCCAGGTCCCCAGGTCCACAAACTTGCAGGTAACCTTTAAATTTGCCCTAATTTTTGGCACATACAAGTACAGTCAAGCCATTACCAAAGACCATCTTGTTCTTCTACCTTATTATCTTTCAGGTTCTCATCTTCTCAATTCTGATTTCTTTTTGTTGTTGTTGTTGGCTTTTTGTAAAAATTACTTTATTGTTGTTCAATTACAGTTGTCTGCATTTTCTCCCCACCACTCCCCCACCACCCCAGTCAAACCCACCTCCCTCCCTTGCTTCCACCCTCCCCCTTGGTTTTGTCCATGCGTCCTTTATAGTAGTTCCTGAAAACCCTTCTCCCCAATGTCCCCCCTCCCCTCCCCTCTAGCTATTGTTAGATTGTTCTTAATTTCAAAGCCTCTGGTTATATTTGGTTTGCTTTTTTCTTTTGTTGATTATGTTCCAGTTAAAGATGAGATCATATGGTATTTGTCCCTCACTGCCTGGCTTATTTCATTTAGCATAATGCTCTCCAGTACCATCCATGCTGTTGCAAAGGGTAGGAGCTCCTTCTTTCTCTCTGTCAATTCTGATTTCTTGACTCTAGAGATCAGAGCATGAAGCAGATGTTTTATATGCTAACACTTTATTGAAGAGCGCAATCCCTGGGAAGCAAGAGTGAAGGATAAGGAAGAACAATGAAGGAAAAAAAGAAAGAGGAATGTATTACATAGCTTGTCATTGCTTCTGGAAAAGGTGGTTGCTTCACATGAAAGAATATTTTCAGAGGGGCCACGTGAAACAACTGCACCCCCAACCATCTGTCTAGGGGAAGAACGGAGAATGATTTCACTGCTATCTCCCATTATTCAAGTTTTGTCCTTTGAGGTGTTGACTATCCTGCACTTCTGGGTCTTGTAGGCATACTGCTGTGCAGAACCTTCTTAAGCATCAGTGATAACAGGTAAGCCCAAGCTGCAGGACAAAATATGGATAACATAGGTGTGAGATGAGGCCAATCTAGGTGTGCCCACAGGCTACATGAGGGACCTTGTTCAGCTGTAATCAATCCCCTGGACCTCCCAGCAACAGGGACTTCAGACAAAAGGCAGGGCAAGACATGGATCTGTCCAGTTGTGGCCCAGCAACTGAATCTGGCATATCTTCTTACCATTGGTATAGTCCTAAAAATGATCTAGAACCAAATTGGTTATGTCTGAATCATTTCAACAGACCCCTAACCAGCTTTTCTGTCTCTAGTCTTTCTCTTCTTTAAATTAAGTAGTCACTGATAAGAAACCAACAATCCATAACAGCTGTTTACATGGGGTCCCCGTGTTATGCAATAGCTACTGTTATTCATTATATCAAATCAGAGATCCTCAGTTTGGCCTTAACTCACCTCTGGTGCTGCGTCCTCCTCCCTCTCACTCAACCTCTCCCCACTCCATCTAATGGCTTTCTAAATGGAATCTCTTCTCTGGTTCAAGTTCTCTGCTTCCTCTCTTTCATACATGACATACTCATGCAAAGCCTCAGGCCTTTGTTTCAAAAATGTCTTTCTCCTCTCCAGTAACTCAAACTTCTCTCCTTATAAAAATAATAATAGTTAAATTTCTTTAATATTTATTATGTCAGGCATTGTGCTAAAGTTTTTGCACATATCACCTGTTAACATTTAAAAATCTTATGGCAGGTACTATTTTATCTGCATTTATAAAGGAGTTAACTGGTATTTAGAAATATTAGGCATTTTGCCCAGTACTATCTAGCTAATAAATTGCACAGCAATGAGTTAAACTTTGGTTCATCTAAACTCCATGTAAAACTCCATGCTTGCAGGAAGAACTTTCCTTGTTAACTCAACCCAATAGTGACAAATCTAGTGCTCTGTGACTGCCCAGCAGTTACAAATGTAGTTTCATTATGCTGCTTTGTCACTTTTGAAACATGACTTTACTTAGAACGCTAATGTTCTTGAGTCACTTGTTGCTGCTGTTTGTGTGTGGGGGGGGTGGGGCGGAGAAAGAGAGACAGAGAGACAGAGTGAGCTTTCTCAAACTAGACCCTAGACTGAGAGATCCCAAAGACAGGGACTGACATTTCTTCTATATCCCTCTGTTATTAAAGGGCAGGAGTCTGCACTTTGGCACTGGGAACACAAGAATACTACAATGATTCTTGGAGTTCAGAGGTGATATTCTTCCTAATATCAGTCGTTCCTTTACCTGATATTTTATCTTTCTTCAAGATTTTTTCCTTGCTTCCTTTTTTTAAACTTTATTTTTATTGTTTACTCCATTATAGATGTCCCCATTTTCCCCCTCCTTTGCCCACCTCTACCTGGTGCTTGCCGCCACCACCTTCCCTCAGGCCATCACCACACTGTTGTCTGTGTCTATGGGTAGTGCATATGTGTCTTTGGCTTACATGTTCACCTTTTTTTTCATCAAGTCCCTTCCTTCAGATGTGGCTTTGTATAAAACAATGACGTGGTCACACATAGGATAAGAACCCACTTCTAGCTTTTTCTCCCTAAGACATAATTAAGGATGGCTTAAGGAAGAGATGAGGGGCTAATTTATGATAATAGTGATCATTATGTACAAAGATAAAATCTAGAGGGTAAGATATGATAAAAATCATTTAAGTCAAGAATACAATTGTGGGTGAATATAATATTTACCAAATCTTGAAATAATGGAAATTTTCTGGATGTACTTTCTGTTTGGTTTTTAATTGAATTCTTTGGTAATGGCTGTAGTGGTCAGAGAGTGTACTCTGTATGATTTTAATCCTTTTAAATTAAGTAAGACTTGTTTTACAGCCCAGTAAATGGTCTATCTTGGTAAAAATCCATGTGTACATGAAATAATATACATTCTGCAGTCACTGGGGGAAATATTCTATGAAGGAAAACTAGGTCAAATTGGTTAGTAATGTTATTCAAGTTTTCTATATCTTTACTAATATTCTGACCATTTGTTTTATTAGTTCTTGAGAGACATAGTTAAAATCTTCAATTATAATTACAGATTTGTCTATTTCTTTTTACAGTTATGTTAGTTTTATTTCACATTTACTTATTTATTTTTTAGAGGGAAGGGAAGGGAGGGAGAAAGAGAGGGAGAGAAACATCAATGTGCGAGGGATCGATCAATTGCCTCTCTCACACCCCGAAATGGGGGCCCCTCCACACACCAAGGATGTGCCCTGACTGGGGATCAAACTGGCAACCCTTCGATTCACAGGCCTGCACTCAATGCACTGAGCTACACCAGCCAGGGTGCTTCATATACTTCAATGCTCTGTAATTTGCCAACTACTGAATACTTATTTATTTATTATTACTGTCTCTTGATGATCTGAACCTTTTATTATTATGAAATATCCCTCTTCATCTCTGGTACTATTCCATATACTGAAGTCTACTTTGAGATTAATATAGTATCTCCAGTCTTCTTGTGATTTGTGTTGGTATGCCACATCTTTGCTCACTGTTTTATTTTCTTAAAAAAAAACATTTTATTCACTTATTTTTAGAGAGAGGGGGAGACAGGGAGAGAATCATCAATGTGTGAGAAAGACAACAATCAGTTGCCTCTTGCATGCACCCAACTGGGGACCCAGCCTGCAACCCAGGCATGTGTCCTAACTGGGAATTGAACCAGTGAGCCTTAGGTTTACAGGCCAGCACTCAATCCGCCAAGCGAGAGCAGCCAGGGTTGTTTTACTTTCAATCTGTATCTCTATATTTAAAATGTAGATGACATATTGTTTGGTCATGATTTTTTAAATTTTGACAATTCTTACATTTACTTAGAATATTTTAGCTATTTATAGTTGATGTGATTATGAATATAATTGAAGTTAAGTCTATTCTTTCCATCTATTCTTTGTTTCCTCTTTCCTCTTTTAAATTAAGTTTTAGGATTCCATTTTTATCTTCCCTACTGGCTTAATAACTATGCTTTTCCATTTTATTATTTTATCAGTTGCTCAAGGGTTTACAATGGGCATCTTTATCAAAGTTTATATTCAAAGAATATTACACCATTTCATATATAATGTAAGAACTTTCCAAGAGTTTACTTCCATTAACTTAGTGCTATTGTTGTCATACATTTTACTTCTATGTGTGCTTTAAACCCAACAATACATTGTTATTATGTGGGTTTAAACAGCCAGGTATCTTTTAAAGAAATTTTTAAGACAAGAAAAATTCTTTTGATATTTACCCACATATTTATCATTTCTGGAGCTCTTTTAAATCTAAGTTTCTATCCACTATCATTTTTCTTTTAACACTTGGAATTCACTCAGCTTCTGTTTGTCTGGAGAAAAAAAAGTCTTTATTACATCTTCATTTTGAAAAACATTTTCACTGGATACAGAATTCTATGTTGCCACATACTTTAACATTTTCAAAATGTTCCTCTGATGTCTCCTGGCTTACATTGTTTTTGGCAAAACATCTTTAATAATTTTTATCTTTTTTTGTTTCCTTATTTTGAATGCCTTTTCCTTATTTTAATCTGCCTCTCTGACTGCTTTTAAATTTTTATCAATTTGACTTGGATGGGCCTTGATATAATTGTCTTTATGTTTAGCCAGCTTGAGGTTTACTGAGCTTCTTGAATCTGTAGATTTATAGTTTTTATCAAAGTAGGGGGAAACTGGCCATTATATCTTCAAATATTTTTTTCAGTGTCATTACATGGATGTTAAAGTACTTGATATTGTCCTTTGGTCACTGCGGGTCTTTCTTTTTGTTTTTCAGATTTTTTTTCCCTGTGTGCCTTCGTTTTTATGGTTTCCATGTTTTTAAGCTCACTGATCTCTTCTTCTGTAGTATCTAGTCTGCATTGAAGTTCATCTAGTAAAATTTATAAATTTATAAACTAGATTTAATGATATTCTATTTTCAGTTAAAGAAATTCCATTTTAAAAAATATCTTTACTTTTGTCTTCTTTAAGTTCATGTCTTCCTTTAAATCTTTGTGCATAGTCTAATCACTGTTTTAAGGTCTTTGTCTACTAAATACATGATCTTTGTCTTTTTTTCGGTCTGTTTCTATTCACTGATTTTCTTTTTGTTTATGGATCAAAATTTGCTGCTTTTTGTGTGTGTCTAGTAAGTTTTTATTGAATCCTGATATTGTTAATGTTACACTGCTATTTGGATTTTGTTTACTCTTTTTAAAAAGTGTTGAAGTTTGTTTTGACAAACATTAAGTTACTTGAAGACAAGCTTTATCTTTCTGAGGCTTGTTTTTAAAAGTCTTTCAGGGATGAGTCTGGGCTCATTTAACCTTCATACAAAGGTATCACCCTTCTGAAGTCTTGACTGATTACCTATACATTGTTCAATGGTATCTCTACTTTGCGTGGATGGAATTTGAGTGTTTCCCAGCCCTGCGTAACCTCTAGGAATTGTTCAACTTATACTTACCTGTTGTTCAACAACATGGAATTTCACCTTACCCATGTACAGATTAGTATTCAGCCTAAGATTTCAGGAGACTGTACACAGATTTCTAGAGCTCCTTTTCTGTATAGCTCCCTCCTCTCAAGTATTCTAACCTACCAGTGTAGCTGCCTCAGTTTCCCTGAACTCCAATTTCTATCTCCTTAACATAGAATGACTATTGTATTCTGCTTGATGCCCCCTCTCTCTGCTGCTGCTGTTTGAAAGTTGCCTCCAGGTTGGAAGCCAGAGTGATCAGAGGGTTCACCTTGTTTGTTTCCTCTCTCTCAGAGATCATGGTCTGCATTGCTTCAATGTCTCAAAACAGGTTTTCATATATATATTTCCTGGTTGTTTGTAGTAGGAGGACAAGTTCCATATCATTACTTCTTTGTGGTCTGAAGCAGATCTTTTACCTGGTTCCTTATTTTCTTTTTCTCTTCATTTTTCATGTTCTGTCATCTCATTAACACATATTAGATGTGGGTTTATTTTTATTTATCTTGCTTAGGATTCACTGGGCTTCCCAGTGACTTTAATCAGTTTTAGAAAATTGTGTCATTACCTCTTTAAATACGGTCTCTGCACTATCCTTTCTCTCCTTTTGTTTTGGAACTTTAATGTGTAGTAGATCTTCTTGATATGTCTTCCAAATCTCCTAAGCCTCATGCATATTTTCATATTTTTGTCTCTCAGTTGCATTTCGTAATTCTTCTGACTTGCCTTCTAGTTTATTAATTTTCTCTTCAACTGGATCCAATCTGCTCTTAGTTTCATTCTATTTGATCCTGTTTCAAATCTACTAGGTCATTCTTCATATTTTCTTTTCCACTACAACTATTTGCAAGCTTGTTTTATAATATATGCCTAATAATTTCAATGTCCAAAGTCATTGTGAATCTGTTTCTGCTGTCTATTGTTTTTGCTGATTCTCATTTATGGTAACTTCTCTCTGTGTGTGCTTGCTTATTCATTGCATTTAAAGAATTACTTGTGGCCCTGGCTGGTGTGGTTCAGTGCATTGAGTGCCAACCTGTATGCCAAAGGGCCACTAGTTCAATCCCTGGTCAGGGCACATGCCTGGGTTGCAGGCCAGGTCCCCAGTTGGGGGTGATCAATGTAACTCTCACCTATTGATGCTTCTCTCCCTCTCTTTCTCTCCTTGCCCCTCTGAAAATAAAATAAAAATAAAAATAAAGAAAGAATTACTTGTGACCCTGGCCAGGGCTTGGTGGGAGCATCATCCCATAAACCAAAAGGTCATGGGTTCTAATCCTGGTCAGGGCACATTCCCAGGTTGTGAGTTTTGTCACCAGTTGGAAGGCAACCAATTGATGTTTCTCTCCTTCTCTCTCTTGCTCCCTTTCCCCTCTCTAAAATCAATAAGCATGTCCTTGGGTAAGGATAAAAAGAAATTACTTGTGCAGATTTTTAAAGCTTAGGATGAAGGTGCCTTCAGTGAGGGAGAATTTGTATTTTCCTTTGCCAGATACCTAGAAGAAATACTTGTCTTCACTTCTGGCCAAGGTGGAGGTGTAGGTAGATATACTTTGCTTCCTTGCACAACCAAAAGAAGGACAACAACAAATTGAAAAACAAAATATAACCAGAACTGCCAGAAAAATCAAGTTGTATGGAAGTCCAATAACCAAGGAGTTAAAGAAGAAATATTCATTCAGATTGGAAGGAAGGGCGGATATGGGCAGCCCAGGCAGAGAGGACATGTGGCAAGGTGGCAGCTGGAGGACCAGGCAGTCCCACATTTGTGTGCAGACAATCCAGGAGAAACAACTGGAAAGCGAGACAGACCACACAACCCAGGGTTCCAACGCAGGCAAAGAAAGTCTCAAAATCTCTGGCTGTAAAAACCTGTGGGGGTAGCAAGGGTGTGAAAAACTCCCAGCCTCATGGGAGGGTTCATTGGAGAGACCCACAGGGTCCTAGAGTGAACACAAATCCACCACCCAGGAATCAGCACCAGAAGGGCCCAATTTGCTTGTGGGTAACAAGGGAAGTGACTGAAAGACAGTGAGAGCACAGCAAGCAGCATCATTCCCTCTCAGACCCCTCCCCCACATACAGCGCCACAACACAGGCACATGGGTGTCTCTGCCCCTTACAGCCTAACAGGTGACTGAGACAAAGAAATATGGCCCAAATGAAAGAACAGATCAAAGCTCCAAAAATAGAACTAAATAATAAAGAGATAGCCACCCTATCAGATGCAGAGTTCAAAACACTGGTAATCAGGATGATCACAAAAGTGGTTGAGTATGGATGCAAAATAGAGGAAGAAGTAAAGGCTATGCAAAGGGAAATAAAGGAAAATGTAGAGGGAACCAACAGTGAAAGGAAAGAAACCAGGACTCAAATCAATGATTTGGAGCAGAAGGAAGAAATAAACATTCAACCAAAACAGAATGAAGAAACAAGAATTTTAGAAAGAAACAAGTATGAAGAAAAAAATGAGGAGAGACTTAGGAACCTCCAGAACAACTTTAAATGTTCCAACATCTGAATCATAGGAATGCCAGAAGAAGAGGAAGAGCAAGAAATGGAGAACTTATTTGAAAAATAATGAAGGAGAACCTCCCCAATCTGGCAAAGGAAATGGACTTCCAGGAAGTCCAGGAAGCTCAGAGAGTCCCAAAGAAGTTGGATCCAAGGAAGCACATACCAAGGCACATCATAATTGCATTAGCCAAGATTAAACATTAGGAGACAATCTTAGAAGCAGCAGGAGAAAAGGAGACAGTTACTTATAAAGGAGTTCCCATAAGGCTATCAGCTGATTTCTCAAAAGAAACCTTACAGGCAAGAAGGGGTTGGAAAGAAGTATTCAAAGTCGTGAAAGGCAAGGACCTACATCCAAGATTATTCTACCCAGAAAAGCTATCACTTAGAATGGAAGGGCAGATAAGATGCTTCCCAGATAAGGCTGAGTTAAAGGAGTTCATCATCACCAAGCCCTTATTGTATGAAACGTTAAAGGGACTTACCTAAGAAAAAGAAGATGATCAAAACTATGAACAGTAAAATGACAACAAACTCACAACTATCAACAACTGAACCTAAACCAAAAATAAAAACAAAAATAAAAAAACCTAAGCAAACAACTAGAACAGGAACAAAATCACAGAAATGGAGATCACATGGAGGGTTATCAGTGGGGAGGGGAAGAGCATAACTAGTAGGTTTAAAATGGACAGGGGGAGGTTAAAAATAGTATAGGAAATTGAAAAGCCAAAAAACTTATATGTATGATCCATGGACATGAACTAAGGTGGGAGGGAGCTGCAGGGCAAAAGGGACAACTGTAATAGCATAATCAATAAAATATACTTTAAAAATTTTTAAAAATACTTGTCTGGAATAATTTTAAACTAAATTCAAGGTTCGAGGTTTTCCCTGATTACTCAAGTAATGTAAATTTGGGCTGCAAATCAACCTGGCTTATAATTTTTCCTCCTGCTCTGCTCAGCACCAAGAAAAATATCTTGTAGTCCTTGAGGAGGTGGCAGAAATGTTAGGTGTACCTCTGTTTTACCTGTATCCCGAGGGTGTAACCCTTTGAGTCTTCAGTTTAATATAAGGAGGGTCTTTTATTAGACTCCCCACCTTGAGCCAGCCCTGAGTTTGTTTTTCTTTTTTTTTTCAGAACTATTTTTTTATTTTAATTGTTGTTCAAGTACAGTTTTCTGCCTTTTACCCCCATCCCAGCCCATCCCCAAGCCCTGCCCACCTCCCTCCCATTTCCTCCCCCCTTGTTATTGTCTATGTGTCCTTTATACTTGTTCCTGCAAACCCTTCACCTTTTCCCCTTGAAATTCCCTCCCCTCTCCCCTCTGGTCACTGTCAGCCTGTTCTCAATTTCAGTGTCTTTGGTTATCTTTTGCTTGTTTGTTTGTTTTGTTGATTAGGTTCCTGTTAAAGGTGAGATCATATGGTATTTGTCTTTCCAACCATGTGGGAAAGCATATTTGCCAACAATACCTTAGACAAGGGTTTAATCTCCAAAATATATAAAGAACTCACATGACTCCACTCTAAAAGACAAGCGACCCAATTAAAAAATGGGCAAAGGACTTGAACAGACACTTCTCCAAGGAGGACATACAGAGGGTCCTGAGTTTCAACTTCTGAGACCATCCATCAAAACCAGAGTTCAAGCTTACCTTGATCAGCAAACACCTTCTGGTCTAAGGGGCCTCTCTGTTCCATTTACTACTTTGAGCTTTTACTTTCATTAGATTTGGCCCAGTGTTCCTCTACTGTCCTGCCAGATCTTTGGTGCTTTTAAGATATTTTAAATATTTTATACAGCATTTTAGTTGTATATTTATACAACAGGAAAGTTGATTCAAATAACCTAGACTATCATGTTCCCAGAAATTGAAGTGGTTTTAGTTTTTAGTTAAAATAAAAAAATATATCAAATAGTCTCTATAAGCAATCCAAATCAGCATTGTTTTGGGTTTTTTGTTTAGGAATGGGGGTTGTTTGTTAGTCGCTTTGCTGTTTTTGCTGGCTGAAATGTCTTCCCCCAAAAGAACCTAAATTTTTAAAATCAAGTAATTGAGAACATATTTTATAACATGAGACTTTGTAAGGATTCAAACATAAAGCAATTTTCCCTTATTAAGGAATTATTTGGGGAAGATAAAACTTCACCTTATATTTAGGAAAATATGATATATAAAGAGTATTTCACAATACCTAGCATAGGTTAAGTATTTAATAAATATTAGCCTTCCCCACCTATCTCTCCTCTAGCTCTTCAGGGACTCCTCTTTTTAAAAATTTTAAGTAATCTAGTTGTTTAAACTAATATGAGTCTGTTCCTGCTTAGGGTAAGTGGCATGGTCAGCATGACATTTCTTTAAAGCTCTTCTAATCCACAGTAATAATCACATAAATTGCTCTCTCTCTCACACACACACACAGAGCCACATAACCTTATAAATTACTGGATTTTATGGCCTTTTATTTTACAATGATTGTTATGAAGCATAACAACCAATATATCATAGAAGAAACTTGAGTTCCATTTAAAAAATAGATTTTTTGGTTCCAGATGAAATAGTCTTCTTTTTTACTCACATAGGATTTGAGAATTTGAAAGAAAAAAATGAATCAGAACTTAATGTAGTTTCTTTCTTCAGTGACTTTAATGAGGGTGGGCCAGGCTTTTCACAGTAGAATAAGCATATGTCTAGGATATCAGGCCACTGTGCAGAGGATGTAAGGCATACACCATAGCCACTTCCCTACCCTCTAAAATATATCACAACAATTTTTGTAAGGTTGTAAGAGGGTAAGAGGTGCAGGACTCTTTGCCCATCCTCTCCTACTCTCCTTCCTATTCACTACAAACTACCAGTCATTACCACCAACACCACCTACACATTAGAATAGCTTTTTTTTTTTCCTATCAATTCTCTCTCTCTCTCTGAAATTTATTTCTCACAGTTCTGGAGACTAGAAGTCCAATATCAAGGTGTTACCATGCTTGGTTTCTTCTGAGGCCCCTCTTTTTGGCTTGTAGATGGTCATCTTCTCCCTGTGTCTTCACATGGTCCTTCCTCTGTGAGTTCCAATTATGTCTTTTAATTCATTCCTTTTCTACTGTGATTTCCCTGCTTATAGAGTTCTGTCCATGATACTGGAAAAGACTGAGAAAGAGAGGAAAACACAAATTCATAACATTTTTCAAGTTCAAAGAATTCTTAGAGCTGCCCTGGTTTAATTTTTTCTTTTTTTAAATTTTTTTAAACTTTTTATTGTTGTTCAAGTACAGTTGTCTCCATTTCCCCCCACCACTCCCCCCACCCCAGCTATCCCCACCTCCCACCCTTGATCTTCCTAACCCCCTTTGGTTTTGTTCATGTGTTCATTATACATGTTCCTTGATGACCCTTCTCCCTTTTCCTCCCATTATCCTCCCACTTCCCCTCTGGTTACTGTCAGTTTGTTCTTAATTTCAATGTCTCTGGTTATATCTTACATGCTTATTTGTTTTGTTGATTACATTCCACTTATAGATCAGTCTTATAATTTTTTCTTGTCCAAATAACTAAACTGAAAAACCAGAGAGGTTATAAATTGCCACAAGTTACAGACCCACTCTAGAACCCTGAGGTTCTTGACTTAAATGCTATTACACATCTCCCTACATTGTGCTGCTGGTTCCCTGTATGCTCCTCAAGCCTTTTCTTAAACAGGACTTCATATTTGGAGACAGTGAGGCAAGAGCAGGTCTTGAGGCCAGCTGAATAAAATTCTTTGCATTGCTGCTAGGGGAACTGGGATGATTGGGAATATAGAGACAATGCAGAAAGAGCAGCATATACTCTTATAGAGAATGGGACAGAGTTTGGAAGTAATGGAAGGTCAGGACTAAGGAGAGAAAAAGGCATCCCAGGTGGAGAAAACTGGTATTTGAAGTCTCAGTCTAAAGAAAAGATGAGATGTATTGGGGGTGGGGCACAATAACAATAGTGTCCAAAACATGGAATACTAGCTGAGGGCAACAATGCTCATATAATGAGGCAAATTTAAAATAATACTAACTTTCCTCTTTTGACATAAGAAAGATATGAGGCCAAACTAACATTTGAGGAACATTATGAAAAGAATAGACACATTTAGCTGGAGAGATATAAGAGGAACATCAACTCTTCTCTCCACAATGAGAAGTGATGGGGTAGAATTGCCATTGGAAATTAAGATTAGACAACAAGGGCAAAAGGCTGTGTACGTTTAACCAAATAATGCTGAAGATTGAGGAAATCTTGAAACAAAGTCTGGAGGAGACATCCTTCAGTCTGGGATGAGTTAAATTCCGTCCTGCCTGGAGGCAGAGGGAGGGATGAGGTGTCCTGTCACAGAGTCTTGAAGTCTGGATCAGGGCCTGTTCATGGAAACAAAGCATCTCATTATGGAGAGAGGTGGAGAACAGCAGGACAAATCCCAACCTCTTTGCCTGGGGCTTCAAAGCAGTATAGAAACTTTCTGGTTTGATCAATGTCAGGCTCTGATTATGACAAGAAAAGATTTCAGTCAAACCAAAATGAAAGGACATCCCATAATACTTCCATGGAGCTTGGATCTCACTTACTGGGGAGTTTGCAGCTGGGAATACCTAACAAGAACAGTTTAAGCACAACTGGCAATAGAAACAGATAGAGGGATAAAATTATTCCTTGGTTTGGGCATTTAGGATTCAGCTCAGAGGCCTTGGAGCTTGACAGGGAGGATAAGTAAAGTGAGGGTCCTCCCAGCTGAGTGGCTACACAAGGACCCACTTCTGGGAACCCACAGTAAAGGCCGGGTGTGTCAGAATGTGTGCTGAATTCCTGGCACCAGTCACAGACTAACAGGCAGCTGAAGAGTCTGTCATTGCTGATGTCATCACATTTACAAGATTCATAGGTCCCCTCTCCAGTAAGACTCAAGAATGAGGGCCTCTCCACACCTGCAGCCATGTCCTATCACTATGCATTGTATGAAGAAGCAGAGCACTGAATGATGTAGAGGTGAGGGTCACTCTGATGTGTCCACTCACTTCCACCCAGGGGAATGAGGAGGTGGGAGCTTGGAGAATTTAAACAGAGCTTCTACTGCCCTGGTATGACCTTCAAGTTATAGGCCAGAAAGCAGAAACATTTCCAAAGGGAGAGATTTTTATTTATCTAAAATGAAAGCAGAAGTATGAATACACTGCTCTCTCATTTGAAACACTATAATACTTTGCTGGTCTATGAATTGTCCTCTGCTTGTGGAAATCCATTTAAATTCTTCTCCTACCAACTTCTTGGGGGGGGGGCGGTTAAAAAGTGTGTGGGTACTCAGTCTGTCTTCTTCAACTAATTGTTTCTGGGCTCTGCCCTTGGAGATGCCATTAGAGAACTGAGAGTCATGGGGAACCGGCTTCTCCTCACAGAGTGAAACTCCCAAACAACCAGCCCCACATTCCTCTCTGACTCATGCCACCAACCCCCCCACTGTGCCCTGCAGGTCAGTGGGCTGGGAACCCTGCCACATCTGGAACAACTGCAGCTAGAATTAGATGTCTGTTCTGATAGCTGAGACTTACCACCTCCCATATCCAGCCCTGGATCACTCCCTTGCCTGTGCCAGGGGTATTATGATGAGATGAAGCCAGTGATGGGCAGAGGGCAGTCAACAAGATCTACCCTAGAGGTAGCAGCCTCACCTGGGAATATCTGATTACAGTCTCTGTGGCTTATCCACTTGCCCTAGTATAGAATCCTTCCAGCTCCTGAGAAGTAGAAACTTCTCATTATCCGAGTCAGTGGTTGAGAGCAGAGGCACACATAATTTTTCACTTTTTGAGTGCCTACCATGTGCCAAGCCCCATGCTAAGTGGTAAGTATACAATGGAGCACAAAATAGACACACTGGTAAGTCTTGCATGCAGCTCACTGTCCAGTGGTAGAAGCCACCATTAAACAGATTCACAAATCGATGTATAAGCTGAAAGTAAATTAATGTTACAAAAAAGTGAAATAAATTTACATTACTTTGCCTACACAAAGTCACTCGTACACACACACATGCAAACGTGCCATCTGTGTCTATCTCTGATGCTTTTCTGACACAGTGTTTCTGCCATACCCAAGGCATTGGGAGTATGGAGTCTGAAAAATCCAGAAAGTGGATAATCTAAAAATCAGAAACAAAGAGTTGACCCAATGTCAGTATGAAATTGACCTGGGTGATTTATCTAGATATGAAAATCATATCAAAATTGGTCACCTCAAAGCAGGGTGGCTCAGTTAGTTGGAGCTTCATCCCATACTCCAAAAGGTTGTGGGTTCAATCCCTGCTCAGGGCACATGCCTAGGTTGCAGATTACACCCCTGGTTGAGTCATGTGCAGGAGGAAACCAATCAGTGTTTTTTAAAAACTTGGTCACAAAATCCCGTCTGCACATATTGATTGAATAAACTTTATCCTCACTTCCTCAAAGTCTTCCAACTCTGTAGTAGAAGGGCAAAAAACACTTTTTGAGGAACCAGAGTGACATGCAGCCACAGAGAAGAGAGGCCTGAAAAGATGGGTTCAAGTCACTCTAGCTGCTTCTTCTCTGTGTCCTACTCTGAAATCACTGAGTCTTTTGCCCGAAGACAGAACTTTGGAAGTCTTCTCAATCATTCTATTGCCTCCAAAATCATGCACCCAGTTGATAATTGACCCAGTTCTTCAAGCTCTTGAGATAAAGGGACTACACAATTTTTTTTCAAGAATCTCAATAATCCACTCTGTTGTAAAGTTCTTCTTTCTGTGGTAATTCTAGTCTTTCTTTTTCTACTTGGTATTTTGTTTTTTAAACCTAAATATACCAAAGGGGAAATGAAGACACATTACAATATCTCTCCTCCCTCATTCACAAGTGTTCAAGCATTATATGGAAAGTGTCCATTCCTTCCTTCTGTATCACAGGAAATCCCAGCAGAGATCTAAGATGAAAATATCATAACAGTCTGGGACTCTGCTCTCCTGTGGTTAGTTGATATAACCCAGGTTTGGAAGATCTCCTTCTAACAGACTGGGAAAATCTAGAGGCGGTTTCTTGGTATATATTTCCTCCTCTCAAGCATGGTCAATCCAGAAACGTGAAAGTCAATAGATAGATATGAGGTGTAAACATTTCTTTGCTTTACCACAAAATCTTGCCATACAGGGAAAATGAGTAGATTAAAGGAGACAAGAGCATGTGACTGGATAAGTTAGTTCTGTAGGGGCATTTTATGATTCTAAAATAGAACCAAGAAAAATTAAGTGCAGAGTCCATTTGGGTAAATAACTACTCCTGAAATTTTAGCAACATTAAAAAAAAACTAGACGTTAGGTTTTTATTATTATTGGTCTTCGTTTTTTACCTCATATTAGCAGAACACCTTCGTCAGATGGTAGAGTTCCAAAAACCTTAATCCATTTTTCTCAAAAGGTTAGGGAAAGAATGAGTTTTTTAGTTCCTGAAGTTATTTTATTTATTTCCCTGCCTCCAGCTAGGAAGACACATTATCCTATGTTGGTCACCTAGGTTCTCCACCAATTCTACCCTAATCTCTCAATGAACTAATTTCTATCATTTTTTTCCTACTTAGACCTGTGCTTCAGCCAAGACAACCCACCCACCAACCCCCACATCCCCATTCATTCTCACACCTAAGAGTGTGTTTGAACATTGTCTCTTACCTGTTCAAAGGTTGTCTTCGTGGCCTCTACTCAAAACTCAGCTCACAACCCTTTCCTCCAAAGAGTCTCTTAATTAACTCCAACTAATCAGGATGACTTCCTTGCTCTAGTCTCACCTAACCATTTAGTTTCAACAATATTTAGTTGCATAAACCAGCATGTGTGTGTGTTTGGCAGGACATTAGGAGAACTTAGGTTTTCTGTCTCATTTGTTACATTTTAAATTTTTGGGGGGCCAAGACAATGTTTTTATCTGATATCTAGCCTCCCTGCCCCAATCCTTAGAGTTCTTCAGTAAATGCTAAAATTATGTCTCAGATGGACCTACTACTTGTCATAGGATGAGACACAGACAACTTTTCTGTATCAACTTCTGACAGAGGGATCAATGATGAACAGCAATAACAAGAATGGGGAGAATGGCTAACAAAGAAATATTAACTCTGTGCTCCATCAGAGACTTGCACACTTTCAACATTGTTCAGGAATATTTAATAAGTAATTTCTCATATCAAACCAACATCTCAACTCCCATTTACAAAGAGCATTGATTATAAGCTCATGGGGGAGAAGCATGGTAATATAAGCAGTGCTTTGTACATAGCAGATGCTTAGACAGCATTTGTGGAAAAAAGGAAAGGTGGACAGAGTTAGAAAGGGATCAAGAAAGTCAACAGGTTCTACATCTCTCTTTATTGTTGCCTGTTAATGTTGTTCGCTTTCCAGGCAAGAGAAAGCCGGTCAATGACTTCTCTGACTGGAGAAACTGGAGACCAGGGCATGGGTACAAAGTTAACAATAGGAAGAATATCAGTATGGTGAAGTTCCTTGTGTGGTGGAAAACAAATGCAGATAAACAGAGAAACAGGAACATCACTAAAAGATCTGGGCCAAGGTCTGGCCGTCTATGCTGGGAGGATAAGAAAGGGCTTAGGGCATTTCCGGAAGGTAGTCAGAGAAGACTCTGGAGGAGGAAGAGAAGATTATAAACCAGAGTTTGGCAAGAAGGAAGCTACAGAATTGAGCACAGAGGAATAGGACTGAAGAAATTACACATGTGGGCCATCAGAAATGAGAGAGGTAACTGGAAAATGAGAGAGGGTAACATCATTTAACAGTGTATCTTAGAATGAAAATGCCCTGTTGGAAGTGAGAACTAAGATGGTGGGGTGTAAGTAGTTGATAAGAAGAGTTGGTGAGAGACTGGGGAGGTTTAGATTTGTCTTTCCTTAAGTATATGGAACATAAGCAGTCAAAAAACAGCCCATTCTTCGCCTCCTACCAACAAGCACATGGGAGCAGAGCTGTCAGCCCTTCTCAGGCACCAGACAGGAAAGAGCTGTCAGTGACATGACTGTAGCATAAGGAAATAAGCCCGATGCCAAGAGTGAAATCAATACGTCCAAGCAAAACACTGCCCTTTTTGCTGACATACAAAATTCTTAAACTGATGTCGTTCCCAGAAATCAGCTTCCTCTATTCTTCAGCTGTCTCTTCCTTGATCCCTGAGTGGCTCTGCACAGACAGCCCTTCAGATGATTCAAATTCCAAAGATGAATCTATTTTCAGGGTCTTCCCAAACCTGTCAGTTCCATGTGCAATCTAACTTACATTATTTTAGATGCCCTGCTCTTAAACTATAGATAGAAGTGGAGGATACCCAAAGACTGATTTGGACAATGATAAAATGGCGACATAGTTAAAGAAAAACTGTGACAGCAAAATAAACATAAAAACGTGACCCTGTTATCTAATTAATTGATATTCTTTAGCACCTACTGTGCAAAGCACTATGCTAAGCACAGAAAGGAATATAAAGTTAAAAATATATGCAACTTTCACCTTCCCAAGGCTTACAATCTAGTAAAAGAAACAACTACATACATAAATTAATCCAGTACAAAACAGTGCTATTGTAGAGGCTCAAGTAATGATGCTGTAATTGAGGAAGAGACAAATAATTGTCTCTAGGGAGATGTAGGAAGCACTCTTGGGGGAGAAAATATTAAGCTGGACTTTAAATGAAGGATAAGACCTTAATAGGTAGATGAGAAAAGGAATGGCATTCCAGAAATAAAGAACAATGTGGGCAAAGATCTGGAGATAAAAAAGGAAAGAACAAGTTCAAGAACCCCAGGTAGACCCATGAAGTTGTAGTCTAGGTGACAAGGAGGGATGTAAATATAAATATAGGAGTTGTCATGACGGAGGGCTCTGACAACTAAGCAACAGAGTTTGGATTTTATTTGATACTTAATGCAGAATCAGATACTTATGATAGATGCCCCATATTTCTTTGAATCTGAAATTATTTGGTAGCTGACTCAATTTCTGAAGTTTGAGAATAAGCAATTTTTAAGTTATCTTATGGAAAATGACATTTCACATGGTTTCCACCATAGAAGCTATTGTCTTTATCAAGTTCATTCACATCTATACAAATCCTCTGGACATAAAAATGGGAGCCCAAGGAAGAGTGTAAAGTCTTTTTTTTTTTTGAAAGATTTTAACAGAAAAGAGATTTTCATTCACTCAAGAAGGTGATGGTAATTGTTTTGCGTTCAGTCAGGAGTGTCATTCAGAGAGCTACAAGAAGTCCCTTGATGGACCTAGGCAGACAATAGGACAGAGAGATATGTGCAAATAATATAATGCTGAAGAAGTATAGAATAATGGCATCCTAGGCACTGGGTAAGGCAGTTTTCTGGTAGAAGAGACTTTAGGACCAGGTGTACAAAGAAGAAAGGGACAGGGTTGAGCAGGGAGGACAGAGAAACAGTACCTAAGGTTGGGGGAGGAGAGTACTGGCCTGAATAAATGTTTGAAGGCAAGTACCAGCAAGCACATGTGGTTAGTGTCATGTGTGGGAGACAGAGAACAAATGAACTCAGCTGGAATGGACAGTCTGTAACAAGAGCTAACAAGGACTCAGACCACAGTAGACCAGTTTCCAGCACAACAGCCTAGGTCAACATTGGATGCTACTTCTGGCCTCTTCAGAGAGGTAGGAACTTCATGTCCATTTTCCTCTTGTATGTTAATGAGACATGGGTTACATTCCTAGTTGTTCTGGACTTTGACTCATCCTCCTGTAATGAATCTGAGTGTCCCATGGTGCTCTGTATTATACTGAGAGTTAAAGTGAGGCTAAGCCAGAGACTTATTGGGCTCAAATTCAAATTACACTTAAGAACTAAGTTGTGCTTGGTCTAAACTTATATTCTTAGGATTTCTCATCTTTCTCTTCCTCTGTTCCCCCTGGATGTCCAATACAGGATGCTGAATTCTACTGTACCTAAGCCAGATAAGGGAGTGAGCAGATGTGGAAGCAGAAGCTATTACAGAATGACTTCAGAAGGGCTCCTACGCTTTGGGTTAGCTGTCTCTCATAGCCCAGACTCCCTAGGCTAAGGCACAGCAATGTTATTTCTAATCCCATCTGCATTCACAGATGCAAGTGACCATTATAGAAGTTTCCTGAAAAGTCCAAATGCCAGAGTAGGAACTGATCATTGACCATCCTGAGCAACTAGTAAAGCCATGTTGACCCTAAACCATGAAGGAAAAACTGAGTTCAGTTTCACTGAGCAGAGTAAAACTTTCATATAGTACAACTGCAATTAGAAACTGGGGACTAAGGCATCCTTGAAACCCAGCTGGCGAATCTCTCCCTCATGTTCTCTCTAAGCTCCACATTCTACGGCAGAAAGCAGTAAAAAGGGGGCTGCCCCACACCCTTCTGTAGGAAAAAGGTACATTTTGGGATGGTTTGGAGGCATCAAAATGGTAAGCAATTTTAGGGTACAATTAAGACCTGGCTGCTCAGCCCTACAATAAATTACCATCAAAGGCACTCACGTCAATAGGGAAAAAAACACATGTGCTTGCAAGACGATGTGTGTTTGATGCTCATAAAAAAGATAAAAATATAGGTCATCATCATGTAACGAGCTTGTAGGTGTCAGAACGTGTGCTGTTGGGGGTAGCGGGGAGGGAAAATGGAGAGGGCTCAGCAAACCAAGGAGGAAAAGGAAGTCAGACTCCTAACCCCAAATTCCTCCCTTCTGTTGAAGACAGTGAATGGGCCATGGGGGACACAGATGGACCCCTGCCCACTTTTATTTCTTAGAACATCCCCTTCCTTATACCCCCAGCTGGATTTCCAACATATTAATCACCTCTCTCATTTTGAAATCAACCGGTCAGGCTATTATTCAAACATTGTTAATGACACCATCAACCAAGGTATCAATTAGGCAAGTTGGGATGAGAAGAGCAGAGAATAAGGCTGGCCAGAGAGCAGAACACAAGTCTGTTTTGGTGCAGGTAACCCACATGACAGCAAGGGCTCCTAATGCTTTTATTTTATTTCTCTTAAAGGAAACTACAAATATACTGAATTCTCTAGTCAAGACCTAAACCAAAACACTCCTTCATCAGCATCTCCTACCTTGCCACCTCAGTTAGTCCTTAATCAAACTTCAGCTAGTCACATCACACCACTCAGGATGTACAGGCAAAGGCCCTCAGTTAACCAGCTCTGGGTACAGCTATTCTGGTGGTTGGACCCATTGTTAGGGGAGGGAATGCTTCCTCAGTCCATACTGAACTTCCTTTAGAATCTAGCTCGGTGTTTTCACATCCACAGAAATTTTTTTTTAAAAGGAAAGTCTTCTTATTTGTTGATTATTTATTTCTTAAATTCAAGAGCTGAGTATTGTTTTTTCCAACAGACTGAGAGTTTTTCTGAAGACAAGGGCTAACTTTTTCTTTTTTCTTTCTTTTTTTTTTTTCTTCAAGTCTCTGCCTCCCACACCTAACTATATTCCTCTCTGTCCAGACAGGCTCTGTTCAAAGGGGCTGTTCAGAACAAATGGGTGTGACAGGTACTCAAGTCACTGAAATTTGGATTCTGGAAGAAGAAAGGCAACCAAGACTAGAGTCAAAACTACAACACAGTAGGAGTCAATTCAGTCATCAAGACATCCAAGTTCCTTCTCATTATATACTTAGGGAGGTTTCCAGAGCATTTTGTTCTTAGACTCCAATCTTCTTGAGTCATTCCCCAGCTTCTTCTCGCCCTTCCACTCTCCAGATACATGCAAGTCTCCGTGGCTTGCTTTCCACACCCACCAATTATCCAGATCTTCAGACAGATGTAGGAGACTAGAGAAGGGTAGGATGTCAATGTTTCATATTTTTAGTGTATTTAGACCCAAAGAAGGTGGCTGGGCCAACTCAGTTCCAAATACCATAAACAAAATTAGAAATCTCAATAAAAAATATTCATGTTTAGAGCTTTGAGGACACAGTTTTTACCTAATTAGATTAACTAGGTTTCCTAGGCTTCCCAAAAGAAGTAGCTCCTTGGGTTCCCTTTTGCCACTCTTCTCTGCCTGGTTTTCCTCCTCTGTGTCTTTCCTGAAACTTCACCCTAAACTCCAAAACACTAAGCTGCAATAGCTGATAGAAAATAGATGATAAATAAACATTCAAAATTGAGTAGCCATGATTTTTTAAATGAAGAACCAAAAACAAAATTGTTTTCAGTTAGCTTGTAGGTTTCCTAAGGGTAGGCACTGTATTATAATTCCCTTTTTTTATAAAAGCTTTATTGAGATATAATTCACATACTATATGATTTACCTATTTAAAATGTACAATTCAATGGTTTGTAATATATTCAGAGAGTTGTGCAACTATTATCGCAATAAATTTTAGAATATTTTCATCACCATAGAAAGGAATTCTTTACCTGTTAGCTCCCCATTTTCTCCTCTACCCCCAACACTCCTAGCTCTAGGGAATCATTAATCTACTCTCTCACTTTATAGAGGTACCTAGTTTAAACACTTCATATAAATGGAATCACATGATATGTGGCTTTTGTGACTGAATTCTTTTTGTTAGCTTAATTTTTCAAGATTTACCCATGTTGTTGCATGTATCAGTACTTCATCCCTTTTTTATAGCCAAATAATATTCTATCATATGACTATACTATATTTGATTTATACAGCTGATGGACATTTGGGTTGTTTCCACTTTCCAGCTATTATGAATAACACTGCTATGAACATTTATATACAAGTTTTTATGTGAACATTTGTTTTCATTTCTCTTGGGTATGTATTTAAGAGTAGAATCGCTGGATAATATGGTAACTCTAGATTTAACATTTTGAGCAACTGCCAGACTGTTTTTCAAAGAAGATGTAACATTTTGTATTCCCACCAGCAATGTATGAGGATTACAGTTTTTTCAGTTCTCACCAACATTTACTATCTTGTTTATTATTATTACTATTATAGCCATCCTAGTGGTTTTGACTTGCATTTTCTTGATAGTTAATGACATTGAGCATATTTTTCATGTGCATATTGTATTTGTATATCTTCTTTGGAGAATTGTCTTTTCAAATCCCTTGCCCATTTTTAATTGGGCTGTCTTTTTATTATTGAGTTAACAAGAATTCTTAATAAATTCTATGTACAAGTCTCTTATCATATCTATGATTTGTACATATTTTTTTCTACACAGGTTGTCTTTTAACTTTCTTGATGGTATTCTTTGAAGCAAAAAGTTTTATGATGAAGTCCAGTTTATTCTTTTTATTGTGCCCTTATCTGAGGAGCTATTGCCTAACCCAAGGATGTGATGATTTACACCTATGTTCTCCTATAAGAGTTTTATAATTTAGCTCTTACATTTGGGTTTTGATCCATTTTGAGTTAATTTTTGTACGTAGTGTGAGGTAAAGGTCCAACTTAATTTTTTTAAAGATGTTATTTATTTATTTAAAGAGAGGGAGAGAAACATCAATGTGTGGTTGCCTCTCACATGGACCCCACTGGGGCCTGGCCTACAACCCATGTGCTCTGCCTGGGAATTGAACCCATGACCCTTGGGTTCACAGCCCACACTCAATCCACTGAGCGACACTAGATAGGGCCAACTTATTTTTTTTTTTTTTGCCTGTGGCTATCCAGTCGTTACAGCATCACTTGAAAAGACTATTTTACTCTCATTGAATTGTCTTGGCATTCATGTCAAAAATCAATTGACCCTAAATGTGAAGATTTATTCTTGTACTCTCATTCTATCCCATTGATCTATACCTCCTTCTTTATGCCAGTACCACATTCTCTTGATTACCTTTTGCTTTGTAAGTTTTAAAATTAGAAAATGTGAGTCTTCCAACATTGTTCTTCTTTTTCAAGATTGTTTTGGCTACTTTGGGTCCCTTGAGTTTCTATATGAATCCTGGGATCAGTTATCAATTTCTGCAAAGAAGCTAGATGGGATTCAGATAGGTACTGTGTCGAATGTGTAGATAAGTTTGGGAAGAATTGTTGTGAACATGGGATGTTTTTGACATTTATTTAGTACTTTAATTTGTTTCAACAATGTTTTGTACTTCTTTTGTTAAAATTTATTCCTAAATATTTATTATTTTTGATGCTACTGTAAATGGAAGTGTTTCTCTTAGGTTCATTATTGGATGGTTTATTGCAAGTATTATAATTTTCTTTTAAATACTATAGTAATAAGTATAATTATTTACAGAGTACCTACTATGTAAAAAGTGCTCTGTTAGGTTGAATGTCAAAAAGGAGTTCAAGACTTGGTTTCTAAACTCAAGGAACTTATAACCTAGTTAACTAGAAAAATGTTTTACACACATTTCACCTGTACATTTTTCTAAGGTATTTCAAATACTTCTGAATTTGACCTTGACCTTGTCTTGACCCAAGTCTTTATACTTGACCTTGATGATACCATTTATTTATTCATTCATTTATTCAGAAGTGTTTATTGAATTACTAGTATACAGAAGTGCTGTACTAGATGCTGGGAATTAAAAGGAAAACAAACACAGTTCTTGTCTTTATGGATATTACTGTCAAGTATTAATCAAATATAAATTACCAATTGTGATAAGTACCATAAAATAAAAGCACATTGAAATAAAATAAGTAGGGCAGGAATTACTATATCCATTCTACAGAAGAGAAAACTGAGGTTAGCCAGAGTTTAAGTATCTAGAGGACAAGGACCAAGAATTCTATGAGAAGGGTTAGGCCCTTCAGCTTTAACACTGGTTCACTTGATTAGACCTAGAATATTTAGGTTTTTCCTTCCTCTCCTCCTCCTAAAGTAAGGGAAAGGAAGAGGCAATGTGATCAGCAGGGATGAGAGTCCTCCTGTTCCAACCAGGTCAGGACACTTCAGCTACCAGCTACTCTCTGCTGGACTCAAACAAAGGAGCAAACAGCAGTCTATGAAGGAGGACACCACAGGGTTCCTGGGCCTTGCCTGCTGCCCCACTGCTGTAAGCACAGGGTAGTTTTTAAACTCTTTTCAGCACAGGCCAAACTAAGCCAAATGGCATTTTTAATATTATTTCACTTTCTCCAGGTTCTAGCCTCCTTAGTACTAGTCAACCTGCCCCAACTTTTGCAAAAAACAAACGAATTTTAAAAAACAGTCTGGAACCCTGGCTGGTGTGGCTCAGTGGACTGAGTGCCAGCCTGCAAACCAAAGGGTCACCAGTTCGATTTTCAGTCAGAGCATATGCGTGGGTTGCAGACCAGGTCCCCAGTGGGGGACATGTGAGAGGCAACCACACATTGATGTTTCCCTCTCTCTCTCTCCCTCCTTTCCCTTCTCTCTAAAAATAAATAAAAAAATATTTTAAAAAACAATCTGGAGTTATAAATACTCTCCCGAATAACTTTAAAATACTTTTTAAGAGATTCACTGAAAATTAGGAAAGGACAGGGTTATAGAGAGCTGACAACTATTTTATGAATGGATTATAGAAAGAAAACTGTTTTTTCTTATTTATTATATGTATATTGGAAGGAGTGACAGTATATTTTATTTAACCAGAGAAGTGGAGGTCTGGAAGTGGCCCAGGGTTTTTCCCTAATTTCATCTTGACAAGCAGTGATGGGGCCAACTCACAAACCATAACCGTGAAGCCTGGACCAGAACCCAGACCTCTTGATTCTTATTATAGTGCTTTGCTACTGCATTTCAAGAGACTTAATAAATCCTTGGTCAATTTATTAAACAGCATGGCATCATAGTTAGGACTAGGAGATACACGGATGAATAAAGTAAAGTTCTGGCTCTCATCATCGGCTCCTCCTTGACAGTCCGCACCCCCTACCTCGCCCACACCTAAAGAGTGGGTTATATACTGCTCTTTGTGCTTCTGTGATACCTCGTGCCTTGTGTCTTTCACTACATTTTACACTTTGCATTATAGTTATTTGTTACTATATCTGTTTATTCCACTAATACTGTGAGTACCTTGTGGACAAGATCATGTGCTCTGCTACCTTACACAGTGGTCGGCACATAGCAGGGGTTCGGTAAGTCTTTGTTGGATGAGTAAATGAGTAGCTGGTCCAGTCCTCCTTGTCCCTCTTCATTCTTCTGGCGCAAAATTTGGTAGTATGTGACCACCTCTCTCCCAAGAGAAAACAAAAAGCCAATATGTTCAAACTATAATTAATGGCCTCGCCAGTAGTGTAGAGAAACTAGCACAGCATCCATGAAACTAACACAACAATTCCACTCCCTTTTCCTATGTACACACGCCAAAGTGGGGATTGGATTCAAGTAAAACAACTAAAGTTGGTTTCATGTTGGATGTATTTTATAAAGGGAATGTTTGAGACAAGTGAACACTTCAGAAAACTCCATTTATTTTATTTCATCCAAAAGTAGCCAATCTTGAGTTCAGACAGAGTTGTCTTCTTCCAAGTCCAAGTTGTTTTCTTCTGATCATAGGCTTCATTCTGGCCTTGCCAACAAGTTTAAAGAAGCCACTAGGAGAATGAGATACATATATAAAGCTAAGTTGTTGCTGAGCCAACCCAGAGAGAGAGGAATCTTTTCTTTTTTTAATGATTGTTCAAGTACAGTTTTCTCCCCTTTACTCCCAATCAAACCCTCCCACCCCCCCTCCCAACTTCTCTCCCGTTACCACCCTCCCCCCTAGCTTTTATCCATGTGACTTTTAACTTTGTTCCTGTAAACCCTTCCCCTTTTCCCCTGAAATGCCTCTGAGAGAGAGGAATCTTAATAAAACTCATCTATATTCTTCTTCATAAAAAAATAATCATAAATGGGCCTATAAAATGGAGTCTTGGGAGCCCCTATAGTTGGCTTAGCCTGAACTATCCACAGGGGACAGGAAGATAGTAATGAATAGCTTCCTTCCCACTCCACATTGTCCACTCTGTGACTCTGAGCCCCAGCTTTTGGAGGCAGTCTGGGGAGAAGCAGTTTGGTCCAATATCTGTTCCACTTTTAGATACAGCACCAAACTGGGAGATAAGTAGAAATGTCAAAGAAATCAGGTAAAGATTTTGTAGTTGTTTGTAAACAATTTCTTCATCAAACCCTTTTGGGACAAAAGCATAGCTCCCACATGGGTTAGCATGAGTCTACTGTGTGGATAAAGAGTGCTGCCCTGTTCTTGTCTCTGGAGACTGCTTAGGTTTGCTTCCTCCCCTTCTGGGAATATCAGACTGCTGTTTCAGCCAGAAAAAAATTAGGTGAATGTGTATTTTTATGCATACATTCATGTACCTGCATTTGAGTGTGCGTGTGTGCCTGTATGTGAGAGAGGAGGATAAAGAGTGAGAGATTCAATTCTGATTTCGTCACAAAGCCAAACTGAAATTCTTTCTCTTAGCTATTACTTGAATAGTTCCTTACTCTTTCTCCCTTCAAGAGCTTAGATAACTGAAAGTGGACCCAGTAGATCCTACTAGCTATTCACCTACACCTGTATCCTCAAACACAAAAGGAAATGCATTCAACTGGTTCAAATTTTTAGGGACCTGCCCTGGCCTGGTAGCTCAATACACCAAGGTTGTGGGCTCCATCCCCAGTCAGGGCATAGAACAATCAACCAATGAATGAATAAATAAATGGAACAACAAGTTTCTCTCTCTCTCTCTCTCTCTCTCTCCTTCCTTTCCTCTCTCTTTCTTTCTAAAAGTCAATTAATAAAAAAAAATTTAGTGACCATATCTATGTGGCACCAAATAAGTGAAAATTCTAGAACCAGATTCACATAACTGTGGTCAGTGCAGATTGTCTGAGCCCCAAAGCAGATTATTTGAGTCTGAATTGACTTCCTGGGTATCTACACAGATTCAGTGCCCTCCCTCTGAAAAAGAGCTGACATAGATAACACCCTACATCTATATACAAAATAGAAAATATATTCATAATTTATAAATATAAATACTTGGAAACATCAGAATATTAGAGAAATTTTCAGCCAAAATATGAAAATGGCTACAATTTTTAAAAAATGCCTGAGATAACTGCATAATTACCTCCATGCCCCATAAGGCTAGTGTAGTTATATAAATATATTTATATACCACTTTGTTTAAATTTACATGCATATATACATATTATATAAGCCACTAGTCTATATAAAGTTATATGTGTTTATATGTTGAGATATATGGGGATTCATTTATGTTATTTATTTTATTAATTCATTTATTAGATTTCTATTAGACATGTCTATTTTGGTTTATTATCTGGTGAGAATCTGGCCTCATATAGCCCTGCCCTCCTTCATAAGTGATAGGTAACCACTCTGCCCCCATGCTAACACTATTTAATATAATTGTACAGTGAACTAAGCAATGTAGGCATCAAATTTGGGCCTTATGACCCTGCTATCTTTACTAACCATAAAATCCCCCATCGTCTATGCCAGAAACACAGCTTCCATCTCTCCAGTGGCTTTTATCCCTGGCTGTACGTTATTTTAAAATACTGATGCCTGGGGCCCCATTCCACATCACCCAAATCTACATATCTGAGAGTAGTTATCTCTACTGTTTAAAAGTTCCTGATTCTGATCCACACAGAGGGTTAAGAGCCAATTGTTTACACTGACCTGATTCAGTAAAAGTATGAGAAGAATCCCAGGAGTTGGAAATTGGTAGACAACCAGGGTATCTCTAGCTAAAAGCAAAGCAACAAACAAAAACAAACAAAGTTTGTTTTTTTTTCCACAGGAACATTTTTCATCATGTAAATGTCTGCTCACATAGACATAGTCAAAGAAACTGAGCTAGGACAGTGGAAATGGTTGCTTTTTAGAAGCCTCACATTTGAGAGCCCATTCCCAGAGCAGTTACAAAGAAAAATTGGTGCACGAATGCACGCACACACACACTCATGAACACAAACATGCACGTGCACACATACATACCGTGTGACTGCAAGTAACTTAAAACAAAAAAATTTTAATTGAATTTCAGGGCCTGGGGAAGAGCTGAACCTATAATTATTTCTTAGCAAACTTGCTGAACACAGGGTTTCCCTCTTCTGGGACGAGATGAGACGGGTAGCATAATGAATCCTCTTTAATTAAAAAATAAAATGTTTTAGGATAATCATATTCTTTCAAGTTACATTATTTTTTAAAAGGAAAGGAAAGATGGTGAGAAAAATACCAATTTTCAAATGCCCAGTGTTAGGCTACCTCAAATGGCCTTATTTTCATTCAACCCTCTAGATTTAAAATTTGATCCCGAAGGAAGATCTGGAGTTCCGGCATTATTCCCAGCAGGAAGCTAATGTCTTTTGTCACCCCTTGCTCTATTCCCACTTCTCTTAGAAGCAACAGACAGATTCAGTGCTCATTGATTCCAGCCAAGCAAAGCTGTGGGGAGAAAGCAGAAGTTGAGGCACCAAACCAGACTTTTACAACAGCTCTCTGACCTAACTTTATAGGATTCTCTGGTAAAGAAGTGCATGGTGCATTTTTTTCCCTATGTTTCTTAGGAAACATTTGGAATGTGGCTACACAGACAGAGGGAGCAAAGTACTCTCCTGGATGTGAGGACTACGGAGTAGGGTGGGGGTAGGGCAGAAGGAAGCTCATGCTCTGATTCACTGAGAATGTCTCTCTTCAGACAGGTGAACCAAACAAAGATGTCCATGGAATTGGGGGGAGTGGAGGTTTAAGCCTGAGTTCAACCTCTCAAGGAGATCTATGTCTATTGATGGCCTTGGGGGACAGTCGAAGATCAGCCACCAGGGTAATTATGAGACATCCAACTCAGGAGGTCTCTTTTTAATTTTGTTATTTTCATTTTGTCTGAATCCTATTTCCTCTCTTACTGCTTCTGGGTTTGACATCCCTAAGGCTAAAATTTCTGCATCTAATTGGAGATATCTTTATTCAAGGAAATAAGTAATATATTGAAAAATCTAAATGGAAATTCTATTTTTTCCCAAGCCTTTTCTATCCAATTTCCTCTTGACAGAAAAAGTAAGGGTATAAAGCAACTAAAACCTATTACTGTCATTGATTTCAGACCAGAAAATTACCTCTCATACACTGTGTCTTCACCCCCAAGTGCAAAGTAGAGCAAAAGCACACACACACACACACACACACACACACACACACACACTGCCTGCATCAGGAACATTTTCCACTGTGGTTAAATGAAACACTGAAAAACTGAAAAGCCTGGAAATCTACCAGTGGGGAGGAGCCTCACAGTCAACAGCCTAGAGAGCTTTGCCCTGGCCAGGTCTACACCTGCCCAGAGAGAATTTTGGTAATTTTAATAAAACCAAATTAAATCCTAAAGTAAGACTAGTTGGTGATTCAGTAGGGATGGCCCTAGACCATTATGGAGTAGCTATAAAATAAAAATTATAGATGGATAAGAATAGGAGCAAAGCAAATAAAATCATTTTAATGGAGGAGAGAGGGAACATGGCAGAGAAGAGGAAAACTGACAAGTTCGGAGAGGGGGTTGTTTACAGGATCCTCTAGGCTAAGTGCTTTTGAGGTAGAGACTGACAGATGACAGAAAAAAAATTACTGGCATGGACCTTGGGACTTGTGCATTTGTGATGAAAAGGGGGGATGCTTGAGTAAAAATGCATTTCTACCCAAGAAAAGGCGAAGAGACCTGTGGTGATGGAGAAGGTGGAGGGATGTGTAGGGGATGAGATCCCCACCCTCAAGGAACTTATATTTTAATTAGGGGAGCAAGTTTGGATCTAGGACACTCTACTGGGCACCTTATTGTGCATGTTTTACTCTGTTCTCATGATGTCCTGTAAGATGAGTAGCTTACTACTCGATTTGGATTTGGAAACTGAAGCTCAAACAGTTAAATAACTTGTCCAAGGTCAAAAAGCCTGAGAGTTGAGGATCTAGGATTTGAGCCTAGGTCTAGCTCACTCCAAAGCCCATGCATGTTCTTTCTAACACCACGGCAGAGGCCTAATACAATGTAGATGTTTCCCAAAGAGATACGGATCTGAAATGGTGCTCAGTGTCAGTTTGTCCAACCAACTGTTCCTTATGCTAAATCCCTGCCTTCCTCCCTGGAGCCCCTTTCTTCACCTGACAACTACTGTGGGCAGGGCTTCTTTGGCTAGGGTTGGCTTCTTTCTCCCCACCATCCCTTCACGAGAAGAAGACATCAAAGATTGCGGCAGGGCCATAAACAGAGAGAGGGTGTTAGGAGGGAGCCACCCTGGGCTCATAAACTGGGTGGGGTGTGGGGGAGGGGGAGGGGGAGGGTGGGGACCCACCCACTTGTCAGGCGACGCTGCATCTCACTTTCCCCCAAAACTAAGATCTCAGCTCTTGCTTTAGGGCAGGGCACTTAAGCAAAGTTCAGGTGGCAGGGGTGGGGGTTTGCGTTGCCCAGTGATTGTGGTCATTCTGATGCAGAAATGGTACCACCTCTCCACCCCCACCCAGTGAGCACCCCCACCCAGTGAGGCCAAGACAAACAGATGGGTTCATTTGAGACCCTAGTTGTAGTTTCAGTTCTGCTGCCCTGTGGCTGTGAGAAGGCAACATTTCTTTCTGCCCCCTCAGACTATTTACCTTATTCTGCGGTAGATCATCACTGGCACCCCCTTACCTTCCTGAGTGGCTCACTGAAGACCACACAGTGACGGCAACCCATATAGCCCAGCTGAATTGCCTGTGCCACTAGACTGTGGATCTTAAAGGACAGCTGGAGACACCAGAGTACCCACGGTCTTGCCATCATCATCCCCTTCTACTGTCAGAACAAACCAGAGCCTCCAAACCTGAAATATTCATGCACAGTCAATGCACATGCCTGTGTCTTAGATCTGAGTGGAGCCATCTCCTTTAACCTGGAAGCTCCCAAGAACAAAAATCCAGCCTTGTCTCTAGAGGATTCCTTCACTGAATGAAGAGCTCTGCACACAGTTGGGACTCTTGAAATGGAGTCAGCAAAGCCCACATGGATCAGAAGTCTATGTTCTCTTAGACAAATTGAATAATCACAATTAAATTTTCCCTTTCTCCTGATCATGTTCACCATAGAACTGCTTTTTTCTCCATTATCGTAATCATCAACAGCATTTATTGAACATTATTAAATAAGGTGCTGTGCTTGGTGCTTGATATGACAGATATCACAGGTCCTACCATCAAGAGACATGATAAATACAATTTAAAATATACAGAGAGAATTGGGAGTGTATGGGCTCTGGGTTGCAAGTGCCTGGGTTCAAATCTCTGATCTGCCTCTTTTCAGTCAGAAGACATTGAACAAGTTCTGTAATTACTCTGTGCCTCTGTTTCCTCATCCTTGAACAGAGAGAACAAAAGTCCCTATTAGGTAGGGCTGATGTAGTGATTAATTTAGATGATGCTTATAGAGCACTTAGTATAATGCCTGACACACAGCAGGCACTCAACAAGGCAGCTCTGTGAGCCAGCAGAAAAGGGGCATGATTGGGGCCATGTTTTAGGAAGACAAATCTTGCAACAGGGTTTAGGATGGTTATAAGGAAGGGAACTGAAGAAGAGAACTCCTGTTAAGAAGCTTTTTACAACAAACGAAGCAAAAAGGCAAGGACAGCCTGAATCAGAGTGGAAGGAAATAAGATCTCTTCGTATTCTTAGAGCCTTGGTCTTCCAGAAAGACCTGGGACAACCGGTATTATTTAAAAGCTGGATGTGAACAGAAAAGGCCAAGAGAGTTGGTGTTATTTAGGTTGAAGAAGGCTGAAAAGTGCAAATTCTGTTTGTAAACTCACAAGCGGATATTACACTGGGAGTGTCTGGACAGCTTTCAAAATCTCTATAGATTAGAGATAGATATAGATATATAGATATAGGTAGACACTCTCACCTCCACCTCCCACTAACAAAGAACTCATGGGACAGCAGCAAAACAGATATTGATTAGGCCTAAGATAAAATTAACAGGAAGGTGGAGCAAATACTACAACGGGTTCCTGTCCCCCTGATGTCTTTAATAACTGGGCATCCAACCACACATTGATGGTATGTCCTAGAGGTAGGAACCTGGACCGAGTGGCCTCTGGAGCTTCCTTCTAAGTCAGACTACTTGGAACATCCACAATTTCATCAATAAAATGTTATCAGCTTACAGATAATGGCATTTCATTCCCAGTTTCCTTCATATGTTCTTGACCTTGCTTTTAGATTTGGTTCTCTATACACTTGTTTTGGGCCCATGCCAAGACTATCTTATTCTGATCCCATGAATTAGGAGCATGTTGGTGACATCATTGGAGATTTTGTATTCCTCACCCTGGAAATTCTTCAAAAAGTGTTCCCTAACTCTTTCTGTCATGCCTGGACACCAAACAGAGCTTCAGCCCCTTTGAAATAGTCACTAGACTTCAATCAGATGCCAACTCTGTAACATACTAGTTCTATAACCCTAACAAAATGACCTGAGTACAGTGCTCTGTGCCTCACTTTCCTCTTCTGTAAAGTGAAGGCAACAATTCCAAGCACACAAGAGTATTTTGCGCTTATAAATAAAAACAACTTAGAACTGTAAGAACTGTAGAATACCACATAAACATTAGTTATTATTACTGCAAGATTTCAGCATTATGAGAGAAAAAGAAGGCAATTGGCAGGAACTTTGATCCCAAGTCTCTTTTAACCTACACATTTTGACTTTTTTCTAAACCAAACCATATTTTTAGAAAACCGTGGCAAATTGGAACACTGGTTTTTTCCAAGTAGTAGCACCTGGGAATTGGGTAGGCGAAGCTGGAGAATTGCGTGACATGAAGCTTTAAAGCCTCTCATAACATACTGAATGTTAGTCCTGCCACTGTCACTTCGTAGCAGGTTTTAGAGAACTTTCAGGCTCTAAACCCTGTGGAGGAGGCTGGGACAAGAACTAAATCTTCCAATGAAGGGGAGTGTTAATTCTTCTCCAGGCCATAACAACAAGGCCTAGAGGGAACACATCACGGAGCCAGGCACCCTCCCCCTCCAAGTCCTATCTACAGTAGTTACAATAGGATGTGGGGTAAGGATAGAGAGGGAAGGAGTAGAGCTTCCATGATCCCCAAGGACAGCAACTGTGTTGAACTGCATGTGTCTGGAGTCAGGCTGATCGCCTGGCTTCTCCAAGGAGCAAACAATAATAGCCTTAATCACCCCTCACCGTCAGAAAACAATCATTAGTGCTCTGCTCCTTCTCTGCCTTCCCCAAGAGTATGGGTCAGGGCTGGTCTTATCTTGTAGATAGAAAACTGACGCACCGTGACTAAAGTTAGCCGGGGACAGGTAGCATGTTCAGGAAAAAGTTCCAGGTGTTTCCAGCTGCTATCTTATCCACAGGCACAGGTCTACTCCCATAAAGATCTCTATCCAGCCACAGAGGATGCCTGTCTGGATTCTGGCAATGACTGAGGTGGGAGGGAGGTGGAGCAGAGTATGGGCCCTGTCATAAGAGGGCACAGGGCAGAATGGAGCAACTCAACATCCCTGAGGGGAATGACACTCAGGGGACTGGACTAGGTTAGCTTTCATGTTTGGAAGCTTCAAGACTGTGCATTCTTAGTGATTTTTAGTCTCTCCATGATTTCCTCGCAACTAATGTCAAAGTGCCAAGCCTTTTCCCTTGCTTTGCTTGAATATTGTGAAATCTAAAAGAAAAGAGGAGAAAAGGACCCTCAGGACAGAAAACTTCTCCCTTCTCTCCAAAATTAGGGAGAGGGGCAGAGGGAGAACACCTCATTTTAAGCAAGCCTGTTTGCCAGCCCAGACACACCCCCAACAAAATGCCATGAAGAATGATGTCATGACTCATGGCTTGGCAAGTACCCGGAGCATGCCCCAGGCTCCCAGATACCACACTGGCTCCTCCAGGTCGCTCTGGCTGGATCTCCTCCTCCTCCTTTTCCCCAGAGGCATTCCTCATCCAGCCTTCTTCTCAGCCCCTCCTCCCCTCAAATTATTCCATGCAGTGAAGGGGGTAGGGAGAGAAGAGGGGTTAGAATTGGGATTTGAATTAGGGTTAATTTCAGGATCAGGATTAAAGATAGCATCAGGGGTAGAGCTACTCTGGGATCTGGTTTAGTCTGTGGACTTTCAGCTAGGAGAAACAAGAGAACTCTACTAACATACTTGCTTTCAAGTCCTAGGGTTAGCTTAGGTTTAGCTGTCTTGGTGGTAGGTCCACTTTCTTAGGGTCAGATTAGGAGAGTTAGAATCTGGTTTAGAAAATGAAAAATGTCAATGCTGAACAAAGATTTAATCAAGAAGCACCTCCCAGGAATCTGAGCACAGGACTTTTCGGAATCAACTACATTCCTAAGGATTGTAGATGCCATAGAACCATTACGTTCACTCCCCAGGCATTGTGCAGTGTTATTTGACTCTACCTTGATCTCAGACTTAGAACTTTCTAGTACAGCCAAGAGTTCTTCTTGGATCCCTTCTCCAAATCCTCCCCTAGTCTTATCAAAGGAATTATTCCTCTATCCCCGTCAGCAGCGGGGGCTGGGAGAGTACCTGAAGCACCGGGGCCCTGACATTTAGGTACCTTGGGCGCCGTCTTGGCGGAGCGGCACTAAGCAAAGCATGCTGGGGCTTCCCAGACTGAGACATCTGTCAGCAAGACTCAGGAGGTTCCCCTCAGGCAAAGGACAAGACACACTGCAAGTTCTGAGCTCAATTTCTGAGGACAGGAAGAAAACAAAACTAGAAAAAATTGCAGGGTAGGGGGTGAGGAGCAGGAGGCTTCGCAGGAAGACATGAGAGTCCTCCAGGAGAGGTAGGATAAAAGTGGTGCCATTGGTCTGAATTCTTAGAAACCCATCCTCAGGCGCACCCCCCACCCCCCTGGCCTAGAACCTCCTTACATAAGTTGTTCAACCAGGCAAGATGAACTAGCTAGCAGCCCACCCACTGCTGTGCAATCACAATCTTTTCCATTTGATGTGGGCTTCACATCTTTTTCCTTCTCTTCTGACTCTCCTTCTCCCACATCTACCTCCTTAGGTTCTTGGAGGTCCTCCTGCAGAGGGGTTAGGAGCTGGCACAAAGTGCACCTTAGCCCTTCCCTCCCCACTAGCAGCACCAAGACAGTGATTAGCAGCTCTCCCCAAGGCTCAGCAGTAAGGGATTTTTTTTTTCTTTCAAACATGTCACATCTGGCACATCTGCTTCCCTAGCAATGATGCATCCCAAGGGGTATAATCAACAGTTGGGGCGGGGCTGGGATGCAGGTCTGTACTGACAGAAGACTGAGCCAGAAATGCCAAGAGCAAAACTTAAGAACACCAACTGTCCCCACTCCCATTATATCCAAAGGTTGACGATGAACCCTCTCCCTGTGCCTCTTTCTGCCTTAAACACAGGCGTCCTCCTCATAACGGAGACAATGCAATGGTGCATTTTGCTTTGAGAAATTGTATAATCCTTTTTCTTGTCTACCCTTCAACTCCCCTACTGGAATTAGAAGGGCAGTGGGAAAGAACCAGTACCCTTTCCCCTGTCACAAGCTCAGGAGCACATTCAGAAAGGCTCTGGTAGTATTTTCGCCTCTTTCACCCCTACTCCTATTACTGCCCTCATCTCTCCACTGCTGTAACTCCTTGCTCTTTTCAAGCCCAATCCCTCACTGCAGGTACACCGGCCCCCTCCACCTGGGACCTAGTGTTCCAAAGGCACTACCTAAATGCCTCCCAACAGCAGTTTGATGAAACACCATCGAGCACTTTGACGACTCGGCCCACTGGAACACCCCTCTTGCCCCCTCCACTTTCTTTTGACTCTTCATTCAGACATTTCCTTTCAGCTAGGTAAACTGCTTCTTTTGATATAAATTTCTCTCCTTCGACCTTAAAGGTTATTCTTTTCTCTCATCAGAGCTACTCTCCTTTCTTTTCTCTTTGGTCCTAATTCACCTCTTCCAAACACTCCCAACAACCCTTCCTGAAGTCTTCTGTCAATAAACAACCTATATGGCTTGCAGTAGTGGTTCTCCATCCTCCATCACTAACTAGCTCTCTGCCCTTATCTCATTATATCTGTGTGTTTGTCGGTATCCTGAGTATCGCACAGTTCCCACCACACTGAGAGTCTCTTAAGAAGATGGACTCTGTCTCTCCGTCCAGTGCTCTATATACTTCAGTTTCTTGACTCAGTAAAGGAAGGAAACTGAATGGAAGGGGGACATAGGGCCTAATAACTCCTCTGCTCCCACAAAAAGACACAACCAACATACATACATACACATACACATAAAGATACATACACAAACCAACTCTTCTCAAAGATGACTGAGCTTGTCAGATATAAATTATGTTTGGCTTTCAAATGCAGTGGTAATTACATGGTATCTTAACTATCTGTGCAAACTGTCAGAGAAAATATATTGGCAATTCAGAGGGAAGAGGAAGGGAAGGCTGGAACATCCATTGAACACCACCCTCACCTTCTCTGAAGTCATCCGGAGATAGGACAGCACAGAAGGGCAGAGGCGTGCCAGGGCCAGTCCCAACACTTTGGGAGCCTAATGGTTTTTCAGGTGAGATGTGCTGTCACAAGCTCCCAGGGAGGAGGGGACACTCAAGATGAATTTTATGCATCACCAGTCTCAGAAGGTGTTGCAAGCGGCAGCAGGAGTGATTTAGGCTAGATTTTCTGAAAACATCCTGACAAGGTAGATTCTAGAAACAGAGGCCCCTGGAAAACTGAGCCCTTCCTCTGAGAGTTTGGGAATCATTTGGTCTAACCTGTAGCCTCTAGACAGAATGCAATCCAGACTATTCCAGAAGGGGATTGATGTTTAGAATATCCATTTTTAATTTATAACATATTAATATATTCAAATAAGATTCTGCATATGTGATTAGGAGTAGATGATTTCTTTTTGGCCATAGTTACAGTGTAGGGTGCTTCTCTCCCAATGGCTATTCCCTCCTAACACTTTTCCCAAGCCCCTGCTGACACTTGCCTCAGCTTCCCTTTACCTAGAAGCACTGCTGACCTGTTTCCTGGCTACTTTTCATGCCCATCTTTCTGCTAGTGTGTTGGAGAAAGTAAACTGATGGACCCCAGAAGGGTGTTGTATTTGGAACAATCCAAGGAGGAAGACAGAAAAGATGGAAGCGAAGTAAGGAGGGAGAGAAGAACAGATGGAGTGCAGCAGTGAGGGCCTGAGGTTGAGAGTCTCATCCCTGAGGGCAGAAGGGTCAAGGGGAGCAAAGGGGAAAAGAAAGAAAAAGAGATTTCTTGTGGCTCCTCTAGCCTATCTCTTGTCTTCAGGCAGATTCTGTATACACATATTTGGCAACTCGCTGACACCAAGCCAGACAAATGTGTTGTCTGAAGCTGAGAAAAGAACAGTGTGTTTATTAAGAGCTTGCTTATGGACATTTCTAACGTGTGCATGTGAAGGTATACTGGTGATGCTCTTGGCAAGAGAAGGAAAACTGTTTTGACAAAAGTTCGTCACACGTGGCAGCAGAGAGCAGGATCTCCTTCATTAGAGATGTAGGAAAATCACATGGAACTCATCTTTCTAGAATGGTTCTGAATAGTTCATTCTGATATCTTTCTAGACCTTCCTGACCTAAGCAACTAATGAAACAAAAAAACAACCAAAAAAAGTACATCGTATTCCTAATATAAACTCGCTTAAACAGTGGACCCCAATTTCCTAGTTAGCATCTGGAGGAACCCTGTTTTGTTCAACAGCCCTTGTCAAAGGAATAAGATTGTCTTCATCTTCCCCACTTGGGGACCTGAAGTTCACAATCCCCACATTAGTGCCTCTCCCACTCTCAGTATTTTATTTCCCTAGAGTTGGTGTTCAGGAGCCTTATAACTATCCTATAAGTAACCACTCTATCTATGGGCCAAAAGTAGTATGACAGACAAACAAGGAAGAAATTCAGGATACACCCTAATGGCTGGCACAGCTTTCCTACCTCCCCAAAAGGGGTTATTCATATGCTTTGAGATATAAAGAACCGACTCTTTTCTAGTTTATGGAAGACAGCGCTCCAAGTCAGACCATTCCCAAAATTCCTAGGTTCGTAAAGATCCAGCGTTCCTGAACTGCAAACACTGTAGGGCTGAGATTTCCTGACCTGTCCCCACAGAGTCATGAAATCCAGTTATAAGGCAAACAAGGCCATGTTTGTCCTGTAAAACCACCATGTGTGAGCTAATTAAATGACATCATAAAAGAGGAGATAAATGCAGGCAGCAGGGAGCCTGCTTAGGGATGGGGATAGGACACAATGGGTGGCTGATAAAGACATGTCAGTAGAAGGACTAGGAGTGAATATCTTCAACCCCAACCTCAAGATTCTTCAGGAGCCTCCAACCAGCATCAAGTGAGGGGTGAGGAGAAAGAGGGTCTAAAGACAGAGGAAAGTTATGCTAGGCTTTAGGAAAAACATGCTAGCAAAGGAAGCAAAGCAGCCCACACAAACGTGGGCCTCCCTGGTCTTAACACTTTCACTCATAGAAATACTCACAACAGCTAAAGCAACTTACGTGCATAGTGATATACATAAGCTCTCTCATATACTCGCACATTCTAAACAAGATAATTCTCCTCCAGTGCACCCCATAACTGAATTAGACGTCTTCTATTGAAACAAAGGTCTATGTAAGTCATGACCTTGGGGATTTCTTCTAGCCCTAAAAGAGTCTTTGATTTTGTGATCTCTGAGCACATCGAGAACATTTTAAAGTGATGTGTTCATTGCTTCCCTTAAACAAGAACCCACTAAAAATGCCACCAAAATGGTGGGTACCTGGAAAAAATAAAATTCACATTCATATCCGGTCACGTGGCCCAGAGCTGGTCTGTCTGTTGCAGAACAGGTGAAGGCTCTAACTATGTGGTCAAGGTGCCTGTTCCAGAGGAATACTCAGACAGGTGAAGGGCAGAAACTCAGAATTCCTGAAATAAGCTTAAAATTTAATTTCCTTTATAGATCTTCTTAGGCAAAGTAAGAGTGAGTCTCAGGAACACCTCCCACCATCCCTTCTCCCATTCCCAGCGTATCAATCTAAGGTGCTTCCCCTCACGCTTGTACCCACACTCACATCTGATCCAGAGAAGTTTGATGCAAAGTTCAACTCTTCATGCCCATTTCCTTTCCAAAGATGTTTGTTTAAGAAGGAAAAGTTGGGAGCAGGGAGGAAACCTCGATCAGTAAGACAAACTCAGGTGGTCTGCCATTCACTTGTTCACACATTCACTTAGCAAAGAGTCAAGAGTCTTCTAGGTACCAAGCACAGTCCACCATGAACAACTGAAGATACAAAAGTGACCCTTGAGCTTAAAGAATGTGCATCTCTGTGGGCAAAGCTATCTTTCTCAGAAATCCAAAAAGGATTCTGGTGTCCTGTAACATGGGCCTCAACTTTCACCAGTTCTAGTGAGTTTTTTCTGCTGAATGTGCAGGAACTTGGAGCCCTGAATCACTAGCAGCAGAGGAGATGGTCTCCCTGGACACTTAGGTTCCTTTCCTGGCTCCACTCTGACTCCCGGGGCAGTTCTGGACAAGTCATGGACTCAGTTTCTCTACCTGGGAAGCGGGGGAGGCTCCCACTGACTAGTTCTCAACTTCATAGAGCAGCTTGGTGATTAATGAGTTAATGTCCGTGGGAGGCTTTGAGCTGTTGGGATGAAAGACACCCTAAAGCTCTGACTCTATTGGAAACTCTGCCCAACCTACAAGATACTCTGCAACCAGAAAAGGGGCCTTTGATCATATATGAAGGGCTGTCTTTAGGAGACTGAACTAGAGGGAATGAGTTAAAACAACAGCAGAAATTAAAGTAGCTTGAAAAAAAACTTAGGACTTTCTGGCTCCTGGGTGGAGTCCCTGGCCCCAGAGTTAGTTACAGATCTTTCGCCAGTCTATAGAGAGGGGTGGTCTGGATCATCTCTGGAAGCTTCTTCTAGACATCCTAGAGTCAACTTCATGTTAGATACTCTGACAGATATTTAATATTGAAGGTTAAATATGTAAACTTCAATGGTTCCCCCTACCCAAGTATGAAACAAGCCACTTTCCCCACCACACAAATTAATTGTAAACATAAAGGAGAGTTAATTTAATATATAACAAAATTTTAAAATTATTTAACAATGTTACATGTGCAGAAAAATTTTGCTACATAATTATTCAGAATCTGTCAAGTGTTCATTGTCAAGATGAGGTGTAAATATCAAGATCACAACGTGGAGAATGGAGTCTTAAATTCAAATACTGGCTCTGCCATTTACCCGTTACACAACTTTGAGCAAGTTGTTTAAACACCTGAGCCACAGTTTAGTCATTTGAAGAATTTGAATAATAATAGTCCCAACTTTGGATGATATTGTAAAGATTAAATTGGAAAACTCTGAGGTTACCAAGAATTGGCAAGGATGGTAGAACAACAGAAACTCTCAGATACTCTGGTTAAAGTGAAAATTGGTACAAGTTGTTTAGAAAACAATGTGGTATTATCCAGTAAATGTGAATGTTCCACATAGCCTATACTCCAGAAATTTCACTACGAGGCATAGACCCTACAGAACGTGCACACTGGAATACACGTTTAAGTCTGTTCAGAGCAGCACCATTATCAACTGATAAAAACTGGAAAGGATGCAGAGGCTCACCAACAGCAGAATGAATGAGTGAGTTGTGCTGTAGTCATACACTGACACAGGTGCAGCAATGAAAATGAACAAATTATAGCTACAAGCAACAACATGGATACATCTCACAAATAAAATGCTAGTAAAAATGCAAGACACAAAAGAATACAGTTTGAGTGTATTTACATAAAAATTTTTAAAGGCAAAACAATATTATTTAAGGATGTATATTGGTACTAAAACCATGATGAAAAGTTAGAAAATTATCATTACAAAATACAGGGTTTCAGCTTTACCTTTGGGAAAGAGAAGTGGTTGTGATCAGGAAGGAGCATACGGACAGAGCTGCTGGGGTATGTTTTTTTGTGAGTGGTGGTTACACAAGTGTGTATGTGCCACATTATTCATTAAAATGCACATATATTCTTTATGCACTCTCATGAATGTGTCATATTTCACAATTTAAACATTAAAAAGATTTAACTAGTTTACATAAGTAAAGTGATTAATAAATACCTAGTGGGTACTTAGCTCTCAATGAATGTTAGTTATTATATCCATTATGTATCCACCGCTAGTTCAGAAATTATTGGTACTGTACTTTCCCTCCATTAATCATGGTAGATATATGGATATGTATTTAATAAACATTTGATGACTGCCTACTACGTGCTATGCAGTATACTAGGAAGAGATGCAACAGTGTCCTCACCTAAGGTACTCACTACAGTGACCTGAATGCACCAAGACAGATAATCTCCTGCTTCCCAAACCATCAACTTTCTTTCTACATACCTGGGTTAAATGTTAACTTCTCAATAAGGACAAAATCACAAATAGAGATTTGTGTCCAGAAAGACAGCTCCACTTCAAACCAACCCCATATCCTTACCAATCATATGGCTACCCCAGATCACAGGTTACACACACCTGACGCAGCCCGCATCATGTCCGCCACACCCTCAACCATGGCAGAGAAAAAAAGAACTGTGACAGAAAAATCTGGTGTCTGCATGAGCCCCCTATCTACCCTTTCTACCCCAACCCCACCATCCCAGCTTAAGGGCAAGAAATACATTATGACCCTGGGCCTTCGTTTACATGTAACAAACAGAGGTCAATTTATTTCTAAATCACTTTTTTTATGGCTCTATTGAACTATTTGCCACATTATTTATACGTTAATGGGCCAGGCCCCTCTGGGAAGCTCCCCATCTAATAAATAATGTGCCAAATCATTAAGCAAGGTGATAAAATCAAAGCCATTTAAAAATACATCAACCTGCGTTCCCTTCCAGTGAAATAAGCTCCAGGGGACCAGAGAAGGGGGTGGTGTGAAAAACCACCTTCTATTACTGAGTTTGGTCAGATGTAGATTTTTTCCTGCCAGGGCTTGAGATAAAAATCAGAGCTGGGAAATCTAGATAACCTGGCTGCTTACCCATATCCCCAGCAGCTAGGGTGAGAGGAAGTGGGTAGGTATTACAACAGGGATGGTTGCAAGAATGCTTCAGGCAAGAGGAAGCAGGAACATCAGATTCTACCTCCCACCTGCTTCTTACGGGTATTGGGGACTGACACAGAAGCCCAGCTGGGCAAAAGAAGTCATATCGTCTGGCTGGGAGGTGGGGGTTAAAAAGAAAATCCACTGAAGACCTTTGCCTTTCTACCTATATTTCATCACTACAACTCTTTCTTATGAAACTCAGTATTTATAAATAATTTGAGGCATAGAGAAAAACGTTGATAATAATGATTATTCTGGCTTTCTTCCATTGCCCACCTCTTACACCAAAGGGCTTACCAAGCACTTCTTCACCATCAACCTACTCAGAAAACCATAGCAGTGGCAAGAGAACATGGATTAGAAGGACTCACTCCCCAAGGATTTGACCTTGAGCTCTTTCCAAGTGATCCAAAGGAAAAGAAACACGTGGGAGCCCATCAGTCTATTTCTATCCTGAAGCCACCTGTGGGTTGATCCCCACCTTAGGTGCTGCAGGAATGATCCAGATAGATCATCCCCCTGGTTGACAGAAAATATAAGACCCCCGCCCCATTACTCTGACTCAAACTGAAAACTTAAGCTGCAATACAAATTAAAAAAGTGACTGTTTGAAAGATGGTGAAGGGATTAGTCAAAGAACGTATGAGTGTATATGAAGGACCCATGGATATGGACAATGGTGTAGGGATTGACTATGGTAGTGGGGGTCAGGCTGGGCAGAGAGGGACAAAGGGGAAAAATTGGGACAACAGCATAAACAATAATAAATATATATACAAGAAAGTCAAGACTTCTGGTCAAAATGGAGGCACAGGTAGACACACTTGGCCTCCTTGCACAACCACAGAAAGAATTACAACTAAACATCAAAACAAATAACACCCTGAACTGTCATAAAATTGAACTGTATGGAGTCAGACAACCAAGGATTTAAAGAAGCCACATTCATTCAGACAGTTAGGAGGGGCAGAGACAGACATGGGTGGAGAGGTGAGGAGACACGGTGTGGCATGGAGAGACAGTGGCAGATCGGGATGTCCCACATTCACATGTTAGATAAAAATCAAGAGGGATACCTTGGGAGCAAGCAATCCCAGCCCCCCAGGCCAGACCATACAGCCCAGGATTCCAGTGCTGGGAAAATAAATCCCCACAGCTTCTGGCTGTAAAAACCAGTGGGTGTTGGGGTGATGGAAGAAACTGCCAGATCTTCAGGAGACTCCACTTAAAGGGCTTGCAAGGCCTTAGAACTTACACAGACCCACCCCCTATGGGATTCAGCACCAGGGCAATAGCTGGAAGGGTGCCAGTTGCATATGGGGAGTGGGTGAAGTGACTGGAAATGGGGCAAGTGCTGGTCAAACCTCCAGAAGTCAGGCAGTGGCACTGTCTCCTCTCTGAGCCCTCTCCCCACACAGAGCCACAAAGCGGTGAAGTGGGTTGCCCTACTCTGGTGATTACCTAAGGCTCTTCCCCACACAATTTATAGGTGTCTTTTCTATAATAGGCCATGCTACTGAGATAGAGAATCAAAACAGCTCTACCTAATACACAGAAACAAACACAGGGAGTCTGCCAAATTGAGAAGACAAAGAAATATGGCCAAAATGAAAGTACAGAAAAAAAAAAAAACAGAAGAACTAGATGAAATGGAGAAAATCAAACTATCAGATGCAGAGTTCAAAATAATGGTGATCAGGATGTTTAAAGAACTCACTGAGTATAGCAACAACATAAAGGAAGAAATGAAGGTTACACTAAATGAAAAGAAAAAATCTACAGGGAACCAACAGTTAAGGAGAGGAAGCTGGGATTCAAATCAACATAATTTGGAACATAAGAAAGAAACAAGCATTCAACCAGAACAAAATGAAGAAACCAGAATTTTTTTTAAATGAGGATAGTATAAGAAGCCTCTGGAACACCTCCAAATGTGCCAACACCCAAATCATAGAGATGCCAGAAGGAGAAGAGGAAGAGCAAGAAATAGAAAACTTATTTGAAAAAATTATGAAAGAAAACTTCCTGAATTAGGTGAAGGAAAAAGACATGCAAGTCCAGGAAGAACAGAGTCCCAAACAAGTTGGACCCAAAGAGGACCACACCAAGACACATCATAATTAATATGCCAAAGGTTAAAGATAAAGAGAGAATCTTAAAAGCAGCAAAAGAATAACGGAGAGTTACCTACAAAGGAGTGCCCATAAGACTTTCAGCTGATTTCTCAAAAGAAACTTTGCAGGCAAGAAGGGACTGGCAAAAGTATTCAAAGTGATGAAAAGCAAGGACCTACAACCTAGATTACTCTATCCAACAAAGCTATCATTTAGAATGGAAAGGCAGATAAAGTGCTTCCCAGACAAGGTAAAGCTAAAGGAATTCATCATCACCAAGCCATTATTACATGAAATGTTAAAGGGACTTATTTAAGAAAAAGAAGATCAAAACTATGAACAGTAAAATGGCAACACATTCCCAATTATCAACAACTGAAACCAAAAATAAAAACAAACGAAGCAAACAACCAGAACAGGAACAGAATCATAGATATGGAGATCATTTGGAGAGTTATCAGCTGGAAGGAGGAAGCAGGGGAATGCGGGAAAAGGTGCAGGGATTAAGAAGAATAATTGGTAGGTAAAAAATAGACAGGGGAATTTTAAGAATAGTATAGGAAATGGAGAAGTGAAAGAACTTACATGCATGATCCATGGACATTAACTAAGGCAGGGGATTGCCAGAGGGAAGGAGGGTACCAGGTGGAGGGTGGCAAAGGGGGGGAAATTGGGACAAATGTAATAGCATAATCAATAAAATACATATATTTTTAAAAAGAAAGTACACCTTGAGTACCTAAACAGAGAAGGTATGCAAAGAAATTATCTGTGCAATAGGGGAGGTTTATATAAATACTTAACTCCTAAGCAAACAAACCAAACATTATTTACTTTAATCCTTACAAGGGCCTTGAAAGTTAATTTACAGATTCAGAGAAATGAAGAGATTTAATCAAGGTCCCACAACATGTTAGAAGGCCAGGTTCTGAATCAGTTCTGTTTGTCTACAAACAGATATATTCTTTTTATTAAATTATCATGCCAAGGAGCAAAAATAGCTTTGAGTTGAGCTTTAAAGGAAGAGACACATACATATAAACTAAAAGAGCTGGGGAAGTGGGGTTGCCAAATAAAATACAGGATGCCCATGCCCAAATATTGTATGAGACATGCACTAAAAATTATTTGGTGTTTATCTGAAGTTCAAATTTAATTGGCATCTCTTAAATCTTAAATCATGGCAAATGGGTAAGTCTTCCAAGTGAAGGAAAACGGGACTTCCAGGGAGGATGAGAAACAGGTTTGCCTAAATTGGTGCAGATAGTTGCATACTGGGAAGTCAAAAACTGGGAAGAGGATGGTCATAATCAGCTTCCAGAAAGTCTTGAAGAATGGAAAGTTGAGATTTGAGAATAGGGAATAGAAAGTGTCTGGTTCTAAGCTCTGAACTCCAAGGAAAGAACAAAAACAGTTTTACAGAATTTAGAACTGGAAGGTGCTTAATTTATAATACAGTACCTTTTATTTGTATAGTACTTTAAACTTTTCAAACACTTTCACTTACATTATTTAATTTGATCCTCAGAGACTCCTGCGTGGTAGACAAAATGGATGTTATCCAGTCCCCCTCAGCCTACTACTGGTCTCCACCCTTCCCTCTACCACCAAGATCCTGAGAGGCACTACTCTGCCTCTCACCCCCAAATCCACCACTCTGAAGTTGTTCTCACAAGGTCACCAATGACATATCTGATGGCTTCTTTTCATTCTTCACATCGCTTTACCTCTCTTTGGCATTTGCCACTGTTGACAACCTACTCTATCTATGATACAATTCAGCTCTTCTTCTTCTCCTCTCTCTTGAGTCACTTTTTCTTTTTTAAATTTTTTATTTACTTACTTTTTACTGTATTTTTCCCATTACCATTTATTCCCCTTACAATCTCCTTCCCCCTATAATCACCACACTGCTTGGATCACTTTTCCCATCTTCTTCACTCTCCTAAACTCTTCCCATTTAAATAGGTATTCCCAACTTTCCATCCTTGGCCTTCTCCTTGGGTAATTTCATCCATTCTATTTTCAGTCCCTGAATGTGTGCTGATGACCTCCAAATCTACATCTCTTACTGGTTTTCTAGATGATAGATAGGAATTTCAAATTTCCTCCTAGACATCTCTACCTACTACCCCCAATCCAATTTGTCCTCCTACTGCCACCAAATCTAACCATCTTATTCACTTATCAAATAGCTCCCATTGCTTACAGGATAAGCACCAACTCCTTAGCAGGTTTGCCCATAGTCAAACAGTTACGGCAAAATTTGATTTCAATCAGGAGGTCAGCAAACTCTTCTGTAAAGGACCAAATTGCAAGCTACATGTGGTCTCTATTGTACATTCTTCATCTTCTTCTTCTTTTTTGTAAATATAACCCTTTAAAATGTAAAAATAAAAAACACATTCTTGCCCTGGCTGGCGTAGCTCAGTGGATTGAGCGCGGGCTGCAAACCAAAGCATCACAGGTTCGATTCCCAGTCAGGGCACATGCCTGGGTTGCAGGCCACGGCCCCCAGCAACCGCACATTGATGTTTCTCTCTCTCTCTTTCTCCTTCCCTTCCCTCTCTAAAAATAAATAAATAAAATCTTTTTTTTTAATCTTAAAAAAAACACACTCTTAGCTTGAGGGTTGTATAAAATAGACCTTGGGTCATAGTTTGCCAACCTCTAGGGTCAGGTCTCCTGATTCCCAATCTTGTATACTTTCCCTTGCTTTACGAAGTTAAAAGCATATATGCACTGGCTATTTACAATTTAAAAATTCCTTTCATACACATTATTTGCTCTCTCCCCTTTGGACCCCACAGGACTTTAGGTGTACCTCTCTTATTGTACAAACTCCAGGTCACAACTTATTCCTCTACTAGGCTATTCTTGAAGACAATGGTTATTTCTCATTTATTTTTTATATTCCATAGCAAATAGCCCAATGTGTTATTCATAATAAGACCTTCAAAATGTTTGTTGAATTAATAACTTAGTTTTAAGTTTTCATTTAAACAGGAAAAGTGAAGAAGGGTCTGAAAGCTGAACACCCAATCAGATGGCTGGTGCCATTCTGGACTCGAAGGTCAGTCATGGGGATAAGAGGAAATGGAAAGGATGAGAGAAACCCACAACATAAGGTCTCTGCTTCCCCCACTGGGAGTTCCATCTCTCTAAGAATCAAACTGCCTAAGGTTTTTCCAAGACAAAACCCAAGCTCTCTGGGACCCCATGTGGGGGACTGAATTGCTTCACTTGAGCAGCAGAGGCCTCCGGGCCTGATTTAAAATGCAATCAGAGAATCTTAAGGTTAGAAGGGACCTTAAAAGTTCAGCTCTCACCTAGATAGCTATAGTTAACTCTCAGCTGCCTGGACTAAGACAGGAAAGCTGTGGCACGGCTCTGAAGAAGTCAGTAGAAAAATTAAATAAATATTTTGGACTCCTTTTTTTTAGATTTTGTTTATTTATTTTCAGAGAGGAGAAGGGAGGGAGAAAAAGAGGAAGAGAAACATGAATGTGTGGTTGCCTATTGTGCACCCCCTACTGAGCACCTGGTCCACAACCCAGACATGTGCCCTGACTGGGATTTGAACCAGTAACCCTTTGGGTCACAGGCCAACACTCAGTCCACTGAGCTACATCAGCCAGGGCCATATTTTTTACTTCCTTTTTTTCTTTTTTTAAAATATATTTTATTGATTATGCTATTACAGTTGTCCTATTCCCCCTTCACTCCCCTCCACCCTGCACACCCTCTCCCACCCACATTACCCTGCTTTAGTTCATGTCCATGTGCCATAAGTTCTTTAGCTTCTACATTTCCCATACTATTCTTGCCCTCCCTGTCTATTTTCTACCTACCATCTATGATGCTTATTCTCCGTACCTTTCTCCCCTCTCTCCTCCTCCCACTCCCCGTGTTGCTAACCCTCTATGTGATCTCCATTTCTGTTCCTTCCTTGTTCTCTTCCTATTCTAGTTGTTTGCTTAGTTTGTTTTTGTTTTTGTTTTAGGTGTGGTTGTTAATAATTGTGAGTTTGCTGTCATTTTACTATACATGTTTTTTATCTTCTTTTTCTTACATAAGTCCCTTTAACATTTCGTATAATAAGGGCTTGGTGATGATGAGCTCCTTGAACTTGACCTTATCTGAGAAGCACTTTATCTGCCCTTCCATTCTAAATGAAAGCTTTGCTGAATAGAGCAATCTTGGATGTAGGTCCTTGCCTTTCATGACTTGGAATACTTCTTTCCAGCCCCTTCTTGCCTGCAAGGTCTCTTTTGAGAAATCAGCTGACAGTCTGATGGGAACTCCTCTGTAAGTTAGTTTCCTTATCTCTTGCTGCTTCTAGGATTCTCTCCTTCATTTTTACCTTGGATAATGTAATCATGATGTGCCTTGGTGTGTTTCTCCTTGGGTCCAACCTCTTTGGGACTCTCTGAGCTTCCTGGACTTCCTGGAAGTCTATTTCCTTTGCCAGATTGGGGAAGTTCTCCTTTATTATTTGTTCAAATAACTTTTCCACTTGTTGCTCTTCCTCTTCCCCTTGTGGTACCCCTAATTCTCACGTTGGAATGTTTGAAGATGTCCTGGAGGTTCCTAAGCCTCTCCTCATTTTTTTTTTAAATTCTTATTTCTTCATTCCTTTCTTTTTGATTATTTCTTTCTTCCTTCTGGTCCGCTCCGTTGATTTGAGTCCCAGTTTTATTCCCATCCCTATTGGTTTCCTGTGCATTTTCCTTCATTTCACTTAGCGTAACCTTCATTTTTTCATCTAATTTGTGACCAAATTCAACCAATTCTGTGAGTATCCTGATCACCAGTGCTTTGAACTGTGCATCTGATAGGTTGGCTATCTCTTGGTCGCTTAGTTGTATTTGCTGTGAAGCTTTGATCTGTTCTTCCATTTGGGCCATTTTTCTTTGTCTTGTCGCGCCTGTTACGTATAAGGGGCAGAGTCTTAGGTGTTCACCAGGGAGGGGTAACCCAGTGGCTGGGTTGTGACGCTGTATGTGGGGGTGGGGTCCGAGAGGGAATAATGGTGTTTGCTCCACTCTCTGTCAGATTTCAGTCCCTTCTGCTGCTTCCCCCAGTCAAACTGGGCCTTTCTGGTGCTAATTCCCATGTGGGTGGGCTTGTGTGCGTTCTAAGACCACGTGGGTCTCTCCAAGGAACTCTCCTGTGAGGCTGGGAGTCTATCCCAGCACCTCAACCCCCACAGGTGTTTTCAATCAGTGCCCTGAGACTCTATTTCCCAGCGATGGGACCCTGGGTTGCGCAGTCTGTCTCGCTCCCCAATTTTACCTTGTTTATCTGCAAGCGAATGTGGAACTGCCCAGTCAGCCTTGCGCGCAGTGCCTCACTTCCTGATTGCCACCTTGCTGGGTCTGCCCGTTGCCATCCAGTACCTGGGGTCTGTCAGCTGCCGCCTGCATGTCCAGGGTCCACTCGCTGCACTCTTGCACGCCCGGGATGCCTTATGCGCCCGGTGCCACCACTTTTTGTGCACCACCCAGCTGCCCGACTCCACCCTTCTTACTGGTCTGGATGAATGTGTCTATTTTAACTCCTTGGTTGCCCAGCTTCCATACAGTTCAATTTTCTGTCAGTTCTGGTTGTTTTTTTATTTCTAAATTGTTGTTGTCCTTATTCTGGTTGTGTGAGGAGGCACGGTGTGTCTACCTACACCTCCATCTTGCCTGGGAGTCTATTTTGGACTTCTTAATGCAGCATTTTTTATCTTCCAAAAATGTATCTGTGTTATGTCTGTCTGGAAAATAAAGGAGAGAGCAGCCTTGATTAAGAACAGATATTGGAAGAGAGTTCACAATACTATTCCTGCAGCTAATCTGAGGCCTGGGGACTAGGTTAAAATCATTGCATTTTAATATCAGGGCTTCAATAAATACCTGTTAATAAATTTATTGACCTATGATTTTCATGAAGCTTTGTTCTCCTATATTTTTCTGCCTTCTCTTATCACTTGTGCATTTGAAAGGGGCCAACAAAGAAGAATTCTAGATCTCTGAGGTTGGGGACTTCCCAGAGGCAGTCCCCAATAGACAACAGCAGAACCCTTGAGGCTGGGACACTGTCACCCTGAATTCGACCAGTGACCACAATGGAGTAGGGGTGGAGGTGCCTCCACTGGTAGCCATCAACAGTAGATGTGCTCAGGCTGTACAGTAATCAGGGTCTGCACCCAGTAAGTCTAGAGTTGCCCTCCCTTTGCTTAAGCTCAGTTCTTCACGTAAGGATCACAAAGATGTGTCAATACAAACAGCCAACTGTCAACTGCCCTTTTCCTCCAAAAAAAGGAGCTGACTCCTATAATTCATAGAACTGTTTCAAACAAATGTCCTGTCTATTCAGGAAATAATTCTGACGGCTGCTGACAAAGTATGGCAGAAAATGGTTTATATGGGGAGGTTGTAAACAAGGTGCAGAACCTCATTATTCGATGCATGGTCCATGGACCAAACGGCATCAGCATCCCTGCAGAGCTTTTTACTTGTTTGTTTGTTTGTTTGTTTGTTTGTAGAGAGATGGGAAGCAGGGGAGAAAGAAAGGGAAACGTCGATGTGAGAACAAATCATCGATCAGCTGCCTCTCACACATGCCCCAACCTACTGAACCTGCAGCCCAGGCAAGTGCCCTGATCAGGAATCAAACCAGCAACCTTTTGCTTTGCAGGACGATGCCCAACCAACTGAGTCACACCACTCAGAGCCCTGGGGAGTTTATTAAAAGTGCAGAATTTTGGACACCACCACAGTCACTGAATTAGAATATGCATTTTAACCAGACTCCAGGCAATCTGTATGCTTACTAAGGCTTACGAGTCACTGGTATGTTGGATGAGGTTCTGCTGCTTAACAGCTGTGTGACCTCAGGCAAGTTATTTGACTTCTTCATAGCTCAGTTTCCTTATCTGTAAAGTTGGGATAATAATAGTATCTGCTCATACAGTTGTTGTGAGACATTAGTTAACACATGTAAAGTGCTTAGAATTGTGCCTGGTACCTGGTAAGTATGCAACAAATGTTAGTCATTGTTATTCTTGTCTTCGATGCATTTGGTAAATCCCGTCAAGGGGAACTGGCTGGCCTACGGTGACAGAAGGGGAGAAGGTGGGAGACTATATGTTTGTGTGTGTGGTGGGATAGAGAGAAGGGTGTTAATAACAAGAGGAATAACTTTTGTGATTGCTAATGAAAAATTCAACTATGAGAGCATTAGGTCAAGCTTGGGGTACCCAGAACTCGAGGATGAGTAAATGGCCATTCAAATGATGTGTTTATTAGCAAATACTATTGTTAGGCCCTTTGCTGGGTACTAGAGACAGAGTGGTCTGAACAAGACAGAAAAGACCCCAGCCCTTGTCTGGAAATTAGGGAAATTCTGAGGTGTCTGCTAACACTGAGGGAAGTGAAGGCCTAGCAATATTGTGTTACTATGACCCATTTGGACCACCCCATTCTGGGGCCTTGGAAATTTGGTTTGGCTTTATCCTCACCTTTTTAAAATGATAGGCTTCCCCAAACTCTTCTTTCTTCCACAGACAGCTCACAGTGGCTGCATCACCTGCCAAGCTAAACACGTTAACAGTAAGAACTAGCCATCCTAGAGGCCAGTTGTCCTCATAGTCCCAGTTTTCTGGAATCATGTTTCTAAAAGACAGGTCTGATCTTGTTACCCCTCTTGTTTAGAAGCCTCTGATGGTACACAAGGCCATTCACACTGTTGCCCCAAACTATCTGACAGTCTCATTACAAACGATCATCCCTGCCTTCTAAGTACTCCACACCTTAACTGCAAGAGTGGTTAAAAACTGGGGCCTGTTCAGAACCGGGTTTTAAATCTGAGCTTTGCTGCTTACTATATACTTGAAACTGGGCAAGTCATTCAACCCAAGCCTCAGTTTTTGCATCTGTTAAACAGGAATACCAATTAATTTAAAAAGCTATTATTATTCCATATCAAGCGCTATTCTAAGCATTTTCCATCTATTGATTCACTTAATTTTCCAACAGTGCTACCTCACAGCATTGCTGTAAAGATTAAGTGAATCAGCATATGTAAGTGCTTAGAACTGTGCCCGATATGAAGTAATGTTAGCTAATAATATTGATATTGATATTACAACACAAACAAGTTTTATCATGCCTTCATATCTTTTTTAAATTTTTTAAACATATATATATATTTTTAAAGATTTTATCCATTTATTTTTAGAGAGGGAAGGGAGGGAGAAAGAGAGAGAGAGAGAGAAACATCAATGTGCGGTTGCTGGGGGACATGGCCTGCAACCTAGGCATGTGCCCTGACGGGGAATCGAACCTGCTGATGCCTGGTTCGCAACCCGCACTCAATCCACTGAGCTATGCCAGCCAGGGTGCCTTCATATCTTTAATAGTTTCCTTTCTCTGGAGTAACGAACTCCCCTTCTCTGTGCCTCAAACTCCTAGTGTTCCTCAAAAAACCCCAACTTTTCAGGCTTCTATACACAGAATAAATCATCTCTTCCACATCTGTTCTCGCAGCACTTTAAAAACACCTCCCTATCTCTTCCTAGTTCCTTGAAAATAATGTTTGCAGATCAGGCTCCAGCACTCCCCCATGGGCTTCTCGGCAGTAAAGATCCTATCTTACCTCATACCACTGGGGCTGACTCTAACATATGGACCATAGCAGGTACAAAATGAATATTTGCTGAATGAATAAATGAAGGTCTGACTGAGTGATTAAATACTTTCAGGAAAAAGGCCTAAAGTGGGAAATTCCAGAGAGAAGGCACATTGGGAGATAAAACAATCTGAGTGTCTTCTGCCCTGCACCCCTCAACCCCTGAACACAAAGCCATTCACCAGCACAGGCTTCCCCGTCGTCACTGGGTGGATTGTGCCTCCCCACCGAGAATACGCCCCAATCCCCTCTTCCTGTAGACACACCACTCATCTCTGGCAGTGACAGAAATAAAGAGGATTACATCATTTGTTACAACAAAATGGTTATTATAGTAATAAGTATAATTAGCATTAGACAATTACAATAATAACACATTTCCTTGCAGCAGAGGTACTTTTTTAAAAAACAGGTTTATTTAATGCCCCCCCCACACACCCCCAAGAAAAAAAACAACTCTTTTTGCAAAGATCAGAGGCTTCTTTCATTCTGTTGAGATGCTATCTTAATGAAGGAACATTATTGACAAACCCCATAAATTGGGAACAGATTCCCTTGGAGCAAAAACTCTTTTGCTCTCTTTCTGGTTTCTCTGGGGAAAAGAAAACCTTGTGCCTCTCTTTTGAGGGATTGGGAAAACTGGTTGAAGGGTAGAAAAAGTGAGGCCAGAGGAAGGCAAAAAGAAAACAAACATCTTCTCAAACATCTAGAGCTTAATATCCATTGTTGACTATCTCCCAGCCTTTCTTCCCGGCTACAGGCACCAGGAAGGAAAACAGGCCAGTTACTCACAGTGGTGCATGGGTGTTTTAGGTAGTTTCCCAAGCTCTGATGGAGCAAGAGGCATGGGTAAGACAGCACAAAGGCCCAGGAGGAAATTACAAAAGGATAATGAACAGGACATTTTATTCCACGTGGACATACCCACAAAATCAACTTAGTTATCTCCTGCTTTTTACAAAAATATTTGGGAGAGCTTCCAATAACATGCACAGCAAGATTTAAAAATTAGATAAGTCAGGATAGGCATAGACATTTCATAAACTTGTTGACAGACACATAAGTGCATGTGCACTTTCCATACATGTATGCAAATGTATGCATGCCATGTTTGTATAGGCACATACATAGACATGTACCTCATACATAGTAGGCTCTCAATAAATATTTGGTGAATTAATGAAGCACACCCACCCCTAAAGGCACAGAAATATAAAAATGAAATAAATAACTCAGATACGGACATGTAAATACATATAAACATTTATACATAAAGTACATATGTGAATACACACCTCATGTATATAACACAGACCACTATTCATACTTGGATATACATGTAGTGCACACACTATTTTACACACATACACATAAATTTAAACCTCACCCTTTCACAAGTGCACAGCCATAGGTGGACATATAAGCACTTTGCAAACCCATATACACATTTAAAACATGGCCACATTGCCATATACATGTGCAAGTGCAAACTCACATAAAAACATTCATACACATAGACAGATGCATACAGACTACACACACACACAGGGAATCAAACAATAACAGCTATAAAGATAAGTGTCTCTGCTCATCACTCTTATCTTCTCTAAGTGACAGTACCCAGAGGCATGAACTTAATCTAGGGTGCCAGCCCATCACACCAAGTTCAAGAGAAGACAAAAGGTTTGGGCCACCCACAAGGGAATCTGTCTGTTTCTGAACCCATCCATACAGGTGCATGGCTTGTCCAAGTACCCTAGGATTTCAACTTCACCACAGGTCACTGGGAGTGAGTTGTGTGTTGACCTACTTTCCCAGGTAAAGCTCCTCTTCACCCTCATTGACTCCCAGTATGTGGTCTATATTTCATCATACTTCCCCTGTGAACATTCTTCCATTCCCTTTGAATTTTCAGCCAGGTAAGTTGCCCCATAAACCAGGGATACGCCCCTCTCTTCACCCACCACATCAGCAGGGAATGTCCTCTTTCCTCTCTTGATATCAGTGCTCCTCTCTTTCAAGGAACCTTCTCAGATCTTTCCCTTAAGACATTAAGCTGCGTAAATAGTTTTCCTGTCATGTAATGTCTATTCCAGCTCTCTTTATTCATTTACACAGGTTTAATGTATTATTCCATTTTTGTATGTCTTTTATGGGTATGTCAAGATATCTATTTCAGATCTTATGTTTCTGATTTTGGGGGGATTGGGCCTACCTGGATGCCTTTGTACAGTGGCCAATACTTGTTGGGTATTTTCATTCTATCCCCACTCTATCTTGAGAGGAGCCCTGTCTTAGGTGTTTCAGGAACACACACAGAATAAAATAGATGTTACACCCTCTTAGGGATTCTCAAACTGATAGTAGAGAAAAAAAACATTAAGAAACAAACAGAATAATAAGGAAAAAATCTATAGTGTCAGAACTAGAAGAGAATTATGAGATGATTTAATCCAGACTCCTCATTTTTTAAGTACAGAAATTGAGATCCAGGGAAATGAAGTGACTTACAGAGTCGCTTAGAAAAATGAGTGGCAGAGAGGGGGGTAATTCCAGGTTCCTGTCTCTTAGGCCAATATTCCTTTCACTGTAACAGCATTTCCCAAACTGAAGTTCACTAATGTACTCAGAAATGATGAGACTTTTCTTTAAAAAAGTTCTGTGGTCTAATAATATTGCATATTAAGCCTCCTCATGGAGATTCAAAGTGAATATTAACATGTTTAAGATTCTGAGAAGTGCTGCAGTTTAAGATTTTAATTTTGTCTAGCCCAGTATTTCCTGAACTGACCTGATCACATAATACTTTTTAAGACACCCCTTGTAACATCACATAGACTTGAGTGTTTTGAGGATTACAAAGTTTAGAAAGCCCAGCATGCCTCTAAACACAACAAGAGGGAGGGTCTGAGTTGGCTTTCTTCTAAGACAGAGAGGGAATGAATTGAGCACAAACATGATCATAAGACTGTCTCCTTTCCTCTGGAGAAAAATATGACCAGAGTTCGATGTAAAGCAAGGTGGGGATATCCCAACAGGCAGAAATGATTGACTAAAGGCTTAAAGGGAAGGACATGATTAGGACTCAGAAACCAAGTTCTTCCAAAGATAGAAAAGGAAATAAAATACTATTATTGCAAGATGTTAGAAAAGGGAGATTTCAAATCATTTAGTTAAAAGATGGAAGCTTCAGACCTGGCTGGTATGGCTCAGTGAATTGGGCACCAGCCTGTGGACTGAAAAGTCACCAGTTCAGTTCCTAATCAGGGCACATGCCTGGGTTGTGGGCCAGGTCCTCAGCTGGGGGCTTGAGAGAAACTGCCAATCCATGTTTCTCTCCCTCTCTTTCTTCCTCCCCAATATCTCTAAAAATAAATAAATAAATATATATATTTTTAAAAAGATGGAAGCATCAGCATTGCCCATATCAAGAGCTGGCAAACCCCATGGTCCTGGTTGGGAGAGACAGTAACTCCAGGAAGGAAAATTCTGAAACATGGGCCCTTCTTAGAAATCTTGTCTGACAGTGGACATAGGGTCAAACTGCATCAAACCAGCAGTGTGCTACAACTGGTTCATACATTCCCAAGAGCTGACTGTGAAATGTTCAAGAATTTTGAAGCTGGTTATTAAACACAACCATTATTTAAAATTAAATTATATAAACTTTTATTAAATAAATTATATTTAAAAAGCTAATAAATACTAAAAAAAAAGAGTTGGCAAGCCCCAATCATGAGAGGGGAGAGCCTCACACATAGTAGGCACTCAATAAATATTTGTTGAATTAATTGATCAATGGAGCAAGCTGATTTGCCTCAAGCAATGAGAGAACTCAAACCGAGTGAACTCAAAGTTATTTCTAGTCTTCTGCTAAGTTAGTGTTATATGAGAAAAAAGAGTAGGAATGTATGACCAAAGACTTATAACCATTGGTTCTCTTATTTCCATAGGGTTTGAGGGATTTTTCCTGGCAAACCCCAGCAACAGAACTGAGCACAGTTGGTGGAACAAATGAGTCAGGTTGAGCTGTTTGTTTGTTCTCCAGGGCAGGGACCAGCAAGAGTCAATAAACACACTGGAGCCTCTTTGACTGGGCCTTGGAGCAAGAAATCAGCTTGTTTGTTCTAGAGAATTTGAACTTGGGTCAAAATGGCTCTCAGGGCCTCCCTTCCCTGAGGTAGAAACCTCCAGGCACAACTGAGGTCATCTACTGGGCAGCCAGGTGCTCCACCTAACAATGCATTCCACATGAGAAGTAACTCACCAAGCTCATTTTGTCTTCATAACATGCAGTGGACACATCAACCTGCCACCTACAAGTTGCAAGATGTCTTATTATTTAACACAGGCCTCACATTGCACCAGGTTAACACTACGGTATATCCAAGTTGGTTCACACGGTTACAGATCCCAGGGCTGGAAAGTACCCTAAGAAGTCATTTCAAATACCCCTCTGCCTCTAAGCAGGATCACTATACCCATCAACCTCTAAGTCAGTCTTCTTTTTTTCTTTCCTCTCCCCAAGTGCAGAATTAATTTTAACTTTCTTGGACTGTCCAATCCCAGCTGTAGTCAGGCAACAAGATAAGATACCCCCAGTGCATTCCAGGCCTTGTTGTTAGAAAGCTCCTAATCTAAGTAAATTGATAGAACATAAATATCTATGAACCAATTTCACAATGCTCATTCAGCAACCAAGCAGCAAATGCAAACCAACAAATGAGCCAAAAAAAAAAAAAAAATGAAGACCCAAGAAGCATTCAAAAAAAGAAAAAATTATTTAGGGAAGACTTCCTGGGTTGCAGATGAAAGCAGCAGAAGAGACAGGAAAGTGAAGGTATTCCAGCCTGGGACGGGATGCGCTTAAGGGATCCCAGCCTTCAGAGGCCAAAAAAAAAAAAATGCATAGCATGGACCAGAGGCCAGGAAATAGCTGGGTTTGGCTAAAGTAGACAATGGGACGGGCAGAAAAGAACTGAGTGAAAATAAGGTTATAGGAGTCTTGCAAGTAAAGCTAGAGTTTGAATATGACATGTAGTAAGTAGCATGATGCAACATTAAGAGTCTTAACAAGTGAGTCAAGAGACACAGTTTCCTATCCTGAATCTGCTACCACCTCATGTATTGTAGGTTTTAGTCTTCTTGTCTGTAACATAAGGACATTGGACCAGAGGACTTACAGGGTCCCTTGCAGTTTTAAAAGTCTCAATGCTAAGATACAAGAGACAATCAGGACTACCAAGGCAGTCCCTCAACAAATCCATTTAATATTTTTCCATTACAAGAGTCAAGTCTAAGTTCTCTTTATCCCCGCGACTGAAATACAACTTGAGCATATTTACTACGTCAAAGATTAATCCTCTAAACCCGGCAAGCTTGCTGGTTGAGCAGCAAGGAAATCTCTCTATAAAAAGAATAGACTCTATAAATTATTGGTCACTTACCTAGGGTTGTTACTAAATTATTTTAAAAGGATATATATTCTGCTCCTACACTCTCACTTCTGTCTCTCTCAGAGTAATTGCTTCCTGAACTAGGAAGGGTAAAGAGACAGAGACCTAGGAAGTTTGATATATTCCAGATCCTTAAACTGCTGGGATTCCAGATGATAAATAAACTGTACAGTGGAATTTGAATCAACCTATTCACAGCCTTGAAAGGAGAAAGAGGGTAAGTCACTGAAATCATCCTTTTTTTTTTTTTTCGAAGCATTCTAAGCAGCATAACATTTCACCTGGCTTTTATTGAGGAAGTGTCAGCTTTCCCACGCTTCCATGTCATGCCTTATCATATTGCATTTTAAATGTTTATTTTGCTGTTCACCTCTCTAGACTAGAAGCTCCTTGATGGCAAGAATTAATCTTACTCATCTTTACATAAGACCTAGCATAACAACTAGCACATAGTTGGTGCTTGTGCCTTAATGATTGTTCAATGCATGAATGCATACACAAAGAAATTGTAATCTAATTGAGGAAGAATTTTTAGTGTCTAGCATTAGTCTTATGTCTAGCCTTTTGCCAGGTGGGCCAGAAAATGACACCCCATTGCATCCCAAAACCCCATGCACACCTCTATCTCAGCTCTGATTATGCTCTATTGTAAATGCTGGCTTACTTGTCTATCCTCCAACCAACCGGAAATCATCTAAAAAGTAGAGACCTTGCCTCACTCATTTTGCATCCTTTGTTCAAAGTAGTAGCTATAAAAAATAAGGCAATTTGTTGACTGAATCAAAAAAGCACAGTAGCTAATCTTTTTAGTGTTATGATCAAAGAAAGAATCCTTTAGGAGAGTATCAAAGGTCAATTTCTATGATAAAAGATACAACCATAGCACTGTGTCTACTTGACCAAAGGAGAGGAGTACAGAAGCAGTCATACAGATATTTCAATTTTCTAAACATGCTTTAGGAAAAACAAAAGTTGTTCATACAGATCAAATTAGCTAGGTAACTATTCACCTCAAGCACTTTGGAGTATTATGAATTCAGGGTCTAAATTGCACCATGAGGGGTGTATAATGGAGCAAAAAATGGAAACCAGGTTCTGTTGTCAAAGATGCCCAGACTGAAACACATTATTGAGGATGAAAATAGGTTGAAGACCATTAGTGTTATACAATTAGCCAAAGAAAGGCATCGCACAAGGTAAGGCTCTAGGGGTACTTGACTTGGGAAATGAGCAGAGATGGCTGATCATTCACATTTTGACAAGCTGTCCTCTTACTGGCCCAAGGGAGCTTCTTAGGTGTCATAAGGAAAGCAAGACTGCTGAAAGTATGAGAAAGAGACTGTCTAGTAGGCTGAGGGCCTGAAGAGCAATATGAAAAAATGTTTATATTCTTACATATATCTTACAGGAGAAGAAGTAGACCAAAAAGTCATTAAACAAGGTGAGCCAAGGACAATGGTGATAAAACAGGAAGATCTCAGGTCTGTTTCTAGGATGTCAGGAAATTCTTATAAAAACTGGAAGCTTACTGTAGGGGATCACTAGGAAAAATTGATAGGTATATGAGCTAATGAATCAACTGGAAAACTAAGATGACAAGACTCTCGATGATCCATAATGGGATTCATGCTCCTAAGATGCTCTATAGCTCCAACTAACCCACCTCTACGCAAAGGACTTTTCCTCCTCTAAGAATTACTTTCTCCTTTTCAGCTCTACATTTGCCTCCTCCAAAAAGCATTCCATAACTAATGACCCCCCAAATGCCCTTCTCCACACACACTGGTGCTTGGCCAGGCTGTGTACTACTCATTCCTGACCTTGTATCACTCACTACCTACCTCTGAATATTGCAATCTGTCTCATCTCAATAAAAGAGCTCCCAGAATAGAAATCATGTTATCCTCCGGTGTGACTTTTGTTCCCCAAAGTTGTTTATGGTAGGAAAGCACAGACTGCCTGAAGAAGACAGCCCTCAGATGGCTCCATTCCTCGCATCACAGAGCCTGCAATGGGCTCTTCTCTCACACTGGAGTTATGGAGCAGGACTTATGGCTCTCCCTGTAAAAAGTCATTATAATTATGAAAAATGTCTATGGCTCTTTCCACCGTTTAGGCAAAGCCTCTGGCTGTCCCCAGGAGCAGAGATTTAAGATCCTGTTCTCCATAAAGATGGCTAGATAACATGAGAGATATATGTGTTAACGCCTAATTGGTCATTGTTGAGTCATCAAATCTGTTTCAGTCAGCGGGATTGGACAATCCTGACTTATAAGAAAGACAGAAAACAGCTCAGGAGGAGGGTGGCAAGGGATTATTTTAGTCAGTGCTCTCTTTCTCTACAATGGCTACCCCCACACTTTCACTGTTCCTTTGCATAAGATTTCTCAGAAGATGCCACAGTCTTGCTCAGAAGCAGCCTCATTCAACTTCCCAGTACAGCAGTGTTTTCTTCAGTCTAAACCTAATTTCTCATGTTTAACCTCCCAGCTGTTTCTGCTCTGGCCTCAGGAAAGGCCAGCATTCTCCTTTTCTTGAGGCTTCAATATTTTAAATCCATTGGTTAGCATTTTCTCTTGTCCCTACTTTCTCTATCTTTCTCCTCCATTTCCAACCTTTCTCTTCTCCATATTAATCACACCTCTACTATTTATATCCTTTTTTCAAAACCATGTGACTTTTAAAAAATTCTTTTCTAAAACCCCTAATAATTATAATGACTATCACATAATTCAGAGTTGGTAAAGTATATTATCCAAACAATGGTCACTTTTGGCTGTGAACAATGCAGCCAATAGGACCTGTAGACTGAGAGGATAATAACTGATCCCGTGTAGATGTGAGTGACAAAGATGATACTATTCGCAATTTGCAGTTTTAAAAGAAAGAGGAAAGAGGACACTCTGTGGTTAAGGTTTTAAGATTCTGAGTATACAAAATGTTCGTTTCAGGCTTTTAAACAGAAAAGAGCATCTCTCCTACCTGGGTTAGAAGATTTTTTTCAGGAGGTAAAAATAATTCCTGGAAGGATGAAACAAAATAATCCCTCAAGGAAACTCTGAGACTTTTCTTCCTTCCCAAGGGAGATAATTGAATTTGTGGAAATGGCAAAGAATTGATGTCCATTCCCAGAGTAAAGGTGCAGAGGATAAGAGCAAGATGGGAAATAAGGTTTCCTGTGTCCCCCACACCATTCAGGTGTTTGCAATTGAGCAGCAACTCTATTCGAGTTAACCCTCAAAATACTCCCATAATCCACCATTATTCTAAACTAAAGCCCAGAACATAAACTCCACCCCTTTCAGGCAGAAAAGTGGACCATCATTGTGGCCCGTGGATTTATTCACTTAGGAGCACATACTCCTCAAGGTTATCTTCAGTATCCTTCTGTCTCTCCATGCTCTTTTACAGAGCTGAAAACTCTCTTCATTTAGAATGCTTCAGAGAGCATTCTAAAGAATGCTGACAGAAGGTACCTCTGTCACTTCCCTGGTTTGACATGTTTCATCTCTCTTCTATAAACTTAACATTGCTCCTGAGCAGCTGGAGTAAGAACCTGTTTCCTTTACTTCTCATGCTTATCCAGTACAATTGGTCTCCTCAGGCTCTCCTGCACCAAACACTCCACACCTCTTTTGATCCTAGAGAGAGAGGTAAGATGAGGTGGTTATCCTCCATTCCTAAGTTCTGAATGCTCTCCCACATCCAGTCCCTCTTGAGATACACAAGCTGGAGGGAGGAGTCTGGTTTCTGTTGCTCGACATTCATCAGATCACTTCACCCCTTAGGGATTAAGCATTTCAGAGTTTCCTGAGCTTTTGCAATGCTACCTGTCTGGCTACAAAGAGAAGATGGCAGATAGTAAAAGGAACCCCATAAGAACCCAATGCAGATAAAGTAAAGCGGATGGCCATTCCTCTAAGATCCTGGCATTCCCTTGAGGGACAAAGGGAGCTGAGTGCCCTGATCATCTAGAGTAATTGCTGCCGCCGCCACCCTGACAATAATAACCCCCAAACCACTGAGAGCCCTTTTCATCTGAAAGATCTCAAAGCACTTATCTGCCAGGTGCTCATTAAGCCCTCTTGGATGAGGTTGGTTTGACAGGTCTAGTCCTTGCTACAGACGGTCAGGGTCAGGGGGTGACTCAGAGAACCCAGGGAGCCAAATGTTGCAGGGAAGAAGAGCCCTTCAGCTTCCTACACGTGGGAAAATGAGTTTCCTTGGCTCAGGTCTGGGTCCCAACTCCAGGGGAATGAAAGAGAGGCTAGCCCCTCCCCCAGCTGTCTACAAGCAGGGTCATGTAGAATTAAATCAACACAGAGCTCTTATACCCCAAATACCATACAAGATGGTTTACAGCCCTCCCCTCAAGAACTGGTGGGAGGCATAGGGGAGTAGGCATGGGCAAGGGTAATTTTGGAAGACAGCAGCAAAAATCAGGGAAACATCTCTCCTTGAAGGAGATGAATGGTGGCTAAGGAAGCATTCCATGAATCAAGAGGGGGCCTGAGAAGGACATTTCTGGGAAACTCGAATCTTAGGAGTGACACGGGGTAGCAAAGCAAGGATGAGCTGGTCTTCATGTTCCTGGGTATCAAAAAGGGCAAAATCAATTCTTTCAACAAAAGTGGCCTCTATACAAAGCCTGAATTCAGACTGAGAAGGGGGAGTTGTCATCCACTGTATTCTGTACCCACAGGGTGTAGCTCAGAATGTGATTTCTATTTACCACTGACCCTGCCAAGAGCTACATGGACCAGGTAAATGCAAACATCCCAACCTGCCACCCCAAGTGCCACAGAGGTCACTACACTGGGGTGAATCCCAAATCATCCTGAATGGCTCTTCTGACATAGACCACAAAGCCTGCCTTTGGGAACATGAACCATAGACTAACTCAGATAAACTATGCAGATGGGTCATTAGACATCTCAGAAAATCGTATCCTCTTCTCACTCCCTTTTGCTACTACAACTACCACATAACAAAAGTCTAAAGAGCATTTTCCTGATGGCATATTTCTTTTTTAATAGAGTCAAGCCTACATCATATAATAATGGCATTTTTGGTAACAATTTGAAAATGCATAAATGGACAAGACTGCAACACCTGTCCTGCTCTCTTTTGGTGACCCAAAGCCAGATCACCACTGATTCACCTGGTGGTAATTGCTGGAATTTCAGGTACAGGTTGCCTTCAAGAAAACTGTCTTTCATGTACTAACATTAATATTCCTGAAAGCAGAAGAAAACAGTAGAGTCACTTAGTGGCCTAACCTATGGAGTTGGAGGAAGATGACTCCCTGAGTATCAAATCTAGAAAACTAATGACTTAGACATTCCTTGAGGGAAGAAATGGGGTCCGGTAACAGCTCTCCAGTGTGCCTCAGGAAACCAAAGCCCAGGAGACCTCAAGGAACCCAAAGAGCCCAGGCCTGCTGTCCTGCTCCTAGAGATTTCATCTCTGGAGAGAGTTTTCATCTCTCCAGAACTCTGCAGTCAGAAGAAATATTAGAAGTCTACTCAGTTTTTACTTAGTATACTCCTCAAGGTCATTTCTGTATTCCTCTATCCCTAAAAAGGACCCACCCTCACCCTCCAACTTCAACTCTCCCAGACAGAAAAAAAGGAGAAAGCATCCATTTGCCCAGAATTCGGAGGCCCCCACCCTCAACCTTTGAGAGGTGAGGGAGGCAGGGGAAAGACACTCATTAGCAAGTTGCAGGTGCTGTTACCAGGGTATTATTTATTATTTGTTGGCTGCCAAGGCTTCCCTGAGCCTGCAAAGACAGAGCCATTGCCTCAGGGGCTGCAAAGTCTGAGACAGACAAACAACACACAACCCAGGCATGAAATCCGCCCCACTGAGAGGCTGGGGGCAACCTTGGGAGTAGGAGCCACCCTCCCTCTCTGGGAGTCCACTGATTCCTAAATGTCTTGGGGAAGGTACAAATGTTCAGGGGAGATCCTAGATCAGAAAGGAGTGGGCTCTCTGAAGGAATGAGAGGGGCTCCAAAGAAGGAAGCCCAAGCACAGGTTGAGGCAAGAGGTCTTAGAATGGTGTGAGAGGTAGGAGGAAATGAGATCAGGGTTACAGGCTGGGACAACAGGCAGAGGAGGCGGGTTGGGGGGAGAGGCATTGCTGAATGGATGGGGGAGGCAAGAGATGTCATCGGCTGTTGCGTGGAGGAACACTGATGCCAGAACACAAGTTGTGGCAAGAACGAACTGCCAGAGGTATGGAATGATTGGGAGTTTAACCAGAGGGGAAGAGGGGTTTGGTCATCGGTAATACCCTATATTGAGATGCTATCGCTCCATGATAACTGGTCCATTCCCAGTATAAGTCAGACTGCAAAGAAAAGGGCTAGGATATGGCATGGTAAAAGTCTTCAGGACAACATTTGGCTACGTATCGCTTTGCTGGGAGAAGCTCAACTATATCAGAGAGTGATAAAAGCTTTTGTTTCAGCCATGCCTACTTTCCCTAGGAAATTAATTTGAGAGCCCACTGTCCCCTAGGAGTTATAACCCCTGGAATCTTTGTTCTACACTCCTCACAGACTTCTTAATCTGGCCTCATCCTCTATGCAGACCTTACTAAAACAAGGGAGCTTCTTTGGAGGCTTAGCAGCGAAGACTGCTCCTGTCTGACCAAGGAAAGCACTTCTAACCAAAGAGAAGCACTTCCTGGTTGGTTGGTTGGTTGGTTGGTTGGTTGGTTGGTTGGTTGGTTGGTTTTTAATACCTAGTTTCAAGAGAAAGGTACATGAAAGGGAGAGGGAAGTAGAGACTCGCATCTAGCCATCCCTGCAAATTGACAAGGTGAGAGATATCAGAACTACGCTTGGCCCTTGTACACAACATAGGGCAGCAGAAAACAAGGCTTGGGAGGAAGACAGAAGGGACTCTACACTGAATGCGTTGGTCATGATGTCAGGAAGCCCTTTGCTAAGTTTAACCTCAGCACCTCCAGCTTTCCGTGATCACTTTTCCTCTTACTTGGAAAAGGAGATTAACAAGAACCCTGCTTCTTCATTTAGGTACACCAGAAACTGGGTGTAAAATCCTTGAGCCACAAGTTTTTGAGCTCCCTCTAAACTCAGCAATTTTATATATCCTTTGCTGGTCCCTTTCCAAGAATACTAGGCTGTGCCAAGTGAGGGATTCTGAAGACAAGAAACCCACCAGAGTTTACTTATATATCTCCTTCAAAGCATGCACCCATGACTCAATATCCTTGGAGGGCTCACCCACAAAAACAACTTAATACAACACTGTAGGACCGCTCTCTCCTGTTCTTTGTGCCCAAGCAGAGAGGCCAAATACCAGCTTCTTGCTTTAGATTTACTAAAGCTACCTACAACGGGATGGACATTTTCTAAATGCCTGGTCTGAAATGGCTCTGGGAAACATAAGCCAGGACAATTTTGGGTCACTGCATAAAGCAGGTCTGACCTCCTTCAGTACATATCCTCAAACAGTAGTGAATAGAAAGTCTTCTACCCCCAGCTTCCTCCAAACTGCCAACCCCCCTAAATGGGATAAGAAATAGAAAAGACTATACTGCAGCATAAATCTCTCTGTAAGTTTCCTCTTTTACCCCAAATTGTTAATTCCTATAGTCTGTGAACATTGAGAATAGAGAACAATGTCACAGACAATCCAAAAATGTTTGATAAATGTTTAAGAATCCATGTGGCTTTGAAGTGTATCATGTGAAGTTTTTGTCCCTGTTTAGCCATGTGTCCTGAAAGACACTGGATTGCTTTTCCTTAATACCCTGTGCAGGGGTAGCAAGCCTAAAGTCCCAAATGCCCTGAAAAGATAGCCTAGAATGAAAACTAAATATTGACCATATTTAATCAGCTTGTTTCCTACCAAACTCTCACAGTCACCATACACGGAGAAACCCAGACCTACCATGCATCCACCAGGGGGCCAGACGGCCTGTATTCTTTCGCAATAGCAAGCACAGGGGCTGAGGGGAATGAAGTATTAATATTATTACTAACTGCTGCAGGCAGTGAGGGCACAGGAGGGTCTCCTCTCATGTTAGTAGTGGAATCAATTCTATCCTTGAATTGGTTTTCAATTTGACTAATTTATTGAGGGGGGATGGCAATCAGGCCAGGCACAGTGGAAAGCTTCCTAATAGGAGTGTGGGCCTCTTAACCTCTAGGAGCTCTTAGACTGGTTGGCTTTAAAAGTATTAAATTTGTTCTCTTTTTCAAGCTAGGTTATAGGAGAGTCTGTCCTGAGGCAGCGAATTGGCAAAATGACTCTCCTGCTTGCTCAGAGTCTTGAATCTTCTCTCCTAGGGGAAGCCAGATCCAATATCCAGAAGGTGAGGGCTGCAGTGTTATTTTACAAACAAGCCCTCCCTATATCAAAGCCACTTACTGTACTGGAAGCCAGTATTAAGTGAACCGCTAGTGTAGTGCATCAAGGGCTTATTGAATATTGATTCCCATTTACGTGACAGCAAAATGGCCTAAGAAATCTTCTCTGGATGCCTCAGCCCCTTGATAAAGAGGGTGTTAGTTTTGTTTTATGAAGCTGGGATCCAGGCCAGTCACATCTTATAGCTCCACTTACTTTTATTTAATAAAAACAACGGATGCTATGAGTGAGGAGGGGGGATGTGTTGTGTTACGCTGTTTTTTCAAGAAGATTCAATCTGTTAGAAAAGCAAGAGAAACAGGAGTTAGACTTCAGGAAGGATTTTGCATCAGGCCATGGGCCAACAAAAGGAATAGAGAAATCCTAAAAATGAGTTACCCCAAAAGCAGACACAGATATTTCTCCTAAGAAAAGAAACCTCCCAGGGTGAGATAGGGAAGGGATTTTGCTAGCCAGTAGATAACGCATTGGCAAACAATGGAAGAGACTGCTTGTGGTCGGAAGAGACTGCAGGGACAGAACCATAGAGTCCCTGCTCAAGAGAGCAGGGATCCAAAGGTCATCATATGCCCTCCCCAGATGCCAGCTCTCCCCTAACCCAGCGCTTAATCTATATGGGAATTCCTTCTATTCTCCAAATTTTCCAGAGAAAGAGATTATGTTAGTTTTTCCACCCCACTCCAAGTGTCTAGCAGAGAAGAATTCCTTAATGTTAAACCTAGTTCTATGCACCCATTTCTTCCAAATGTGCCCCCTGGAAAATAAGCTACAATACTTTTATGGAAAAGAACTGACAGCCCCATCCCAGAACAACATGAGGCCATGGAGAACAGGAGAGAGACTTAGAAAAAGAGTCTCCTAGATACCCTTCCCTACCCCACTCAACCTCAACTCTTAAGTTTAGACACGTGACAAAACTTCTCAGCGTGAAGGACCACAGAAGTCATTTTCCTCCAGCCTAACTAGGTGGGATGCAGAGGCAGAGGGACGCCAAGATTGGAGACACAGCAACCAGGGAGGGTGAGCAGAGGAGCTGGGGAATGACCACAAATCGGACAGCCTGCCAAGAGCCACTGACCCCGTTTTAATATCCCAGAGGTTGGAGGCGAGAGTAGAAATCACAGGCTCCAGAAAAAACAGTCTTTGAAAGAAAATTGCCTGTCGCAGCCAGAGATATATGAAAGTGCTGTTACAGTCGCGGGGAGCGAATGTAAAACTACACCTGGTTATTGCACTGACTGGCTGACACCAGGATGCTTTTGCACTCCAAACGGTTTTGTTGAATTTAAAAATCGCTATGGACTTGGGTAATTAAGATGGTGTAGGATGAAGTAAGTAGACAAGAAGTGGGTAGGGCTTCTCAAGCTCCAGGGTAGAGGCAGATCCATGACGACTGAGTTGGGAGTGGGATGAATGGGTTGCAAGGAGAAACGGGAGGTGGGACCAAGAACTTAGCACTCGAGTCCCATAATAGCAAGGGGCAAAAAGAAAGCAGGGAAGTTCTTGCCACGGGGATCTTATGCCAACTTCCACAATTGAACTCTCTATCTTCTGACAGTCTTTGTCTGGCTTTCACTCTCATCTCTGTCTTTCCATGTGACTTTATTTCTCTTCTTTATTTCATTTACCTTTCTCTGTTCCTCTCTCCCTCATCCATCTTTCTAGCTTTCACCTTCTCTCTTCTGCCTGTTTTTTACTGTTTCTCTGTCTCCGTGGTGTCTCTCTCCCCATGGTATCTGTCTCTCTTGTTATCCCTTCATTTTTCTTACAGTCAACCTCTATGTCCACCCACTTGGCTATGACTATTTCTCCCCTGATTCTACCTACCAACAAGTGCCCAGGGAGCAGAGAGAGTGAATTCTAAATAAAACTGTTAACTACCTTTTACTATGCATTTGCTTCATGTCAAGGCCCTCACTTAACAAACATTCTCTTGTTTAATGCTTACAACTAATCTGAGAGGTAGGTCTTATTATCCTCATTTTGCAAATGGGAAAAGACGATCAAAGATACAATACAATACTAAGTGTCAGGGCTAGGATTCAAACGCAGGCCTGCTGGCTTTGAATATCCAGCCCTTAACAATTAATGGGTAAGAAAAACCAGACAGAAAAATGGCAAGAGTACAAGTAGATGCCCTGGAGAAAATTATGGAGGCAGAAGCAGGTAAGAGTTCCAGTGGGACCAATCAGTGGGAGCGACTAGATGTTAATCCTTAATCTATTTGCCTTCAGACCCAATGGACCAATAACCAGATCTGTCAAGGAGATCATCAACCCTGTCCTGACTTGAAAGGTGAGTGTAACAGGGGGAAAGAGAATCACTAGCCCCAAGAAGAGCATCCTCTCTGCCAGTCTCAGCCTAGTCTTTCCTAAACCTCTTAAACCTCCTAAGCCAATCCTTTCCAACTGAGCCTTCAAATCATTTGTGGGAAGAGACTGGCTTCTTGTGGCTTAAATAACACTATTTTCACAGCCAAAGAAACCTGTAAATAACACCATCAGAAGCTATGCTGGATAACAAAATTCTCAAGATGGAAGAGAGTTCTTTTATCTATCACCAATAAATCTCTCTCATTTTAAAACTACAGTTCTCTCCATGCCTTCTGCCAGTACCTTACGTTACCTTTCCTGTTCACCGAGTTCTCCTTAGCAGTCATGTCTGTCTCTCCTACTAGAACTGAATCTTGGTTGAAATACTCTAGCCATCAATTCTGGTGTAAGAGATGGTGTCTTCTAGCTCCCATGAGTGTCTGGCGTGTGCCATGGAGCATGAGATGAGATCTCTGTTATCTCAGCGTCCTTACAAATGGAATAATTGGTCGTAAAAATTACGCAGCCTGTTGGAAAAGAAATAACAACACACACGCTCATTACAGATTCCTGAGATAGCTTCTCCTGGCTAAAATGCCACGTTTTCTCCATATCCCAGTCATCGCCAATGTCTCCCCAGCTCCCAGTGCCCAAAGCATTGTCTCCTCCAGGAAGAAGCCTGAGACAGTGACAGCCTCATCAGAAGTTTTGCTCAACTGAACGAACACTGCCTGATCTAGAAGTGGAGGAATCTTTATTTTTTTTATTGTTATTCAATTACAGTTGTCCCCATTTTTCCCCCATTACTCCCCTGCCCTGCCCACTACCCCTCTCCCACATTCAGCCCCCACCCAGGGCTGTTCTTGTCCATGAGTCCTTTATATACATATTCCTTGACTTGACCCTTCCCCTTCTTCTCCCCCATTACCTCCCTCCCCCCTCCCCTCTAGTCACTGTCAGTTTGTTCTTTATTTCCATGCCTCTGGTTCTATTTTGCTCACTCGTTTGTGTTGTTTATTAAGTTCCACTGGTAGGTGAGATCATATGGTATTTGTCTTTCACCTCCTGGCTTTAGAAGTTGAGGAATTTTTAAAAATACCTACAACTTCTCTCATAAAGGAACTATGTGCCAATAAGTGATTATCTTAGACACTCTTTGCAACAGAAGGATGTGATCCCCCTTAAATTCTCTCCCCATCAGCCAGTCTATACTGACACTGGTATGAAGAGAGATCAAGAGAACAGAGGTGTCCGTTCTCACTTTCAGCAAGCTATCAGCCCATTGGAGAAAAATTGATGTGTAATTTAGGACACGGAAATTTGAGCCCAATGATATAGCAGTGATTTTGAGGGCCCAGAGCTGGCACAAAAAACAAGAGTGAGATATCCTGGTAATAAATGAAATGACCAACTCTATGCCACACCCCAAAGAAGAGAGAAATGTGGAATATTATTTATTCCAAGTGACTAAAAGACTGGAAACTCATTAACTATATTCTGAAAGCCTATGCTACACCCCTCCCCCTTCCTGGTCCTGACCACCAGGCCCCAGTGCCTCACCCTGCCACTTCTAGTCATGTAATAACCCTCAAGGATTAGATTATAGCTTGTGGTAAAATTCAAAGGGCACTGCTTCAAAGGGTAAATACTTTTAGAGATGACAAGAGATACACATGAGGTCTTTGGCTAAGGGTGTACACAGGCCTCTGCTCTAGAAATCACCAGTAGGAGAAGACTGAGAAACACATCTCCACCAATAGAGCAAAATCCAGAGACCCAGGGGTCTAGAAAAACATGGGAAAGACTCAGAGTAATCTTTTCCCATGACCCTGGGGAGAAACCTCTCATTACATTATTTTTGCCACTTAGCAGACCACCTCTTCTTCCCAGTTTACTCCAAACTACTTTGCCCTCCAGTTACTTTATAATCCCTTTATGCCACTGGTATCTTCTTCTGAAAATAATGAAGGAGGGTAAGGCACTAGCCCAAATAAATTCAAACCTTTCCTCCAGCCTGTGCTTCAGCACACCACAGTTCTCCTACTTCTAGAGGTGGGAGAGCAGGGGAAGGTGTTACCTGCTCCCTCTGGTTCCTAAAGGGAAAAGGAACAAAAAAGAGGGAGGCTGGATTTGAGCCAAGCAGACTCAGAGACTGACTCCTAGTTTTCCCAGCTGTGGAGTGAGAGCAAAGAGTGAGACGAGGCAATTGCTATGTGAAGAACAGGTTTGACTCCCACACCCTGTCTCCACTCTTCGTGCCTCTTCTCACTCCCTCCCAGTGGGGTGAGGAAGAAGGAGGGAATTATACCAGCTCCTCAGCTATTCCCAGCTATGGTCAAAACTCCTACAAAATATGAATCAGCACTAGCCGTGGAGACAGAAACCAGAAGGTTATTTTGAGACCTGTAGTTCTGCTTCTCCCAGGACTTTGGTGACAAATGTCTGCTTGCAGACAAGTGCTAATTCTGAGGAAATGCCATCAGCTGACCTCAAATTGAATATTAGGAAATTTTGCCCCTGTTCTGCCTAACTGTGAGATAAACAGCTAAGGAGTTTCCCATGCTTTCCCCTGGAGAACACTGACTCCTGTTCTTTTCCAGTTTAGGAGAGTCAGATCCCAGGTTTCTAGGCAATTCTGATGGAGACTTATAAATTCAAAAGACACACAATTTCTTTCTTCCCTCTCCTCAAAAATATCCACAGTTTGACTCTAGTCTAGAGGAGTTACTTAGCTTTTATTTATGCACACCTACAGTATAAATTGTTTATCACCTCTCTCACTTTAATGTGCATGTCAATAACCTAGGGATCTTAAAATGCAGATTCTGATTCAGTAGGTCTGAGGTGGAGCCTAAGATTCTGCATTTGTAACAAGCTTCCGAATGATGCTAATGCCACTAGAGTCCAGACCACACTGTGAGTATTGAGGATCTGAATAGAGTACATGAACCCAAAATGGACTTTAGCCAGAGGCTCCTGCCTTGAGGTTGCCTCCAGTCTTGGAGGAAACTAAGACACAGAAGTAAAGAGGCAAGAGCAGGATAAGAGCAACCAGGCAGAATACCAGAGTTTAGGACGGAGGGTAAGTAAGAGAGACTGGGAATCTCAGGACACCAGGGAGGATGTCTTAAAGCAGGAGAAGTATGGGACAGAGTATGAAGGCAAGGGCCAACTGCACTGAGGGGAATAAGAGGAGGGGCAACACATGCCAAGGGTCAGGTGGGAAAGAGTGACACTCACACACGGCCCGAGCTCAGAACGGACTCTCGGTGTGGGACTTATGTTCTTAAGGATTTGAAAGAAAAACAACCACATTACAAATGGGTTTCTGTTGTGCCTTTGAGCTTCACCTGCTCATCTTGAGTCATTAAAAGCTGCTCTGTGGGTGCCATGCACGGATCCCTTTGCTTGGCAGCCAGCAGATGAAAGAACCAGGCGAACGGTGGATGAAGGAAGATGAGCTCTTAAAATGTCCAGGCTCAAAGTCCTTGGGAACATGCAGCTGTTTTCTGGCTCCACAAGGGAATTATGGAGAAAATGGATAAGCTGAACTGGCAGAGAATGAAAACAAACTGAAAACAACCTACCAACTATCAGAAATTTCCTTGAGAAAAGTAGTGGCTACCCTAAGAGGGAAGAGAAGCAAAGAGACCATTCTGCCTAAAGTCAGAAGCATGGGAGATACAGACTAAAAGGAGCGAGAAAAAAATAAAAAGTGCCTGCTTGGGCTAGAGAAGGGGCTACCCACACAGAATACCAGCACAACATATGAGCATGTCCACTAGGCACAGGCTGTGAAGAAGCAGGCTGGACTCAAAAATAAAGGATGAGCCTCAAGATAGACACATGGAAAAAATTCGTGACAGGACTACAAAAAGGGAGTTTGAGAAACCAAAACCTTCCTTTGAGTCAGTCCAGAGGTAAGCAGAGGGGAAAGGAAACCTTGAAGAACTCGGGCAGCTGCTCTGAAACCTGCTGTGCTGACCCTTCCAATGGGAAGCGCCCGAGCGGATTACCCCCATTGCCACCGATCCATCAGGGTGAGCTCAGACAGCAAGGGCGCCAAAGACCTGGGATGAGGCTGGCTTCCCATCTCGGAAAGTTCTCTGCCCTTGCTCTCTGCCTCCACCCTCTGAAGGTAATGGGGTGAATCCGGCAGCTGCTCTTAAGTCATTAACAGGAGCAGAGCTTGATAATATTTTCTGACTCAGAGCAGCCTAGTCAAACTCTTAATTTCTCTTTGCAAATCCATCATCTGGGATCAAGCGTCACTACCGCTCTCCCATGTAATCCTTGGGCTCCTCCTGGATCATCATAGCAATTCTCCTTCTCCAATGATAACGCAAAGGACCTGCATTGTGCAGGGAGGGGGCGGGTTTCTCCTATTATTGTGTTCTCATATCTAGATGGTTAAGGGATCCTGTCTGAAGTCTATCCTCAATCCCTGTTGCTACAGTAAAAAGCATTTGTTTTCTTCAAGGAAATTTTTTTAAAAAGGGACATGGCTCCCATTGGCTACAGAGATCAAAGAATTGCCGTCTACAGATAATGAGTAAATAGAAAAGAGAGTAAAAGTTGATGTACTTTGTAATTATTTAAAATTATCTTTTAAGCTCTTCTATTTGTAGAAGAAAAAGGCTCTCCTCCATTTCCACTGAGAAGTTAAGAGGGAGTCATTATGTAACATTCACAAAGTTTTAGAGAACTTTTACACCCATTATTTCAACCAATCTTCACAGACATCCCAGGATATGTAGAAAGTAGGCTTTATGATTAATGATGCTCATTTAAAAAAAAAGTATAGGTGAGTAAACTGAAGTCCAGGGAATGACCTTAACTGCAGGAGTAACTAAGGGGTGGCATCGAGAAGGACTTACCTTCTGTAGGAATTGAGGAACAGCAGGACACACTGCAAAGGGACACAAGTCAATCCAACTTGTCATAGCTAAAGGAGGACTTTTGAAGAAGGCCAAGGGACTTCACTTGACACATTATATCAGAGTTGCTTGAGTATTTGTGTCTCAGGTACTTTTTGCTTCTTCAAATTGCTCAGAGCCTGTGTGCCCTCAGAACCAACCAGAGGCCTGGGGTTCTGGGTACTCAATAAATATTTGATAAAGGAAGGGGGAGGGAGAAGAGGAAAAGGACATAGGCAGGGTTGAGGGACATTGTGCAGATAAGCAGAGACTGAGAGGACACTGGAGGAAGGAGACCAGAGCTAAGGGGACACAGGGAAAGAGCCAGGAACTATGGTATATAAGAGAAGAAGAAACAGGCAGTGGGGGCATAAGAGCAGGAGAACTAGGGCTACCAGGACACCAGTGGAACCAGGATGATGTCAGAGCCACAGGGGAAAAAGAAAGGTGTGGGGAAGTTTCTGTGCAGGAGGCATTCCCATGTAGGCCCACAGTTGGTGCCTTTTATCGGAGGAGGTACCTTCCTGGGGCTTCTGTAAGTCAGGGGCTACATTGGGTGCTAAAGACATGATGGCTAAGAAGGACTGAGTACAGCACAGACAAGTAGGAGACAGTTTTTCAGCAAACATTCCATAACAAATTGAAAATAGAGGAGCCAGCTTTGGCAGCTGCCTTACTCTAAAGTCACTAGACAAGTCAGGCGGGTGGAAGGAATTTGAGGAGCACATAGAAGGTACTGTACCTAAGACATGATCTCATTATGCTGGGCACCTGGGCACCCACCTCAACTACTCACAGCTGATTACAAAGGGGGTATGACTGGGGCAAAAGTCAGGTTACTCTGAGATAGGAAGCAAGTTTGAATCCTCAACGGGACAGGTATCTTTCAGTAAGTCACTCAAGCTATCTGGCCCCCACAGAGAAAGTGGGTAGAATTGCACAGCCAGGATTTGTACAAGATCCAAGTCCTACACATCTGACACTTGTGTGTAACAGAAGCAACATCTTCACTGGCCTTGCCTCCCCAACCACCATCATCAACCTCATCTCCCCTGATTCAATCCCCTGTGCCCAAAGCAGCCAGACTGCGCTGAAGCTCCTCAAAGAGCTGGGGAGACTCAGGCAGTGTGTGGAAAATAGGTTCTCGGTGCTGTGAGCGAAATTTCAGAAAGGATCATTGGACCTTGGGTACCCAAACTTAGTCTCTGATTTCAGAGGACAGGTCCATTTGTCTATACTCAGATTAGGATAGCACTGCTTGAAGGTACTTCCTGAAGCCCCAGACCACCCACTGATAAGAAGAAACTCTCACTTCTGCTTTCTTTCCATCCACAGACTTCTGAAATGTACCTAGAGATGTCAGAGGAGGTCATTACCCTTGGAACTAGAGTCTACCCTGCCAAAGGTCCCTAACCTCACCAACCTCCCCATCCTACCCGACATCTTGATTCTTTTGAGGAGACGAAAAAGTACCAGTTCTTCCTTTCATCTTATTCTGACCTGCTGCAGAAGTCAGAAGAATAGAAATGATGATTTCAGCCATCACCATGGAAACCGCCAGTCTCTACGGCTCCCCTACACACACACTACCCCATCAACTCCTTCCCTCCCACCTCTAAGTCGTATCGGCTCATAAGATTTCTCTTTGTGGCCAATACACTAATTCATTTGGAACAAAGAACAGAAAAAATAGCTATGGAGGGAGGCTGACCCCTTACTTTCTAACTACTCACCTCACCTCTCTTTCCCTCACGCAGACTCATCCTGACCCCCACCATCCAGTCTCAGCATCCCTCTGATCCCTTCTTCCTATTCTCACACAGTCACCCTCATCCAGAACTCCTGTTTCATTGGCCCCCAAATACAGATCCTTTAAGCCCCCAGTTCAGACCCGCTCACCCTCACCCTCATACTGCTATCCTCTGCCTTTACCCCACCTGTCCCAGTCTTCATACCACCACTGCACATACCCACTATTTTCACAGTACCACAGCCTCTCGTTTCCTGCCAGTTACCCTTCATTCTTTTTTGGTGGGGAGTAGGTCCTACATTCTTAATGTTCTCCAGTTCAGGGTACTCATCACCTATCCTGCACCCATAATCTCAAGCACTCCATAATAAAAAAGTGGTCTTACAAAATATCAATATTTCCCATTATCCATTCCCCTTTTCTCCCTCAGTCTTCATTCAACCTCCAGATTAGTTGTTCGAATCCCCGAGCCTCTTGCGAGAAGAGAGAGAGAAGGGAAATCGATCTCAATGCTCCCTTCTCCTAACTCAGTCCTGCCCTGGTCCAGTCCCAGTGCCCACGGGGGGCTGTGAGACTTCATTAGCCTTTCCAGATTACTCTGAGATTCTTGAGAGAGGCTCCAAAGACTATTCTGAGCGAGGGGGAATTTTATCAGTGTCTTTTACAGCTTTGTTTGTTCTTCAATTTCTCCAGCTCAGACTCTTTATCTGAGTCTCTTCAGTCATAAAACACCTCAGAACGATGAACTGAAACCGAACTACACAGAGCCACTTCGAGACCTGGCCCAATGATTGGGAAGGGGCACCTGGATCCCCATGGCTGCCCCACCATCACCCCACGTACCCCCAAGCACCCATCCCCAAGCATGGTGTCCCACTGCCCCCTCTCATCTGGGAAAATGGAAGCAGAAGATGACTCAGAGGATCAGGGAGGATCAAAGCTTGTTTAGAGCTTTGAGATCTCTGGATGAAGAGTAAAAAGGGTGGGGAGTTGTGAAAAAGGTGAAGCATCTGGGGCTCAGGAGCAAATCACTGTCCACCCCACCCACCCACTTCCCAGACTGAGGCACTTAGTCTTTCATAAATGGGTGCAAAACAGGCTTGCATTGAAGCATGGGCACTTTAAGCTAGCCTGAACAAAACTGCCCAAGTATTTAAATATTCTTCTGTAGGGAGCTGAAAACTGAGAAGACAAACACATTTATTTAGGGTAGACTTCATTTGTTTCAGCCAGATGAGCTAAAAATTTTCCATGAAAGCCCAGCCTATTACTGTACTGGTCAAGATCCAGACTTCAGGGGAAAAGAGAAGATTTGCAGAGGGCTGAGCATAGGGTCTTTTGCTTCCAGAAAGTTATTTAACCTCATCTCGCAAGAACAAGACAAGTAAACATCTGGTTACACCAGATGACATTAAAGGTGGCCCTGTGGCCCTGGCTGGTGTGGCTCAGTGGATTGAGCACTGGCCTGCAAACCAAAGGGGTTGTGGTTCAATTCCCAGTCAGGGCATATGCCTGGGTTACAGCCCAGGTCCCCAGCTGGGGGCAAGTGAGAGGCAACCACACATTGATGTTTCTCTCCCTCTCTTTCTCCCTCCCTTTCCCTCTCTCTAAAAATAAATAAATAAAATCTTTTTTAAAAAGGAGGCCCTGTAATATATTCTCTCTTTCTTAAAGATACCTCCAACTTTCTAGTTTTCCCTCTATTTTTGTGAAAGCATGATGAACAGAACTTTTATTCTCAATTATCTTACCCATTTTCATAGCTTTGATTATTATTTCTACAGGGTGGGAGGGGGGAGGTTGTGAATCTGTCCTTCCAGACCTGACCACATTCTCTTTAGTCTTCCACTTCCAATGTTGGTCCTAGTTTAGTCTTTTAGCATCTTTCATCTACTCTCGTAAACTTCTACACTAGCATCCCAACTGATCTCCCTGCCTCTGTCCCCTCTCCGAGTTATCTTCCCAGAGCATCAAGTATAATCACGTTTAGCCAGGGCCAGCTGACTCAGTTGCTTGGAGTATCATCCCCTGCACCAAAAGGTTGCAGGTTTGATCCCCAGTCAGAGCACATACAGGAAGCAACCACGGACAAAAGGCAATTGATTTATGTTTATCTCTCTCTCAAATTAATAAATATACCCTTGGGTAAAGATAAAAACAATAGAGTAAACATATACAAGCAGTTTTTTGCATGTCATTTCAACCCCTCCCTGGATACTAAAGTCCTATTCATATCTCTTTCAAGGTCCTCACATGAACTTTCTGTGCCAGATAAATGGGTCATTCATGCATTTATTCAACAAATGTGCCTTAAACATCTAGCTACTATATCTTTGGCATGTTGAAAAAGCAAAGGTGAATATATATCATCCTTTACCTCAGAAAGTTCAAAGAAAGCTATGTTTAGTATCCCCAAAATATATCTTTTGCTTTTTCGCTTCTGTGACTTTGTGCTATTGCATTCATGCAGAATGTTCTCCTCTCTATCTAGTTTTAAATTTCTTCCTTAAAATCCTGCCACTTCCATAAAGCTCTCCATAACCACTCTATCACAAGTCTCCCTCCTTTCTCAGAATTCCAATAGTACTTAATTGTCTATCACTCACTGGGCATTGCCTCACTGTCTTGACTTATAGTTCCCAATGCTACACTTAAATATATACTATATATATTTTAGATAGATGGATAGGTGATAGATAGGTAGGTAGGTAGATAGATAGATAGATAGATAGATAGATAGATGTTCCCCAAATAACTCCAAGCACCTGGATACCAGGGACTCTGCGTTTCTTTTTGTCACCCTAAAACATTTAGCCAGGTGTTTTAATGTGATTGGTTATGGAATATAATTGGAAACACCACACTGTCCAACTAAAGAGGTAAATTTCTGGAATGGAAATACAGTGTAGTGTCATTTAAAAAGCAATAGTTCCAAAGTCAGAAAATATGAGTTTGCTTCCCAGCTCCACCAGTTTTTAGCTGAGACCTTAAATTCTGAGCCAAGTAGACATGGCTTTATGAGGATCTAACTTCATGAGAAAACATATGGAAACAGTAGACCAGTTCCTAGCACATAACAAGTGCTCAGTTAATATTCATTTCCTTCATTTCAGTTTGGCTCTGGTAAGAAGGCAGGTGTCCTTTGAGGGCCTTCCAGCTTCAGCTGTGCAGATTGTGGGAACACAATCAAGAGAAAAGCATTAACCTACTCTATCACTGCTGGCTCTCTCTCACCTTTATTCTTGAAATCCTCATCACTTAGACCACTCTTTGTTATTACATTTGTTATATCCCAACCTCCCTTCACTAGGAAACTTCCCATTCAACTTTCACCCAGGATTTCCATGCTAGAAAATTAGTCCCAGAGCTCCAAGTCTGGAGAAATTTCTCCATCCTCCCATTTCCTGGGTCCAACATTATCTTATTAACCCCTTTTGAAGATGCTTTAAATCTTCTAGGGTATTAGGTCTCAGTGTCTCAACATTCCTTCATGGAGCCCATTCTCCTCATCAACCTCAACCACCGCCTCTCCCAGCATCTCACAGATAGCAATGAAGTGGCCAGAGGAGGCTTAGGAAAGTCTGTCACCTCTCTGCTCAGTTGAAATAAGTCAAGGGTCCTCCCTTTGGAAGGAGAGGACATGGTTAAAAGGTTCTTTCAATTTTTTGTTAGATTCAGTTAAGGACCTAAAAACAGACAAATAAAGAAACACAAAATGGCAAATCCTAGAAGTCCTGGCCCAGTGGAGTCATCCTTTTCCACCACTGCTGCCACTAGCAGCAGCAGTGGGCCTCCATTGGGCTGTAAGAGGTCCTCTAATGGGGAGAAGGGGGAAAGGGAGGGATGAGTCAGAAGGAGCTGAAAACAGAGGTTTTCGTTGAAGGGGAACAAGTCTGTGATGCAAGCTCTGGGAAAACACTGTGCTCCCTGTATCTTCACCCTCTCCCCTCCATCTGTCTCCTCTCCCAACACCCCAGCCAGGTCACTGACCAGGTCTCTAGTCAGATCAGGACAACAGAAGAGGCTTCCTAAGCCTGTGGTTTCCATCTAGTCATTCCCGGCTCAACAGCTTTAGTTTTCACCATTATCCTGACCTTTCCCCTTCTCAGAAGTCAGCGAAGGCTTACAATTACCCTTAATTTCAAATCATTATTCTTCAACTGAATCTTCAGAGCTTATGCTTCAGCTGCAATTCTTTTTGCTCTAAGCAAAGCAAACCTGTTTCTAGTCCCTCTGCCTCTGAACCCTCATGACGACCTCTGTTTGGCACATCCTTTTCTCTTTTTCACCTAGATCTATCCTTTCCTTTCTTTCAAGCCCTACTCAGTATTTTTCTCCTCCAGGGATGCCCTAAGTAAGCCTAATTTCCAATTTAAGCCCTCTTTTACACCATGTACTCCTAGTATCGGTACCCAGTTTACAATTTCATGTGTCTGTATCTGTCAGACTCTAACTTGTGTAACCTGATGCTCTTCCTCCCCTTCAATAATTTTTCAGAGTTTTATGTTCAGAATAAGACATAAAAAGAGTCCAAGTTACAGAGTTATAAAAAGTAGAGTGGACAACCTGTGGAGGGAGGAGGTAGGCAGTGATGGGTGGATGATCACAAAGGTGGGAATGTGGGATGTAGAATTGATATAAGAGGCTGCAGGACATAAGAGTATAATCATTGAGCTTTTCTTCATTATCAATCTGTACATACTTCTGGGTTGGGTTATACACATAGAAATTACACAGGTGGGCTTCCTACAAGTAAAGGTCTCATAATATAGTCACAATAATATAATAAAGAAAGGACAGATGAACCAAAAAATCAAAAAGAAAAATCAGAAGACTATAGGCTAAAATATTAAATAATTATAGCCCATAGAAATCAGAAGTAAGGGTAACTGAGAATAGAGACCAAGATGTGTGCAAAATGAGAGGGGGGCAGGGTTTGAAAAATGGAGTGGGAAAGGAATACAGGATGAGCCTGGGGCAGGGGGTCCCAAGTCCAAATCCAGCTCTGCTCTAATCTAGGAACTAGATTATAATCCCTGTTTTATCTGTCACTCTCCCTCATCACAGCACACTTACATACACTCCAAATATACTTTGTTTTCTTCTCCTCTGGGTTCTTTGTTCCCTTTTTCCATTCCAAAGGCAAACAACCCTCCCTAAACCAGTGAAAGGTAGGTGGAAAGAAAGAGAAGATGCTGGGCGAAGATGGAAGCCTTGAGCCCAGAGAGACTAATGAGGGTGGGAGTAGAGAGCCACCCGCCCTCCGTCAAGGTGGCTTTGCCTGCAGTTTTTATTATGCATCGATTTTCTTATCCATCTTCTTTAGAGCCTCTTAGATCTTCAGGCTGCGGCTGTTTCTCCAAATTGTCATTCACTCCAAGCTCTCTAGCTCCATGCAGCAGCTAAGGGAGGGAGTGGGGGGAAGGAGTTGGGGAAAGGAGGGAGCGAAGGGAGAAGGCAGCTAAGAGAGGTGAATAAGGGTTGCTAAGTAACCGTTGCCAAGGAACCAGTACCAAGGAGCATCCCAAGCTGCCTGCTTATTCCATCCTACACCCTCCCCTCACTTAAGTTCTCTCAGGTCTATAAAGCAGCTTGATTCTGTCACCTTCACCAGCTGCAGAGCTATTTTCTCAGCTCTTCAGGTGGAGAGCTGCAGATTCCAGTGACTGAGAATCTCAAATTCCGACCAGCACTGATCATCATGGGCACCTCTCTTTCACATGACACAATTAAAAACAAATTGCTAAAATATTATAACTCAACAAAAAAAAATCCTGTCTGCACAGGTAAGTCATTTGTAGTAGCCTGAGTTCAGAGGGTAGACATGGGGGCCAGAGAGTAGTGTATCTATCACCCCAAGAGGGTTTGAACCCCCTCAGGGAAGTTTCATTATTTGACCTGAAATTTTGTGAATCCCAAGAACAGATGATATATCCTGGTCCTGTCAAGATCGATTCAAACTAGAATGTCATCTAAATTGTTTAAAATTTGTATTATCTGCAAATGAGGATTATCCATGACTATCCCCTCAATTGATGCAGAGATTCCAGAAAGTAGTACATAATATTTTATAATAAATTTAACTTAGTAATAACACTTGACTTAAATAAATATTAGAAATTTACATCCCTTCAGAGGTAGTAGGGGGAGCATATAGCAGGGGGGAAAAAACTGAAGGGGGTGAGCAGAGATAGTGTCACTGAGAAAAGTAAGCCTAGAAGTCAAACTCTGACACAATTAATCCAGAAAGCAGATAAACATTCTTCTGTCTATAACCCCAGATAACCCAGAGTCACCATCCATCTGAGGCTAGTTTAGAGGAGGCTAGCTATTACCCTGAGATCTCACAAGTATACCCATTCCAAAACTGACTAAGGGCATTGCTTTCACTAGACCCATAATTTCTATTATAGGCCAGGTATTGTTCTCAGTATGGCCAAAAGGATGGCTGTTTTTGGTCAGAAGGGTCTTTCAGTTATCTTTCTGGCATTACTGAAAATAACATAGTCCACAGTCACCTCCAGAATCTACCAGAGTTTTCCACTCATGAGAATCAATACAACTTAAATTTCCTAATGCTTCTTAAGACCAAACAATAGCATTAAGGATAAGGAGCCTTTTCATCTAAAGGTTTCCAAAAGATAGTTGTACCACATAGCACAGTGACAGGTAAAAGCAAGGCTTTAGAGTCAGAAAGACATAATTCCTTGAATGAGTAAATTTACCTTTTTTCAGCTTCAGTTTCTCATCTATAAAATGAGAATACTATCACCCGTGTCATGGAATTCTTCTAGAAGTGAAGTATGTACGGTCTCAACATAAGTTCTCAATAAATGGTTGCTGCCATTGTCATCGCCATCATCCTTGTTCTACTCAGAATTAGGCAAATGGACAAGTCAAAACAAGAAACTGCCCACTAAAAAAAAAAAAACATGTTTTTGTGGCCACTCAGCTTCCAAATGTGAGCTAATTATCAATGAAGTGAAGCCAAAAGGCTGTGGCTATTGTTCTAAGGAAAAACATGGGCCAAAGAGGGTAACCTCCAGTGAAACTGGGATAGAGTCAGAGCCCAGGCCATAAAGTTGGTCCATACTATCTTCTTAAGGATCACCACTTATGCTATAAGCCCACAAAGCAGTCTGAATTAAGAATTGAGAAGAAAGAGCAGGTAAAGGAATATTCCTCTATAAGGCCAAGGAGTTCCCTTTGCACTGACCTCTTTGATCCAACCACATTTTATTTAAATCTCTGTCATCTGCACCTCAGTTCCATTTATTAGGGAGGATGGGCCAGGAGGCAACTTCCCCTTAGGCCACCCATGTCAATGTCTATCAGGTTCTTACTGATGTCTGACCACCATGCCTCTTACTGTACCTAAAGCCTCACAGATGCTGTCCCTAAAACTTAATCTTCCCATCTCCTCAAAGTAGGAATTATCGATGAAGAAAGTTGAGAGGAAAAAAGCAAATGGAAATGAGAAAGAAAGGAGGCAAGAGAGACTGACCAAGCAGTGGGTGGAAAGGAGTTAAGAGGACAGGAGGCAAAAAGGAGAGAAGTTGCAGGAGAATCAAAAGACTGAAGAACCAAGGGTCGAGTGAATGAAATACATAGTACACTCTCCCCAGCTCCACTGAGTGCTATGGGAAGAAATAGGCCTGGTGAGGAGAGAAGCGAGGAAAGGGAGAAAGGAGTGGGGAGGTAGACAGACAGTTTTACTGTCTGAAAAGGAAATGAGCTTTGGTTTAAGGAAGAAATTCTCAATTCACATGCTGCTCTGGTGTTGTGGATCCCTTTCTGGAAGGGACCTGAGACTTCAAGATGGTCCCCTGACTGAGAAGAGTCATAGAAGTATCTGCTCAAAGAAGACTTGACAAGATAAACTTACATGATTGGGGAATTTATTATCAATTTGTGTTGAGGGATGTTGGGGTTTTTATCTTTTTTTTTTTTGGAAAGTGGTTGAAAAAGGATAAAGTATGAAAACAAAGCAGTTAATGGAGATCATGATTTTGACTGAATTCTCTCCCCTTCTCCCTCATCTTCTAATACAATGAATCCAGAAAAGATAAATGGACCTTATTTCTTCCTCTACCTACCATCCTCTCCTCCTCCCTCTACCATCTTTTAAACAAGGTTCCTTGGGATAATCTGCCCATATTCTTCCACATTAATGTCAGCACTGGCACCAGGATCTGCCCTGGCCTGCCCTAACCTACATGTCCTATCCTGTCTACCTTCCAAGAGAGCCAATACTGCTACTGCCCACTAAGGAATAGACTCCAGAAAGGACTTCCAGCTAAGAACTAGAATATTAGTATATCTCAGAGATTATTAACTCTGTCCTCTGTATAAATCTGAACTCCCTAAGTTCAGGAGTCAGCTTAACTATTTTCCTGCCTCCGTATATGTGCTTGCCTTACTCCTCATTTTCCTCTTCCAAGTATGTTATTTATGTTCCGCCTCACTTGCCCTGTACCCATAACATAAAATCTAAACCCCATTACAGCTAATCTCGGATTCTGGCCCTCGCGCAGATGGAAGAAGATGTGTGACTACTGCATACCTCCTGCTTCTGGCACAGCAAGTGGCCCACCTTGAACAAGAACTTTGGTTGTTTGACTTCAAGGGCTGTGTAGGTACCACTACTCTAAAGTGCCTGTCTATCTCTGATGATCAGAACTCTGTCTTGTGTATGCCTTTAGCAATTAGAATGAATTATCATTTTTCCTCTTCCAACAAGTATCTCTTCAGAACAAACCAATCCGAGTCCTTCTGGACTATGCAGAAGAGCAGTAGGGTTCATCTAGAAGTAGGGGTATAGCCTTTATCCTTCTGCAGGATACCAGTTGCAGAAGCTGGTCCCAATGGGATGGGAGAAGGCTGAAGAGAGATGAAGGCTACAACTTCATTAGAAAAAACATGTTAACCTAAATAAGACCTTCTCAACAGTTTGAGGTGTCCCTTAGAATGTCCAAGGAAGTCAAGCCCTTTGTGAGGAGTGGAACCATTAGTCTTGATCTAGCAACTGAAATGTGTCTCCCCAACAGGAAGCAGAGGTCAGGAAAGTATTAGTGGGTATAAAATCTCCAGGTACAAGTCTTAAATTCTTCCTACCCACTCCCAAGCCTTTCTTAATGTGACCAGTTCTCTACAAGAGACAGAAATTAATGTTACTAGCTTGCGCCATGAGGATGAGGGAAAGAAACTGGTCAAAGAAAAACCCTGATAACGAAAGAGCTACCTGAAGCTGCTGGGACATTGGAAGACTGCACACTCCTCCTTGAGGTTATCTTCCACCTTGGAGCAGGGATCAAGGAATGACCATGGGGGTCTTTAAAGTCACCAGGGGACATCTTCCCCCTCTCAAAGGCCATGACCAGCTCCACCAAAATACACAAAGCTCAGAACCCACTGCGACTGATGCGGGAGGTAAAAGGGAGTCTCTGCGGCAGCAATTTGCCTCTCTTTATCTACCTCTGTCTCCATCTCTTCCCCAGCTTCTCACATCCTGGGGCATTATTTCAGAGGCCTTTACCTTGATCTGTCTCCAAGTCTCTAGCCAGATCAAAGCTCTTAACACCTGTTTCATTGCCTACTCCTAGTGTAGAGAAGAGGGGGGCCCTGACTTCCCCTCTTCCCAGGGGAGCAGGGAGATTGGGCCAAAAAAGAACCAAACCAAAGGTTGGGATGACAAAAATTTCCCCTGGTGGAGAGGCTATTACTCTGTTATTTATTTTATTATTATTGTTATTTGGGCTATAACTTGAATTAACTCTTAATTATAGTAGGGTATATATATTACACTGACCAGAAAGGCCTCTCCTAACCTCCCTATCTAAAGAAGACCCTATTTTTGTTTTGTTTTTTTTTCTCACCCTTTTTTGTTGCTTTGAGAGAGAGAGAGAGAGAGAGAGACATCAATGTGAGAAACATTGATTGGTTGCCTTTTTGTACATGCCCTAACTAGGAATCAAACCCACAACCTGGGTATGTGCCCTGACCAGGAGTCAAACCCATGACCTTTGATCTATGGGATAATGCTCAAACCAACTGAGCCACAACGGCCAGGGCACAAGACCCTATTTATTTTCTTCAGGTTTTCATCAAAATCTGTAATTATTTGAGCATTTGGTTGGGTTGGTTGTTTTGTTTTCTTGTTTGTTTTTTTTTTTTGCTTATTGTTTATTTCACACTAGCAAGATAAACTCTATATTTGAATGAAAGAAATAATAAATTATGAATAAATAATTATCTGAGAATAAATCTACTTGTGAGATAAAATTTTTCTAATAATTTGATCTATACCTTAAAGTATCATGTTTAGACTTTTATTAACAAATCATAGTTTTAATCAATATATATAATGCCCTTACATCTACCTCTCTACCAATGACCTCTTTCTCTACAACTTCATACCACTTATTAAAATTATTTAACAATTCTCTAGCTCTGTGTTAAGCATTGTGGAGAGAATATGAAAATACACAGGGCACAGTCTCTCCACATCAGAATCTTACAGTTGAGTAGGGGAGAAAGGAAAGATACATGACAACTATAGCTAAAGACAGCATACAGGAAGACAGCATACAGTAAGACAGCATATGATAAGACTGACACTGTCAAAAGAGTATAGGAATTCAAAGGAAATAAATTGCTTCTGGCTGGGGCTATCTAGGAAGGCTCAGGCAGGAGGTAGCTTTTAAGCTGGAACGTGATGGTTGTGTAGGATTTCAGTAGTCAGAAATGGAGAGGAGGGAATTCGAAGGAAAAGATACAGCTTATTGGGAGGATTTCTCAACTTTGGGCATCTTTTGATGTTAAACTTATATTCATCGTTAGAGAGTGAAATGCAAGGACCAGTGAAATTCAAGATTAAACAGTAGAAGCTTCAAAATTTGAATAGGAAACACAGGGACCAGGACCTGGTTCCCAGCTCAGGTTCTGTTTACCTTCACTTCTCTTGCATCTGGTCTTATTTAAGGAATATGTTTTAGATAGGACAGGGTATCCATCATGCCTCCATTCATATGTCTTGCATCTCCTCTCTCCCCTGATTCTTTTTTAACAATGAAGCAGTGTTTTAATCTCATTACTGAGAATGTAATATTATTTATTATTATAATAATAATCTCGTTTTTTTCTGCACAAAGCACAGAAAAAGCATATGCTAATTAAGTTAGGTAATTTGCATGCTGGAGAAAGGGAGAAAGCCCTGCTCCTTTCTTCTCTATGGTCAATTTTCCTCAATCTTCCAACACCATATTTCAATAAATATCTATATTTCCTCCTTTCCTGGGCAAGAGATGGTATTAAATGTCAAATGTAAAGTAAAGTTTGTCATAAAAATCCCTCATAAAAAAAATCTCCCAACGACCAACATTGGAAGACGGAGGGGAGTTCCTGTGCTATGTTTGCCTCCTAGTAATGTTCAGGTCATTTCACTTCCTGCTTCCAGGAGCATCTCAGACACGATTTTCTTCTTAAAATTTTCTAAAGAAGTAGACAGGGACATTCAGTTCCTCATACCACCCATGCTTCAGTGAAAGTCCATTCTGTTTCCTTATGAAATCAGTTTCACGAATGACCAGTTTCTCACAATCTCAACTCTTAATTAGTATAATCTTTAATTCTCCTCTTGCTAGGGTGGCTAAAGTACAGAGAGCCACTTGGAAGCAAAGAAGTAAATGAAATGACTTCTCTTAGCACCTTCCATCAAGGGGTTCTAGGAGAGTGGAGGTAGTCAGGTGGGAGGTGTACATACAAGGGCAACTGTGTATTAGGCTAGAAAGTAAAACACAGGAGGGGTTTGCCTTGCGGCTGCTGTTTCTCTTTCTCTGCAAACCTCTGCTGATTATAGCAGATTTATAGGGGCACCAAAGCAGCCCAGCATCTCAGCCATAAACTTCCCAGAAAGAAAACTCATTGAGGTTCCCTTGAGAGGTGATGAAAAATAAATATCAGGGTTTGGTACAAACACATCAACCAGGGCCAGGGGCGGAAGGCAGCCAGGTCCCTACAGCTGCTTTAACTCCTTCAGGAGTTGTGTACACACGCACACATCCCATATCCCAAAAGTCTAACAAATATACTCACTTATAGACCTACTGAGGTAAGCATCCCCCACTCTTTGGTGCATATTTCCAGTCAAATGCAAACACATATGTCCATATAGTATGCATACACACATGACTTTCAATGAGTTGCTTTATGACTATAATATGCCCAGCTTCTCCCCCTTTCCAAGCTCCTGACTACAGGGTGGGGCACAGTGAAGGTGAATGAGGGAATGTCTGAGTATAAGCTAGCATGTGTCACTAAGTGTGTCTCTGACTGCATTCCAAAAAAACAAATAGAAATTGTGTCTTCATTGTTCACCATTTGTAATTATCCACTGTCTTTCAATTACCTCTAAACAGGCCATCAAATTTCAATGATAATCTATCCTTACTGAGCTGCTACTCTGTTCATGGTATAGCTCAGAAATTAATAGCACAAGCTTTTCTTAAACTTGGTACAAACCCTAGCTTCACAACTACGTACTTTGCACAAAGTACTTAACCTCTCTGAGCCTTAGTTTCAATTCCTGTAGAATGAGGGTAAAAATACTCACCTCAGAGAACAGTTGTTTAAATTAGATGATTATGTAAAATGCTTAGGACAAAGTATAGGGCATACAGCTCAAAAATGGTAGCTATTGTCCTGGCCGGTGTGGCTCAGTTGGTTAGGCATCATCCTGCGGAGTGAAAGGTTGCTGGTTGGATTCCCAGTCAGGGCACATACCTGGGTTGTGAGTTTAGTCCCCGTCTGTGTGCATGTGAGAGCAACCGATAGATGACTCTCTCCCTCTCTTCCTCCCTCCCTTCCCCCTCTCTAAAAAATAAATATGTATTTTTTAAATGGTAGCCATTAATATCATTGTTTAGGCATTGGAGATATAAAGAAGTAATAAATTAAAGAGATGTTCTGTTCCCTTAGGAATTTTTTAAATCTTGTCAATGAGACAAGATAAGTATATAGGGAGTGAAAGGATGTGGAAACCTAAAACTCACGAGCTCTGAAATGCAATGTCATCTCCTAAATCCAAGTCCTGTTTTGAAATTTTTAGCAATGATTTCAATGCTCTAATGAGATTGTTTTTCATTCTGTCATTCATCGTCCCCTTGCCTTACCTCCTTACATATACCACACATCCACCGCAGCCTTTTATTTAAGTAGCTGACTGGAGAATCCTTGAGATAGAAAAATTTTTGAGAGTTTATTTTGTGTATTTTCCTGTTTGGAGCCAGAACCCTTCTCAGGCATTCCAAACCAAACTCATACACCCATGTACATGGCCAGAGAGTCTTCCTTCTCTTATCTCCCTCAATCATCCCTTTAACCTCAGAAAATTCTCATGTTTAATCTCAATTTCCTTTCCTTCAGTATTGACCTCTCTTTGTCATTCATTCTTATTAGGGATGAAAGACACAAATGCTTAAAACGTAAGAGAAGATCTCAAATGCTCATCTTGCAACTTTTTTCCATTTCCATTTCCATTCTTTCACCCCAGGTCCCTGGAATTTTGTCTTGTATATTTTATTTGTCATTAGTCCATTAAAAATCATCAAAAGATCCTTTAAAATCATTAATTTGGTCCTTGGTATGGTAGGTCCCTTATCTAGTCATCTTTATGACTATAATATACCCAGAAATTATTAGGAAATATCCTAATTTCCATTATAGATGGTTGAGAAATTCCTATTTCAATCCCTCCAACCCCTGTAGTCTCCTCAATTAATATCATCAAATTGCCACTCATTTGATTAAGGGACAGTACAACCCTGAGGCAGGGGCATGACTAATATGACCTCCCCAGTCCCTTTCAGTCCATCTGTATCAAGTACGGGAAGCAAAATAAGGCACCAGTTCCAGCCCACGTAATGCTTGCCCCAGGGGTTACCCTTAGAACCAGATCTACTCCAGCATGGACACAGCAGGCTTTTCTGAAAATGGGCAGAGTGCCAAACCCTAGCATAGTGACTGGTATGGGAGGCCCACAGACAAGGAGATGAACAAGGGCCTACACTACTCCCTCTTCCTCAAATTCAATTTCCCCAGTCTAGGCCCTTCCTTTGGAACTGTGCTCCCAATTTGAAAGTTCTCAGACCCTTTCACAGTGTTTTCCCGAGGCCAGACACCTGTCATCAATCATCTAAGGCCAATTCTTCTCAAACTTGAAACAGCATACAAATCACTTGGGAGCTTGTTAATAATGTAGATTCTGATTCAATAGGTCTTGGGTGGGGGCTAAGATTCTGCTTTTCTAAAAGGCTTCCAGGTGACATGCATCACATGCTGCTTATCCATGGACCATACTTTTGAAGAGCAAGGATCTAGACGACTGTAGACAGTTTCTCCAATAGTCTCCCAGAAAGAGTCCATCTATCTCCCTCTCCATCTGTTTCCCTCTTCTTCAGATGGCAATGAGAATCACATCTCATATGTTTCTGATTCAGAAATCTCCCTCTATAGTACAATATACAATTCAAAACTGGCTACATTTCAAATGTGAAACAACACATCTCTCACAAGAGTCTCGTTCTTTCATGGCTCTAAAGATCCATATAGCCTAGAATTACTGTCCCATTCCTTCTCCTACTCATCTATCCCTCTTTTATTTCCCAAATTGCTCCATAGGCATCCTCCTCCAGGAAGCGCCTCTTGACCAACATCTCTTTCTCAATTTCTGTTCATATCTACCCCTTCCAAAGTAATGATGTGTCAATCCCTGTCTAGTTCCTAATTCTTCCTATTTCAGTCCCAGCCTTCCTCCCCATTTTGGTTGTGAATTATCACCTCTCCCCAAAGAATCCTACATGCCCTCACAAGGTTTTTGTACCAGTATCCCATAAAAGCACCTAAAGGAGTTGGCCAGTGTATGGCTAATCCTGCCCCTGGGAGGCTGGCTTCCCTGGTGTCACCTACTCCCTTATGGGAATATCAGAAAATCCATAAGTAACTTCCCACTCCTCCCTCCCAGGGCAGGTCCCATATGTAAATACAGTAGAAAAACACTGGCCCTTCTATGCCAAAGCATAAAACCCTGACTGCTTCAAGAAAGATGCCTGTTGTACCCACGCTGGAGACAGTCCAGTCCTCAGGTATTCCCTGGAGTCAGGTAGAGTGGGTTGAGCCTTCTATCAATTTCACTACTTCCTGCTCCTCCCAAATTCCTTAGGAATGGATGGTCAGGGACAAAGGGAGGTTGGTTTAGGCATTCTCCTGCCCCAGAGTTGTATTATCCCTTCTTGCTCTTTGAATTGAACAACATTATTCTCACTGTTGGATCTAGAAGGAGAGAACCTAGTCCTTTTCCTGAACAAGATTCCGCTATGATGGAATAGACAGGATTGTCACCAGGACTCAGGCGTAGCCAAACAAAGGCAAAATTAGAAGCAACTGGGTACAGTTCTAGATACTGGAAAGATGGGGAGAAATGCTCTTTGTCAGAGAAGTCTCCTAGAAGATAGTTTTAAAGGAGTAAGTCAGTTCTAACCTGAAAGTAAGGAGAACCTTCTGTACAAAAAAAAAAATGTGTAAGCTTCAAGTGGATGAAACAAGTATTTATTAAATGCTCGTTATGTGCCTGGCACCAAGCTGGATACTGTGGGGGAGTGAATAAGATACTCCTTACCTATGATCTACACTCTAGGGAACAACATTAAGAAAATAAAGACACACAAATAACTACAGTATTTTGTTTTTTTTATTTCAGCTTTATTGAGGTATAATTGACATGTTCAATTTAAGGTATTTAAAGTATACATCATGACAATTTGTTATACATATACTTTATGAAAGGATTCCCTGTGGTTTCCCCATTGTGAAAGGATTAACTATGGTCTCTTAATATAGATGTTTTATTAAATGAAGTAAAGTGTTAGAAGAGAGCCTTTGTTTCCCTCACTTCATCTTTGCATGTGCAGGACCTTGAACTGTAGCTTTGGTGTTCAAAGTATGCTCCCTGGACCAGCATCTTCTGGGAACTTGTTAGAAATATAAATTCTAAATGGGTATCACATGAAGGGTTATCAACAGAGGAGTGGGAGGTGGAGAGGGGGGAAAAGGTACAGAGAATAAGTAGCATAGATGGTAGGTGAAAAATAGATAGGGGAAGGGTAAGAATAGTATGGGAAATGGAGAAGCCAAAGAACTTATATGTATGACCCATGGACATGAACTAAAGGGGGGAAATGTGGGTGAGAGGGGATGTGCAGGGCAGAGGGGAGTGAAAGGGGAAAATGGGACAACTGTAATAGCATAATCAATAAAATATATTATTAAAAAATACAAATTCTGTGCCCCACCCAGATCTACTGAATTTCAAACACTGGGCCCAGAAATCTGTTTGAAAAGCTCTATAGGTAATACTGATACACATTGCAGTTTGAGAGACACTAAGCAGAGTAATATTCCTAAGCCTCTCTCCACCACCCTTTCTCTCACTGTGACCTCTTGATTAGTAAATTGAAGGGACAGCACTAAACATGCCCAGCTCAGCCTTTTGTGGCTTTTTTGTTGGTTTTCTCGCCTCCACCCCACCCCTCGGCAACAGAGTCAGCCTGCCTACAGGACACATGCATTCCAATCTGCTCATACTTGAGAAAATCTACTAAAATCAGGTTTCATCCTGTGCTGGGAGGTGGCCAGGTGTTCAGCACCACCTATGATGAGGAGCGGTGTGATACTAGCAGAGGGAATAGGCTGCAGATCTAAAGTTGACAGTTTAATCATCTGCCTCTATGTCTTCATTATTAATTGATTCCAAACATAGAAGGGGAAAATGGGATGTTATTATTAATTGTACCCCTAAAACTCCAACAATGGGTTATAGGGAAAAGTGGGTAAGATGCAGGTTCAGACTGCTTTCAGTAGAAAGACCTAACTGGGAGAATAGGAGGACACAAGGATCAGAAGAAATCCCAGAGTGTGTTTTTAACTAAATGGAAGTTTAAAAAAGATCGCTTTTCACCTCCCATGTTAAAGATGAAAAAGCAAGGCATTTAAGGAACTGAGCAGCTTGTTCAAGGTCACATTACTTGTTAGCAGTGGAAACAAGGCTAGAGGCCAGGACACATGGCTCTCAGGTGTGCACTTTCTGAGCAGGTGGAAGAAAGCAAACAATAGTAGAGAAACCTGAAAGCCCAAGAATACAGATATTGCCAATAGAAGAACCAACCCCAGGGATTTTTAGCATGTGTAGTGGGTTCAAAGCCAAAGTGCTTTATGCTCATAGGAAAGCTTTGGCTCCAATCCACCTATGTGGTTGTCCCTTCACACAGCCAAGGATCAAGCTACATACCCTGCACAGTGTGCTCTGAGCACTCTCTCACTTTCCTGTGCTTTTCCTAGTACTATTCCCTCTGCCTAGAATCTCCACCCGTCCTTCATGTGTGGTGAAATCCTGTCTGTCCTTGAAGAGAGCCAACTCAAATGCCATTCCTCTACAAGGTCTTCTTTGATTGCACTAATCAACCCTCACAGCTGTGCCAGTCAAAAATGATCATCCTCCACTCTGAATTCCCAAGACAATTTATTTATTATTTATAGCACTTACCACTTTCTGCTTGTGTTGCAGCTATGCTGTACCCACTGTAGTAGACTATAAGCTCCTCAAGGGCAGAAGCCATATTTAATTTTCTTTTCTTAAAAGATTGTATTTATTTATTTTCAGAGAGAGAAGAAGGGCAGGAGAAAGAGAGGGAGGGAAACAACAATTGGCTGCCTCTCACATACCACCAACCAGGGACCCAGCCTGCGACCCAGGCATGTACCAAGACTGGGAATTGAACCAGCAACATTTCAGTTCACAGGCTGGAGCTCAATCCACTGAGCCACACTGACCAGGGCCATATTTAATTTTCTATGGGCTATCCCTCCATAATGCCTAAGATGTGGTGTACAGTAAATACTTACTGAGCCCATTATTCAACCAACCAACCAACCAATGCTCAGAAGTTACACGTCACCTGTTGCAGCCCAAATATCACAGACACTGACACCAAAGGATATCACAGAAAAATTAACCCTGCTTTCCACCCCCGCCCCAAAACAGCACCAAATACCTTCCAACATTTTGCTTTTCTATGCACCACATGACATAATCCCATTTGGGTTCGTCTAACTCATGTAGCTTCATGTACTAATTAAGCTGTAAGACACAACAGGGCATGAATTTATTGTGCAATAATTCACACGCGGGATGTTTGCGCAGTGCTTGGGCGTGAGTTATGACACATTAATTCACGGCCTAGAGGGCCTCATTGCAATTACAGAACCATTTTTAAATATCATCTGGGTTTAAAATACAAATATTGGTCCCCCATTCTTAAAACCCTTAGCCCCAAAATGCAGCTAGCCATGGTCAGATGTCACTTTGACCCTCTTTCCTCTCATTCTGCTTTTATCCATTTAGCTATATTGATGGCAAAGAATGTACAATCCAACCCTTTACCTTTCTCACCTAAGACCCTGGGGGCTCTGTACAAAGAGAGGAAGAGGGAGAAAGAGGCACAGACTTCATAACTACCTGCAAGAACAAGGGATAAACTGGCTATTGTGCCCTGGCCAGTGTGGCTCAGTGGACTGAGTGCCAGCCTGCGAACCAAAGGGTTGCATGTTCAATTCCCAATCAGGTCACGTGCCTGGGTTGTGGGCCAAATCCCCAGTTGGGGACACGTGAAAGGCAACCACACACTGATGTTTCTCTCTTTTTCTTTCTCCCTCCCTTCCCTACTCTTTAAAAATCAATAAATAAAATCTTTATTTAAAAAAAGAGATAAACTGGCTGTTGGGTAAGAAAACACTGGAGAAATGGCTGCAATAGCCAACTAAGGGTCCATTACTAGGAATGAAGAAGAACAAGAAAGAACTTTTTATGAATTCTGACATTCAATAAACCTCACCCAGAGCAACCAGGCAAAATTCACTACAATTTTTATGTCCAGAGTTAGGAGAGTGTGATGGGTAGAAAGAGAAGAAATAAGTCACCTGGCTCAGTACCTCACAACCAACAATTCCCTCTGTCTCCTGTCTCCCCAGGGTTCTAGGAGAGAAGGTGAGCTCATTTCTGCAGACAACTCTCCCTGCTGGCCACACCATGCTCTATAAACACCCCGAGCCATCTGTGATGTCAGCCGCCAGCCACCTAGAGAATCTGCCCTGCTCAGTGAGCTTGTATTAAAACACTCACTTATAACTCCCTATTAATTTTTCACGAGGAGTTATTTTTAACTCGCTCAAACCATTGTCTGAATATGCCAAATATATTTTCTTAATGAATGAGCCCAGCGTGTGGTTCCTCCTTTCCCCTACTCCCCTGCTGCTATTCAAATGTCCCCTCGTAGTGGGGAGCAGCCTTGGGATGAACGTTCACAGCAATGGCCCGGAAATGAGCAGTGGAGAACACAGAAAACAAAGTCATACACTCCCATCCCTGCTCAGGCTTTGGTTTTGAGGGAATTTTAGGAAGTGTTTTCACAGGTTTTTACAGACAGAAAGATCAAGTCAAAATTGAAAAGTCTTCTTTACAGATTATCAAAAGGAACCCTCAGGTTATGGGGTCAGGCCTTCCCTCTCCTAACCCATCTAGACTTCCTTATTTGCACTCATCAGTTTCAATGTTATAAGTTACTCACTAGGAAGCTAGACAGATCAGGAGAGTCAATTCCTAACTCATGGAATTTCTCTACACTGTAAATATGATTGAGTTGTCCCCCTGCCCCAACAAGCTTAAAACCGTTCAATGGTTCCCCATTGCCCTCTGGATAAAACCTAAACTTCTTAGCAATGGGCATCCTTTCTTCATAATCTGACCTATGCTTATTCCTCTAACCTCATCCCCTTCCCAGTTCATGGTCCAGTCACTGAATTCTAGACTTGCCCTGTTCCTTTGCCTCTAACGCCATCTTGACCCCCTTCACTTAGCTAACTCCTACTTATCTTTTAATTCCCAGCTCAGACATTGCTTCCCCAGGAAGCCTCCCCTGACTCTCATGCTCCCCTTCCTATATGCTCTCACAGCACCTGTGCACACCCCATTTACCACTGATCATAATGTATCAAAATTCCAGTTCAGCTGCCTGTCTCCTCCACTAACCTGTGAGTTAGGTGCTCAATAAATATTTGTTGAACAAACATACAGAGAAGAGAAACTTGAAAGAGCACATAATCCAGCATTCCTATCTACTTGACTTTGAGATACCTACTTTGTAGCCAAGCAACCTTTATAAATCTGACTCAGGTAAATATATAAACGATACTACGTTCCTTGTAGAAGGCAATCAAAATGAAAAGTGTGAAGGAAAAAGCAGCTGTGATGAAACCTTGACCACAGATAATTCACTGCACTTACAAGCCACCCATAGGTGATAAAGAATTGTTTGCCTTTGAGGATACTTGTTTTAGAAATATCAGGTTGCCTTGGGTGACAAGGCAACCAACCACTTACACCTAGTTAGAGAATCCCTACTTTTCTGAAGGTGTCATACTCAGTCCTATAATCTACGTGGGACATCCCCTAAACCAGAGGTTCTCACTTGGGGGGACAGAGGGAGGCAGAATTAAAACACCTGGGGAACATGTACAAACTTCATATTCTCACGCCCTGGAGATTCTCTTCCAGCGAGCCCCTTCCTTCCCATCCCTGCTCTAAGTCATCCCAACTGACAAGGAACTGTGCTAAATTTAAAAGGGAAGAGATTCTAAAGGCTTCCTTCACAGGAAGGCAACACCATTTATTGTTAAAAGTAAAGGTTCTACAGGTAAACTGCGTAAGTTCAAATCTCAACTCATAACCAGGTAACTCTGGGCAAATTATTTAAACTCCCAGGGCTTCCATTTCTACAACGGTCAAATGGGAGTAAAAGTAAATGCTTCATAGACTTGTTGTGAGAATGAAAGGAAATAATACTTGTAAAGCCCTTAACTCGGCACCTAGTAAACAATATGTACTTAGTGTAATCTACCTAACATTCAATATTAAAATCTGATCCAAAGTCCCTAAACTTTGAAAATCAATTGATCTTTATAAGTGTCTAGCCACAAAATCATCTACTAAAACTTGAGCCTGTTAGCTAGTCCTCATGAGAAAATGAAAACAGTTTTATTCTATATAATTTGCCTTGAAGCACTAAGGACTCTAATTAGACATTCTCATACATGCTGGTGCTTTCTGAGTTAGACCAGGCATTGAAAAATGCAAGGTTCAAATATAATAATAATAATAATAATAATAATAATAATAATAATAATAACTGACACTTATTGAACACTTACTATGTGCACTATCTACGTTAAATATTTTACTAGTGTACATCCTCATAATAATCCTAAAATACAAGTCTTATTATTACCTCTATTTTACACATTAGAAATCTGAAGCTTAGATGAGTTAAGAAACCTGTGCACATCACAGAAATAGTAAGTGATGGAGCAAAGAATTGGACTAAAACCCAAGCCAAAATTCAGTGTGAATGCTATGCCACACTGCCCCGCTTGTGCTCCCAGCCACAGGGACAGTGCACAGCTTTCATTCAACACCCCAGTTCATAAAACGGGCAGAGATTGAGAGGAGGCCACAGTTCTCCTTTAGCGGCTCCTTGAGCCTCAGGAATTGTGTCTTTTGTCCAGTCAGCCCTTAAGAGAGGAAATAATTAGCAAAGGAAGATAAAATAAATATTAATAATAATAATAATAATAGCTCTGACAGGTGTGGCTCAGTTGATTGGGCATCATCCCACAAAGGAAAAGATCACCAGTTCAATTCCCGGTCAGAGCACATGCCTGGGTTGTGGATCTGGTCCCCAGCTGGGGTGTGTCTGAGAGCAACCAATCGGTATTTCTCTCTCACACTGATGTTTCTCTACCCCTCTCTCTCCCTCCCTCCCCTTCTCTCTAAAAATAAATAAATAAAATATTTAAAATAATAATAATAATAGTATCTTCGCCTATGGATGCCTCATCTTATGTCTGGAAGTGGCAGGACTGAGTAACTAAAGTGATAAAAGCAGAGAACATTATGCAAAATATTCTGCATTTGAGCCATGGCTCTCCCACTTGACTATTTAAACTTGGATAATTCACTTAATCTCTCTAACCCTCACTTTACTTATCCATAAAATGGGAATAATAATATTTACCTTACTAAATCAATGAGAGAATTAAATAAGAAAATACAAACTATCACACACTGCTGGTGAGAGAGTAACTGGGGACACCACTCTGAAGCAAAGTCTTAGTGGAACTAAGTATTTACACACCCTCCAATCCAGCAATCCCACTGCTAAGTGGGTACATACCCCAGGATCCTCTTTTTTGAGTCCATAAGAAGGCCCATATGAAGCCACTCATTGCAGTACTATTTGTGGTAGTAAAAGTCGGAGGTCACCCAAGCATCTGTTACTAGAGGAATATGTAAGTAAAACGTGCTGTATGTGCACAACAGTCAGAAATAATGAAGTCAATTTACGCGTAGGTAGATCTCAGAAACAATGTTAAGTGGGAAAAGTAAAATCAGAATAAGGTGTATAGCACAGTGCCATTTATATAGATATTAAAAAAAGCCCCAAACATTCTATGTTTGTCAGTTATACACATATATCTGTTAAAAATATTGTGGCATTCTTCTGCTCAAAACCTTCCACTGGTGTCTCTTTTTATGCAGAGCATAAGCCAAAGTTTGTATTTCAATGGCCTGCCAAGTCCTACAGTATTTGCCACTGACCTAGCTACTCTATTTCTCTCTCTTCTCACTCACTTTTCTCTAGCTTCTAACATACCAGGCAAATCCTGCCTCGGGGTCTTTGTACTTATTGTTCCCTACACCTGGACACTCCTACCCCAGGTGTACATACGGTTGCTCCCTTAACTACATTTGGTATAGTAGCACTTTTTTAGTAAGTAAGGCCTTACTTAATTACCCATATAAAACTGAGATTCTCTTCGAACCACCCAGAACACACTTATCCCCCTCCCTGCATTTTTATAGCACTTACCACTTATGGTACTATATGTTTTACTTATTTATTTGTTCTTGATTTATTTCACTGCACTAGAATGTAAGCTCCATGAAGGTAGGAATTTTTTATTGTTTTGGTCCCGGCTGTATTCCCTGCAACTGCACCTGACACATAGACAGTACCAAGTATTTGTTGAATGGATAAATATATCTAAATAAATATATAGAGCTTGCATTGGAAGAGCATTTCTTACATAGACTGAAGCGGGCACCTCAAGAAAGGAGGAGAAATGAGAATAGAGATGAGGGATGAAAGGAAAAATAAAATGAATTGAAAGGGGGCCTTACGTGAAGCTCACATGCCATGAACTGAGGGAGGTGATTGACTCAATTCTATGCACTTGAGATTCAACAAAAGAATTGCGTGAAATACTGTTGTGAGAGTACCTGGTCCAAAGCCTAAAGAATGGCAGGCATTCAACAGATTTAAACTGAAGAGGAATTGGAATCCTATGGTTGTCAGGATATGTAATGCACAAAGAAGGCATAGCAGCCAGAAAGAAGGAAAATAACAGGGGAAGTGGGGGCACCCCCTCCTACTCATTCCCTTGAAACCCATTTCCCTTTTCCGGATTCCTCTTCTCCATCTTCTTCAACTACCTTTGGAGGTTCCTGCAGTTGGCATTAAGTATGCTTTGTACTCCATATCTGTGTCTAGAAAACTTTCCTCAGCCACCTGCCTCTCAACAAAGAGTAGTACAGTGTTTCTTAACATCTTTTGAATCACAGACTCCTTCAATGTTGCTCAACTTAAAAAAAAAAAAAGTCATTCACTCTTCTGAAGTCAACCCATGGGCATTGAGCCACAGTCCCAGATGAGGACAGTCTGAATGGCAAAGTGGGAGAAGGGTCATGATTTCAATACAGCTTCTGTTTTCCTTAACTTTTTTACACAGGGTGGTCCTTGGGCCCTTCCCACATTTACTGAAGATGAGTGAAAGTAGATCAACAGACAAAATATGAAAATACAAGGGAATCAACTCAAAGAACAAAACATAGGAGAATTAAATAATCATATTGTGTGTGACTCAAAAGCAGGCAGAACAAACCAACCAAACCTACAGAAGAAAAAGCAAATATTGTACATCAGTGATCCTCAACCTCTGTGGCACCAGGGACTGGCTTTTTCCATAGACAGGGGTGGAGGGCGGGGGGAGGCAGGAGGCAGATCTCAGACAAGCTTTCCTCCAGACCCAGTTCCAAATAGGCCACAAACCAGTACTGGTCCGCGGCCAGAGGTTGGGGACCCCTGTTGTACATGATTGGGAATCCTGACAAAGCCCCGCGGCAATCCAGGCTGTCCCAATAAAAAGGAACATCTTCCTTAAATGCAACATGCAGAAATACTCTTTCCCTATGCAATCATCTGTAATTATTCCAATAATTTATATTTATTCCAGACTCTTCCACCAAGCTGTCAGAGTCCCTCCTTAATTCTACCTCCCCCTACCCTCATGCCCAACACCTGATTCCTAACTCAGCTTCTCACAACCTGACTTACTCTTCATGAGATGAGCCTTAGACCTGTATACATTAGTTTTCCTGCCAGGGATGCCCTCCTCATTCCTTTCTGTCTGGTCTTGACCCTCTAGCTCTTCTCAACCCTATTCTGCAATCTCTCCCCCACTGCTAGGAAGCCTTTCTAAACCCGTCTCCCCCAGCCCAACAGCACATATAGCACTAATTTTCCCTTTCTGTCTGGTGGTGCCCTGGGTGTATCCCTTAAATTCCTTTTTAGCCTAAAAGCAGGGCCAGGATCCATGAACCTCCTCCTTCTGAATTCCGCACTCCCATTCCCAACCCTCACTACCCAGGACAAGGATATGCTCATCAATGTTACCAAGCAATCAAAGGAGGCATGGAGGACAGAGAAAATGAACATATAAGTATAGATGTATTGCCCTGGCTGGTGTAGCTCAGTGGATTGAGTGCGGGCTGCGAACTAGGCATCGAAGGTTCAATTCCCAGTCAGGGCACATGCCTAGGTTGCAGGCCATGTCCCCCAGCAACCACACACTGATGTTTCTCTCTCTCTCTCTCTCTCTCTCCCCCTCCCTTCCCTCTCTAAAAATAAATAAATAAAATCTTTTTTTTTAAAGTATAGATGTATTGATTGATTACTGTATCTTAACATTCCTAGAAATAGAAATTTTTTTTTTTAATGAGAGAAAGGGCCAGACAGAGGTGGAAACAGGAGACCAGAACATGCACAATCACCTATTGCAAGAGTATTTCCTAAGGATGTTTCCTCATGAGGGCCCTGGGTCTGTGAATCCTAGTTTAACTAGTAAACAGTCTCTCCCAAAGGAGGTACTTGGCACAGGGAGGTGCTTAAAGAAACTCAGAGAGAGGCCAGGGAACTTGAAGCCAGCTTCAATGAATTCCATAATGCCCCTGGCTCACTCCTTCCCTCCCTCCTCCCCCTCGTGTTTCTCTCCATCTCTGAGCTCATTCCAAGCTCCAAAACAAAAGTTCTATCCCAAGTAGCCAAGAAGAATTCCTGTCAAATCCAACAATCCACCCACTAAATTGCAGGCTGCTTGCTTTCCCAGCCAACCCCACCTACTCTCCTTCATCCTAGAGGTCGTTGTGTTCATCCCTCTGTCTCTAAGAAGGGTACTGCCCTCACTCTGGACTTTTCCTTTTCAAAACATTTTTCCAAGAAAATAAATTCCACCAGTTCCCTCATCGCCAGGTGTTACCAATCCTGCCAGTCAGGCAGTTTGGCTTTGTGCCTCCTGCTGAGTTGCTTCAAATATAGATCAGATGAGAGTCACTTTGCTAAAAGTTTAGTAAATACTTGAGAGAGGAGGGCCAATAAGGCTGTTAAATAATTATTTTCGGGTCTCAAAGTTTCAGAAATATGGACTTGAAGCACATCTCCAGAAATTATACCCATCCCTTTGTATGTAATTACACTCCTTTTCTGAACTTAAATTACGTAAATTCTCTCATCCTCCTTAAAATTTCCAGAGAATGAAAACTCTGGAGCCAATCAAACCAATGCCTCCCAAACAAACGAGTATTAAGTTTTCTGGACATTCGAGCTTCCCCAGAGTTTTCAAAGTCCTAACTCAAGAACCCTCGCCACTCCAGTAGGGAGCAGTCAGGAGCACAGTGTAGGCTCTGACTTCAGGGTGACAGCTTTCGATAACAAGTGAGATGTAAGTAGTACGCCAACACTTTCAAACTGGAAACGGTCCAGGATAGATAAGAAAAAGTAAATAGAGCAAAAGACACCATGAAAACTGGGTCTGAGTCATATGTACAAGGTCTAGAAGAAATCAGTTAACAAAGCCAAATAAAAAGTGGAATATTCTCACTTTTCTTTCTGTGTGCTTTCTCTAGAAGCCTGTGTCCAGTCACAGTCATTCATTCAACAAATGTTACTGGTTCCCAACTATCAACACTGCAGATAAAGCAAAAAAGAAACACGAAAATCCCTCCACTCTAGTTGTTTACATTCCTGCAGGAGGAAACAGACTATGAACAAATAATAAGCATATAGCCCTGGCTGGTGTGGCTCAGTGGATTGAGTGCCAGCCTGCAGACTGAAAGGTTGCTGATTCCATTCCCAGTCAGGGCACATGCCTGCCAGCCGGGCCACGTCCCCAGTTGGGAGTGCACAAGAGGCAAACAATCAATGTATCTCTCGCATGGTAATGTTTCTCTCTCTCCCTCTCTCTTTCTCCCTCCCTTCTCCTCTCTCTAAAAGTAAATAGATAAAATCTTTTTAAAAATAATATATATCATGTTGGACTGTAATCAGTACTGTGGAGGAAAGTAAGGCAAGAGAAGATTAAGATGTGCTCGGGGTGGGCATTGCCATTTTAAAGCGCGTGGTCCAAGCAGGCCTCACTAACAAGATGACATTTCACCAACAATCAGAAGCAGGGGAGGGAACAAGCTACAGTACAAGTGTCTGAGAACAACAAAGACTCTGGCCAAGTTTTTAATTGTGAACTTTTTTGTCGTGGTAAGATATACATAACATAAAGTTCACCATTTAAGCCATTCGGAAGTCTACAGGTCTGTGGCATTAAGTACATTCACACTGTTGTGCAACCATCACCACCATCCATCTCTAGAATTTTTCATCTTCCTCAGCTAGAACTTCGTACCTATTAAACAGCGACTCATTTCCTGCCCCCACCCCAGCCCCTGGTAACCACCATTCTACCTCCTGTTTCTATGACTTTGACTATTCTAGGTACCTCGTTGTATAAGCAGAATCGTGCAATATTGTCTTTTGATGACTGACTTTTTTCACTAAGCATAATGTCTTCTAGGGTTATCCATGTCGTAACATGTGTCAGAATGTCCATCCTTTTTAAGGCTGAATTTCACTGTACACATAGACCACATGTCATTCACCCATTCATCTGCTCAGTGACACATGTGTTGTTCACCCTTGGGCTCTTGTATGCTGCTCTGAACACTGGTGCACAAAATATCTTTCTAAATCCTTGCTTTGAATTCTTGTGGGTATATACCCAGAAGTAGGATTGCTGGATTGTGGTAATTATATATTTAATCTTTTGAGAAATTACCCTACCATTTACCTCATTGGCTGCACCATTTTACATTCCCACTAACAGTGCACAGGGTTCCAATTTCTCCACACCATAATTAACACTGGTTATTTTTCTGTTTATTTGTTTGTGTGTTTTCAGAGACAGGGGAAAGGAAGGAGAAAGAGAGGGATAGAAACATCAACATGTGGTTGCCTCTCACACACCCCCTACTGAGGACCTGGCCCAAAACCCAGGCATGTGCCCTAACTGGAAATTGAACCAGCTATCCTTTGTTTTGTAGGCCGGCACTCAATCCACTGAGCCACACCAGCCAGGGCATTTTTCTGTTTTTTAATAGCCATTCTAATGGGTACCTGGCTATTTTTAAGGAATAACAAGGAGGCCTATAGGGCTGGTTCAGAGTAAGTGAAGGGAAGCAGAAGTCAGAGAGAAAGCAAGAGGCCAGATCATTCATGTAGGGGCACTGAGAAGACTTTGGCTTTTACTCTTGGTGTGATGGAACCCTAGATAAAGTGATAGTTCCGTACGTTGTCTACTGACCTACTGAGTTTCATGTTCTTTGAACTAAGTATTTGGTTCACAAACTAAGAAATAGGCCTCCTCCAGCCGAGAAAGCAAAGTATGGAGACAAGTCTGTAGAGTTCTCAATAGACGTCTGGTACTTTTGGCAACAAAATGAGGGCCGAAGGAACTAAGGCATTCATTCTTCCCTTTGCCTCCGTTTCTAGTTACCGAAGAAGAGACTCCATACAACAACCCATGGGAGATGAACATGATAAATTGCTTTCATAGAAGTTGTTCACTTCATGGATTATCTTTAGCCAGGATTCAGTCACTCAGAAATCAAACAAAAGCAATCATGGTATCAGTCACAATTTTAGATTATCCCCTCCATTATTGTGGATAATAAAAAGCTGACATGGAGATAAAGGGCATTTTTGCCAGCAACTGGTGAAATTAAGGACTGCAAAGACAGGCGTAGACAGACTCTTCTCAGAAAAGGGGCAGGAACAATGTGAATCAGGCACTCGCAAACCTTGCAGAATTAAATAGATGAATTCAGTCCCAAGCCCCAGATGCCTTAGAAAGGACTGTCAGAAATGTCTGAGATGATCAGAGCTAGGGAGAGAAAGGGCCCCAAAGGAAAGCCTGAAAACACATTTTTGAAAGGCAAAGAGTACCTCTCATAACCTCACTTCCCCCAGGCGACAGGGATGAAAGCTTCTACATCAAAATAGAAGTCCAAGGAGTTATAGATTTTCTCAACAATAAATAATCTAGAGAGAATGGCCTCCCCGCCACCGTTTATAAATGTTAGAAAATATACACTTGTATGGGGGTGGGGGGTGACGGGGAGTAGAGAAGGAGAGAATTATGGGGTTGTCCCCTCTGGGAAAGGGGGAGGGACAGAAATCAATTTTCACCATAGCATTCTTAGGATTCAAATGGGGGTTAGAAGAGGGAAGTACGGTAAAATCTAGAAACCTAAATAACTAATTTCTCTCAGCAAGAAAACAGGCCATGTACTCGTGGGCTCATTGTGCTGTTTTTCTTTTCATCTGAGAACCACCTTATTCGTCCTCTAATCTTAACACAGTACGGTCATCACCACCCTACCATGGTGAAGGGACTCCACACCTTGCCTCACATCACAGTCCCTATCTCAATTTCCTTCTCCGTGGTTTCATGACAGAGGTCTTAGGTTACTTTTTTTAAACCTCTAAACATTTATAATAAAAACATGACTAGTGCCCTGACCAGTGTGGCTGAGTTGTTTGGGCGTTGTACCACAAAGCAAAGGGTTGCCAGTTCAATTCCCAGGCAGAGCACATGCCTGGGTTGCAGGTTCAATCCTTGGTCAGGGAGTATAGGAAAAGCAACTGATTGATGTTTCTCTCCCTCTCTTTCTCCCTCCCTTCCTCTCTCTTTAAAAATAAATATTTTTTGAAAAAATGGAACTAGGGTACAGAAAACTGCTCTTCCTTCCTTCCTCAAGTAGAAAAATAATGTACCTAAGTGGCAGTGAAAGTTTTAGGTCATTTATTCAGTCAGTCAGTAAATACCAAGCACATTAAAATGCCAGTCATTGTGCTTGTCGCTGCTAACACAGCAGGGAAGAAAAAGACATGTTCCCTGCCTACATGGCCCTCACTATTTTTAAGAATGTTCTTATATAATATTCCTGAATATAATGATGAAAATAATCAATGTACAAGGCAGTTCTCTACAGAAAGCACAACTGACTTGTACTCTTCAAAACTGTCAATGTCAGGAAAAACAGGCTGAGGAACTCGTCAGATTAAAGGAGAATAAAAAGGCACGACAATGAATTGCAACATATAACTGTGGATTGGACATGGATCAGGGAGAAATATTTTATTATAAAAAATATTACTGGACAGTTAGCAAATTTGAATATGGACTGTATCATATATACAGACACACATATATACATATGCATATATACATGTATATATATACATATATATGAGAAAGCATGCAATGGAAATGTGGCAAAATATTAACAGTTGGTCAATCCTGGTGAAAGATAGTTGGGTGTTAATTATATTATTCTTACAACTTTTCTGTAGCTTTGGTATTTTTCAAACTAAAAAGTTGAAGGAAAACAAAAATGTACCAATAGTAAAGGTTATAGATTCTTCTACCCTGATTGACCTTTATAAACAAGCTTGCCATCACTTTTGATTGAAACAAAATCCCACCTAGAATTATCTAGCCCCAAATTGGGAACTTTAGATCAGAGGAGTGGGTGGGAAGACAGAACTCCTTTGTCTTTGATTTACAACCAAAATTATCAGAAATTAAAAATGCCTGGAAAGAAACCACAACCTTGGCTCATGTTAGTCTGGTTATTAAAAAAAAAAAAAAAAAGCATACTGTTGTTGTCATTTTGTGAGACTAACGCAAATTAATAAATCAGGGCCCTAGGCTGGAACTCTAAGAGGCATTGGGAAAGGTGTGCGGAGGTTGCAGGCAAAGAAAAACGGTATCTGACAAAGAGGGACACCAGGTATATGTACAAGAATTAGGAATGCCTGGAAAGAGGGATGAAAGAGAACCAGAATTTGTTGAGCTGCAAGTCATGCACATATGTTATTTCATTTAACCTCCATAACAACCCAATGAAATAAGTATTATAATTCCACTTTACAGACTGAGAGGTTAAATAACTTTCCCAAGATCACATAGCCAGTAAAAAGAAGAGTTGAAATTTGAGCTTGGTTCTTTGTGACTTCGAAGCCCATGCTCTTTCCACTGCAGCACCCTGAGTCCACACAGAGTAAAGATTCTAGGACATGGTATTAAAAGATAATTTGAGCCAGTTCTTTTTTTTAAGATTTTATTTATTTATTTTTAGAGAGAGGGGAAGGGAGGGAGAAAGAGAGGGTGAGAAATATCAATGTGCAGTTGCCTCTCACGTGGCCCCCAACTGGGGATCTGGCCCACAACCCAGGCATGTGCCCTGACTGAGAATTGAACCGGCAACACTTTTGTCCACAGCCCATGCTCAATCCACTGAGCTACACCAGTCAGGGCATGGAGCCAGTTCTTATCCTGTGCCCAGGTCACTCCCTCCCAACGTCTTCCCTTTCCTCCCAGGTGCTAATGGGCCAGGGCTGGAAGTACTGGGATCATTAAATCGGAAAGCTCCATCTTAACCATGTCCTGCTAAAATCCTATCCAATCTAGGACCAAAATGTCTCCAGACTATCCTTTTAGATGTCTTGAAAGGAGATCCCAAAGCATGCCTGTAGCTATTCCAATAGTTCCCAGATATAAATTTATAACTGCTTACAATTCCTACTCCCAGAACTTTAAGCCATCTCCTTTTGCTTGCATTTTAGTGGATCTCTAAATGCCATCTATGTCATCCTACTGAGACTTGTTTCATCATGCTATTCTTTCATCATTTTATTCCAAATCTTTTCTATTTATTACCTCATTCTTGATAATAAGAAAGAAATCTTGAGTGCACTTAGGAAGTGTCAGAGAAGTAAATGAAACCTCGATTCTTGTTGGCCAAATGATGGTGAGGGGAGCAGACATTTTTAAAGATGAGTGCCTAATTGTAGGAAAATGGTTACAATTTCCCTGACAACCTAAATATCTCCAGATTTGGCCTCCCCAAACCAAAGCCATTACCCAAGGCTTCCAGATGCTACTGGCACACACCATTAGAAAACATCTGTCACAAAGGACAGCCCCAACTGGGACAAAGGAGAGTAGGAAAGCAGACGGTGCCAGTTTAATGAGAATGGTTTAACAAAACATTTTTTAATCTTCCTAATTCACTTGGCTGTTTGCTCTCCAGACTTGACTGCCAATCAGGAGCAAACTAGAAATATTTGCCAGAGGACAGAAATCTCCTCCTTATCCTTAACCCAGAAGAATCCAGTACCAGAAAAACATCAGCTTACCAGTCACTTGAAAACATGATCAATCCCATTCCACATCTAAAAATCTATGGTGATGTTGGGAAAAGGGCCTTCAGCGACATCAGTTTGATTATTCTGGTTTGGTCATTACTGATGACCAGAGACTTAGTGGAATATCAAAATGGACATTTGTGTTCCCCATTGTGACCCATGTCTGTGACCAGCCCTGAGCTCACAACATCTAGAGCATTCTAATTATTTATTAATCATCCGTGGAAACAAAGGCCAACAGACATTAGGCACCAGCACAGACCTCTTAGTCTTTTTTTCTTAATTTCTTCATTGTTTTTAAATCAAAAGTTATTGAGGAATGTGTACTTGACATAAGGAGTAATGAGTATTCTGAACATGCTACCAATATACGAAGATCAATGGAGAAGATAAAAGATTGTTTTTCCATTTTAGTTTCAAAAGAAAGAAAGGTCCAGGTATGTCCAAAGACAAGGGATTGACAAAAGCTATCTCTAAGAATGCTGATTTTATTCAGGGAAATTGCATAAAATTTTGGATTAAATCTAAGGAATTCCAACTGAAATCATTCACTTCAGATATCTGTGGATCACTGTCCTAGACCTCAGTTCAATTCAGCTGACAGAAAGTCACTTAGCACCTTGTCCCCACTAGACTTCTATCTGGTAGGTTCCTACAACTTGCAAATATTCTATATCTGGGGCCAGATTTCTGCCATACTCCTTGGTCCACCCTCCTGGTCCAGAAAATAGGTAACTCTAAACAATGAGGCCCTCTCAAATCCCAGTCGCATTCACCTAGCAACCATCGGAGAGTACCGTCCTTTCTTGAGGCAGGCTACAGCCCTAGACCACATTCACCCCGACTGCTGCATTGCAGCAGATAACTGAAGTGTGAGTGCCCTCTACCCTCCTTCTGGAAAATGACACTTTGCTCAAGCCTTAAAAAGACACACACACACACACACACACACACAGCTCTTCTCCCAACCAGACCTGCAGTTTCCTGCTCTCTATTAAATCCAACTTCTCAGATTATACTTCTAGGGCTTTATTTTCACTGGTCTTCTACCACTTACTCTTACTATTAACCTTTTCTGTGGCTCTCTGCTTGTTCAGGACAAATCTTTCCCCACACATGAATATCTTGCTCTCATTCACCTCTGCCTAGAATACCCTCTTTTCTGTTCAACATGGCCCTACTTCAGGAGGCTTCTCTAACCATATACCTAATATATGATCTCTCCAGTACACACGCTCTCCTCTCCTCTCCTTAGTGTCCAGTGGTGTAACTCACTGGCCTAGAACCTTGCACTGGGAGAATACCCACTTAGAGAAGCAGGTATCAGTGCTAAACGGTGAGGTGGAGCTGAGAGCACAGCTCCTTACTGGTGAAGCTCCCCCCCAGCTGAACCTGGAGTACAAAGGGTTAACTGGCTACAGCCAAGGAAGTACTCCAGAATCTACAGCCCAGCTTGGCGATGTCCGAGATCTGAAGCAAGGACCCAGGCCCAAGTCTCTTTCACCGCAACAAAGTGAAAGTACAAAGGAAGTAACTCAAGTTGGCTGAGACAAAGTACACTTTCTGTGACATTTATTACTTGCTCCAGTGTCATCCCCTTGATTTCCAATGACTGAACAGACAATACAAAGTATTATTACTTTCATTGCTTTATTTAATTTGAAAAATAAGTCAGCTAATGCTTTGACATTAGACAACATGATATGATAATCTGAAATAACTAAGTTTAGGCTACAGAAAGGAGGAATGGCCCAACAGTCAAATGGTTGGATTTTTTTTCTCTTTTTTTAATTGTTGTTCAATTGCAGTTTTTCCCATTTCCCCCTCATTACTCTCCCCCACCCTACCCACCCCCACCTCCCACTTTCAATCCTCCTCCCCCATTGTCTTTGTCCATGGGTCTTTTATACATGTCCCTTGATGACCTTTTCTCTTCTTTTGCCCCGTTATCCCCCTTCCCCCTCTCCTCTGGTTACTGTCAGTTTGTTCTTTATTTCAATGTCTCTGGTTATATTTTGCTTGCTTATTTGTTTTGTTGATTAGGTTCCACTTGTAGGTGAGATCATGTGGTAGTTGTCTTTCACCACCTGGCTTATTTCCCTTAGCATAATGCTCTCCAGATCCATCCATGCTGTCAAGAAAGGTAGGAACTCCTTCTTTCTTTCTGCTGGGTAGTATTCCATTGTGTAAATGTACCACAGTTTTTTGGTTCACTCATTTATTTTAAAAGGATTTTATTTGCTTGGGGAAATGGGGAAGTATCCATGAAATACACTGATATTGTAAGCTTCCAGAGAAGAGAATTTTCTATATTTGCTGCCATTTATCCTGTATTATCTGTAAGTAATAAGTAAACAGATTCCATTTAGTTTGGGTTAGGTCTAAAGTGAGAAACTATATAGTCCCCATAAGGTTTGGTATTTTCCTCAAGTGAAAGCCACAAAAGGTCTCCACGTGAGAAAGACTGAATTCAAACCATTAAAAATTAGATTTCAGCTAAGTATAAATGCATGCAAAAGCAAATCCCAAATTAGACAATTCAGGAGCCAAAATGACTCTGTGTAAAAGAATTCAAGCAAAAGAAACATGCCCCACCCCCCAAATCATTAACACCACCTCTATGGCCACCAAATCACCACAGACTCATTGACACACAGCACAAGACAATAATGGCAAATAGAGAATTCCTCTTTTTGGGAACTCACAATTAAGGGCATTCTGTAAGTTCTCCCCCACTCCCAAACTAAGTAAAGCATATATAAACCATGCACTAGAAAGGGAATTCCTACATCAGAAAGGAATTTACATCAGAGGCAAGGGCATGTCAAGGTCCCAGGTGACTTCATAACTGATGGAAGTTAAGAGTGGTAAGGGCTTCAATCTTGGCAAGATTATGTAGTGTCTTCTGTATACCTTGGGTCAATCTGAGAAGTCTGCATGGAAGAGGGGGGAATTACCCCATCTTGACATTTTGTCTAAGTGTGTCCCAGGGAAACATCAGTTCAAGCTACATCTCATGATAGTGTGATGGTTAGGCTATAATCCAATAAATGGAGCCTCGTTTAGACCTTCCTGCTATGTCCCCCACCAAAACACAAGACAAAACAAACTCTACTGTACTCTGAACCCATAAATCCAATTTGCTCAAATATACAGATACAGTTAAATATTTCCACCAATACAAATATAGATCTAGGTACTAAAATATAATACTAATAAAAATTCTGTCTTGGATACGTGCAGAAAAGGAAAAGAATCAGAGAGGAAACTATTTCAGTAGTAATAAATGTGTTACTTTTCCCCTGGGGAAAGAAAAGTAAAGCTCAGATAGCTTTCCTGAAAGGATGGAAAGAAACCCGAAGTAACCAAATTCAGCTCATGCTAAAGAATATAAATAACCAAGCTTATCTCCCAAGAGTCTTCCTAGAAAGACCTCACCAAACTGATTGCTTACCAAGCATCCTCCCTCACTTATAATCTTACTTTGTACTGCATTGTTTAAATGTTACTTGGGCCCTGACTGGTGTGGCTTACTGGGTTGAACATTGTCCTACAAACTGAAAGGTTGTGAATTCGAATCCCAGTCAGGGCACATGCCTAGGTTGCAGGCCAGATCCCCGGTTAGGGACTTGAGAGAGGCAACTGATCAATGTTTCTTTTCCTGTCTTTCTCCCTTCCTCCCTCTCCCTCTCTAAAAATAAACAAATAAATAAAATCTTTTTTTTTTTATGTTTCTGGGGAGGATAGTTTTTCTCCCTTTCCAAAATAAAAACTACTTTGGGTAGAAGCTACTTTACATTTTTTCACTGAAGCTAGATGTTGCTAATTATAATCAAGACTTGAACTTGAAAGCTTTGGCAGACCCTAAACTGTCTGCTCATTAGACCAAGAAGAAACAGCCACATCCTCCAGGTCATCTACCTGCCCTTCTACCACCAGTACTACACCTCTCAAATCCCATCCCAGCCTGGCAGAGGCTAAATTCCAAGTCAGTGAAAACCCACCCCATGTAGACTAAAACACTCCAGACCAAATGTACCAAAACGATGTAAACAAAATCCACCCACCCCGATGTATACCAAAATCTATATGGATGTGAACCAAAAGAGTTTTGCTTTTTTTCCCTCAATATTTATGGCGGCCATACTACATACAGATGCTACACTAGTATCATTATACCACTATTTGGGTAAACAGTCGGACACCCAGAGCTCCTCTAGAGGTTACATATACCCCGTATCATCTAGGATTATTCTGGGACAGTTGTGAACAGGGAAGCTTTTCTTAATGCCTCTGGGATAACTTCTGAGAAGACAAGTAAAGGTAAATCCAACATTCTCCATTTGACACATTCACAGGTTAATCTCAGTCAGAATTCAACTTTGGAAATTCTTAACATTTCTAACATACTATAATAAGACTCAACTTGACAAATCAGAAAGTAGAAGCCGAAACTTCTGTTTAGAGAGCTCTTCAGAAACCAGATGGGCTACCAGGAAGAATCAAAAATAGACTTCCCAAACAGGAATTAGAAAGAGAGCTGGGAAAAGCAAGGAAAGGTATAAAATTAAGGAATTAGAGAGTTGGGTTTTTTTTATTTAATCCTTACTTGAGGCTATGTTCATTGATTTTTAGAGAGAGAGGAATGGAGATGGGGGGCGAGGGAGGAGACATCGATCAGTTGCCTCCCATACGGGCCCTGACCAGGAATCGAACCCTGACCAGGGATCGAACCGCAACCTAGGTATGTGCCCTGACCAGGGATCGAACCTGCAACCTTTCGGTGTACAGGATAACACTCCTACCAAATGAGCCACCTGGCCAGGACATAAAATTAAGGGATTAGAAAGTGATGTAATACATTGGTGTCAACAGTGAAAGTCAATTTCTTCTCTCCTTCTCCCCCATGATTCTCTACTCCACTTTCTTCAACCTTGCATCCTACCAACCCAGAACTATTAAAAGTCCTCAAGAGAACACAGTAGAAGGAGTCCATCTGCCTGGCCACTTCATTTTCCAGCCTCCAGTTGTAACATAGGACAGCTTCTGCCTACAATGAGCGCTCTTCTTGTTTTCAAGAAGCCTTGCTCAATAGCTTTGGTTCTGTTTTTTACCCCCAAATCCTTCCTTTCCTTGAAAACATAGAATCTAGAAATCCACTTAGTGGTCCTTTCTATCACTGTATCTTATCTCTACTTTCAGACTAGCTGTGTGTGGTCAGAGCCTCGTGGCCCCTTCTTCCACGTACCTCCTCCCAAAACCCACAATAATGTGCCGCACACACGGTGGCTTAGGAAATGCCAAGTCTCTCTCCGGATAGCTCTCTTCATAGCGTTAAAGGTGCCCTTCTGCCCACCCATGTAAGTCGTTGACTATCTCTCTCTGTTCTCTCTCCAGACTTTGCTTGGTTTCTCTCATAGTCCTAGATAATTGTTCCACACCTCCACCATCTCCCTTGAAAAATTAAGTTTTGCTTTATTTTGTTTTGTTTTAGGAAAGACACCAGCTCACCTGCATCATATGAAAGTTGTGTCATGCCTCAATGTCCTGAGTTCTTATCCAAAAATAGAGCAACAGGACTTCTCCACCAAGACCCATCCGTCTCACCCCTAGCTCATACATAATATTTTACAATGAAGAGCCTCTGACACCATGATTTTTAAGGGACACTCTTTATTATTGTTCCCTGGTTCTTTCTAATCCCCAATCTGCCTCATGATTTCTTAAATAGTAAAAGAAAAAAGGGACAAGGATAAACCAAAACAATATAATCCAAAAATTATTTTATTATTTTGGAATATACTTTTTAAAGGAAATTACTTTTGCCTAAACTAAGATAAAAATGAGTCTTGCCCTGGCCAGGTTGCTCAGTTGGTTAGAGCATCATCCCATACACCAAAAGGCTGCAGGTTCAATCCCCAGTCAGGGCACATACCTAGGTTGTGGGTTCCATCCCTATTCAGGACGTATTTGAGAGGCAATGCATCAGTGTTTCTGTCTCATATCATTGTTTCTCTCTCTCTCTCCTTTCCTCTTTCTGGAGTCAGTGAATATATCCTTGGGTGAGGGTTTTTTTTCTTTAATGAGTCTACCTTCTGGAGACACACATCACATGTTCATTGATAACAAAGAAATATTGCCCAAGAGTTGCTGGAGAGCAAGAGAAAGACAACCTAGAACTAAGCATGTGTCACACATAACCAACAAAGCAAGTGTCATGCATGGCTAAGTGTTGTCTGAGCTTCTGGTGTGGGGGTATTGCCCAAAGCATGTGTCCGTGGTAGGGAGAGGGGACAGTTTAAGACTCCACAGGCTTTAGAAATCGAAGAGTTGCAAACATGTTTTGTGATAGCAGCAAATTGCCTCTTGGAGACCCAGGAAGCCAGTCCTATTTCAGGCTTCTCCTCCAAACGTTTATCAATCAATAAATATGCCTATCATGTACATAAATTTGATAGATTCCAAGAGCGAACAGAGCCATCAAGTTTCAAGGTTTATTAAGCACGGGCTCATTTACAATATACTTGGGCCCTCAGACAAGCCTCCATACAATGATTTAAAGACCACTAGGCAGCCACACCCCCAAAGGAACTTTGTAATCTTTCCTCCTACAGCCTGACCTGGTATATAGTCCCCACCACAGCTTTTTTAAAATTAGATAAGAAAGGCAGGGAGACAACCTTCAGCAGCTGTAAAATGCAAATCTAGCTCCTTGAGCATCCAGCAAGGAGACCCTCAAATCCTCCCTCATTATTGTGGACTACCTTATGAAACTGGAGCTGATATTCTGCGAAGTTCTCAACCACGCCCTCCCTAAGAAGATAAGACACAGATACGTTCAGAATCATAAGTGAGAAAGGGAGGCAAATATGAAGGCAGCAGCTGACCCAGGTGGAAGAATTTCATTCATTCAAAGAACATGTCTAAGTGTACCATGTGCTAGGCCCTGTGAGAAAGACAAAGATTAACAAAGCAAGCTCTGCACCAGGCCAGAAAGGAAAGGCCAAGATGTAGGGCACCGCAGAGACGAGGGAAGGACGCTGGAGGAGAGGGGCCCAGGAACAACCTCCCCTAACCCATATTTCCTAGGACCACCTCTGCTGAGGACATCTTTGGTTTGAAGGAGAATGGAGTATAGGCCTCTGGCCTCAGCAAACCGAGCCACCCTCCCCAAGCTCACAAGTCCTGGGGCCTGCACCCTCCCATCCTACCCTGGAGAGTAACCTCTGCTCAAACCCCACAGGGCTTCCAGTGCCAGCAGCACTTCCGGCCCAGCCTCTCTGGCTCTATTTTCTTACCAAGTCTATAACTTACCCATGCTCTTTTCTACCTCAAAGGAGAAAAACCTGAGGAGAAAATGCAAGCCAAACAGGGACAGCAGCACCAGGAATCGGAGCAGGGCCCCCAGGGAGGCAGCCTGAGGACGTGGGGCTTTGGGAAGGGATGGGAAAGGGTAAACAGGAGGGCTTAGCCAGGAATCCAGGAGGACAGTTAGGGGTGGTCAATGGAAACTGAGTGAGCGATCAGGAAGGCCCTGCCTCATCGAGAAAGGGCTTCAATTCGCTGGGTTGGAAACTGGCAGCAGGATGTGGATTTAGAAGTCTCCCTTGGCCGAAGGAGAGTCTGGAGGGGGTGGAGCTCTACTTGCGGTGATTTGGGAGTCAGTCTCTGATTCAGCTAAAGGGACGCCCAAACTCTCCCAGGATACTCCTACTAGGTCCCTCTACCACCACCACCCATCCGTCTGAGCCCCCTCACCCACATTTCCCATCACTCCAAAGATGAAAGTGAAGGGGAACTAGTTTAAGCTTCATCACAAGGGATTTATTTCCTGAGACAGTTATTCAGCATTCATAACATATTCTAACTGAATATGCATTGTACTGGAACAAATAAAGATGAAAAAGATATAGCCCCTCCTTAGAGAGCTTCCTGCTCTAGACATTCAAAAAAGGTCTTCCAAGACTCTGAGACAGTGACCAAAGGAAGGTGCCTCCTCCATCCCAGAATGTTAATCTTCAAACAGAGGCAAGTCTGTGAACTGTCAGGGATGGAGAAGGTGGGGCCTCCTTAGAGACTGAAGGCTGCATGGAAGTATGATCAGCCCAAGAAGCCACTGGTCTCAAGGAAAGGGGGCACCACTGCCTTTACTTGACAGTGCCACTATCCTTCTAAACCCCAAGTTAGGTGCAGACAGGACTGCGGTGAAGGTGGGAGGGAGGGGAAGAGGAGGGTAGAGGCAGGACTCTGAAGAGGTAGGAGTCTATACGAATAACACTAAGACAGAGCATTGAAATTAAAGCAGAAAGAACTGCATCAAACCTCAGAAAGAACCTCCAACAAAGGTAAACCTAAAAGTCACATTGACCCTGCCCTAATGGTATCTCCATTAGGCATAGGGCATGCCTCCTTTGTTCTAGGCATTATACTGGGTAGTAAATGAGTGGCTGCAGCCAAGACTACAGAGCCAAAATTCCTAGAGGCAAAGGAGACAGGCAGGAATTGGAATGATGGCTGTAATGACAGAACAGTATGGGAGGGGCATCTGGGTGTTTGATTTATGTCTGTTCCAACAGTCCTAGTCTGTCTTCCCCTGCCTCAAGCTGGGGTTTTCCCAGATGTGCATCTGCTTGAGGGAAAGAAGGGCGGGTGTAGGGGGAGGGTCTCCATGTCCTTGCATCTGGTCCAAGAGCAATCCCTTCCCCTTTCTCCCTATGCTATTCACTGCCTGCTGGGTAGGGGTGGGAGGGCAGGGGACATGCCAGGGCCCCCAGATAATCACCAGGTAATGAAAAGAACTGGTCCAGGGCTGGGGGGAATGCAAGGGATGCAGAGTTGGTGCCATAAATCTCTCTTGGAGGAGGCGGGTACAGAATGGGGGGGGGGGGCCCTGACAATTGGAGCCCATCCAGGTGATTTCACATGAAGTAGCTAAACCTCGAGGGGTGGGAGGTGGGAGACATGGAGAGGCTGGCAGTGGTGTAAGCCAGACACAGGGGAAGAGGTTGAAACAAAGATAAGAGAGGCAAAAAAGAGAGATGGAAGGAGGGCAAAAGCTGGGAACAGCGACAGGAGAGGCAGCAAAAGGAGATAGATGGGAGGAGATGGGAACGGAGAGAATAAAAGGTACACACGATGAAACTCATAAAGATATGATGGTATGAGACCCTCAGAGACTGAGGGAGGAAAGGACGGAGGGATAGAAAGTAACTGATGGCAGATATAGTTCTAGAAAAACTCAGACCAAAAATTATCTGGAATCAGACAGACAGACTGACAGACAGATCTGCATAATAGAGATGAAGGTGAAGGAGGCAAAGAAGGAACAAAGAAAACAGGGATGCAGTGAGGAGGGGGGAGGGAGCAAGACAAAGAGAGAGAAGAAGGCAAGTGTAGAGCAGGAGGAGGGAGCGAGGCCAGGGAGGGGATATATATTTTCTTTATGATCCTCTTCAATCTCACTCGGCTCGCTGCTGAGCCCGTTCCCTCTCAGGTGCTGCTCTGTGGTGGATGTGCCCAGAAAGCTGATAGGGTGAAGCAGCTGCCATGGCTGCCCCCAGGCTCTCTCCCAGTGCCAACCTGGGGGATCTCAGAGACTCCTACATGGATATAAAAACCCAACCTGCCCCTGCTACTCTGTCCCCCAAAATGCTGAAATCAAAAGAGGCCTCAAGCTCAGCCCTAAATTTTTCAGAGCTAATGCAGCCTCATGCAAACAGTGCAGGAAGGAGTTAGAGCAAAGAAAGGAATAGAGGTAAGCAGGCAAGCAAGGGAGGCAAATTATGGAGGAAGTACTGGGGATGGACTTTGGTTAGGGATCTCACGTGTTGAAGAGTGAGGAGAGATTAGGACTGGGAAGATGCCTGTGTTTGGGAGCTAAATAAGCAATATGCAGAATATAAGCAAAATAAGATACTAGTGACTGTCTACTACTTTGAAGTCAACGATGTAGACACCTCCTAAGAAGTCATAATCAATGCCTTCAATCAACTCTCCACTACCTGGCCCCCACAAATATACACAGGAAACCCACAGAAGAAGGAACTGGAGGCATAAAATGAACATCCTGGGGCCAATGTACATGTGTGAAGCTAGGTTTTAAGGGACCAGTGATGGAGTAACCAGGCAAGTTTCTGAAGATCTGAGCATGGCAAGCTGGACCGTGTCATTTTTTCCCCAGGCTTTTTGAGTCTGAGGGCGTAGCTGAGCTCTGCAAAGACTACTCTGCCAGCAACCCTGAGGACCAGGGAAGACCCTAGGAACAATAACTGAAGCAATCTAAAGGGGAATTATTCTCCCCACCCACTTCCCTGGCAGCCACATTTAAGGTCCCAGAAGCCACATGTAATCCCTAGGGAAATTAAGAACCTTATCTCAGATGATTTAGGCCTCCCAAAACTAAATTCAGAGGTGGTAGGACAACTGTCATCATTCACCTCTTCCTATACCCATCTCAAAGGAATCCAGGTGAATGGCCACCAGGGGCAGGATCACAGGGATTTCATAAACCAGGGAAAAGGAGGACGGAATCCTCCAGGGCCCTGGAAACAGCTAGGTAGGTCAGTACATCTGGAATAGGGAGCAAGATTGGGCAGCCCAGGCTTGAAGGCAAGTCTAATTCTTTGGGGTCACAAAAACTGGAAACTAGGAAGCTCTGCAGTACCAGAGGAGGCCGCTAGGGAGGGCTCGCCAACGGCCAGGCTCCGGAGAGGCAGGAACTGGCAGACTTGAAGGAGACCGGAAAGCAATCGATCAGAGTCGCCTTGGCAACCGGGCTCAGCCTGAGACAGACAGCACGTCGATAATGAAATCATCGTTAAATGACTTCAAGCCCTAATTAATAATCCGGGCCAACCGAGGCCATGCCTGACTGGGGTCGGGGGGAGGGGATGTCATTGTTGGGGGAGCACTGGAAGCTTCTGGACAATTAATCAATTAATCCACTCATTCAATAATTGGCTCCTTTGTCCTCTACCGTGCCCCCTCCCCCACCCCACCCACCTCTGGAGAGGGTAAGAAGAGATGTGAATCTAATTGTTTCCAGGAGCCAAGATGCCTCCCTCTCTCCTGTTTTATCCACAAGTGTGTCTCCTGGACCAACCCACAAAGACTTCCCCAAGGTGGCACTTCCCTGGGCTCTTCTAAAAGAGCCACCACACGGTGAATACTTCAGAACCTGGACACCTAGCTGTCCAGAGACTTCCTCACATGCCCCTAGCCCTTTCCCCATCTCCAGTCTCATCCCACCACCATGCCCATGCACACAGGCAGACACATCACCAGCCCACAGCCCACTCTGACTGAGGAGAGCACTGAACAGAGAGTGACGAGAGCCAGGCAAATCCCAGTCACACCACTGCACCCCAGACAAAAATGTGACTTTGGGCAGGCTATGCCCTCCCCAAGGCCTCAGTGTCCTTCATCACCTGTAACCCGAGGGATCCAAAGGATTTCTAAGATTCCTTCCTGCTCCTTCACTTCATATTCTAATAATTGAACCTGGATCGGCACCTAGTTCTCTCTACTCAAGTTTCTGTACCTTGAGAAGGTAAGGGGAGATTGCCCAGTACTGATTTATCAAGTGCCCCAGCCCTCACCTTCAGACCTGAAAGAGGAGATGGTTGAAGAGTGTGTGGAGGGATGCTTCCCTCAGCCCATCCCCCACCTGCCCCGCCAGGCTGGCCCTTGCCACCCACCTTGCTTATTGCTCTCCACAACCCCCAGCAGGAAATGAAAAAGGTACAGGAAATTGCACTTTAAATCCCCCAGCTCCTGGCTCCCTCCACCAACCCAGAAAGCTGGGGACAGACAACCTCACAGACCAGGCTTTCTCTGTTTGTAATTAGTAAGCCACTTAGGAGGAGAGGGGGCTCCTTGCAGAAACAGACCTCCCCCACAAAACAGCTAAGTGGGTTATCAAAAAAAAAAAGTGGTGTTAGGGGAGAGAGCATTTGGGTTGAGAGAAGGAATCTGAGGATCTTGGGAAAGATAAAGGGCCAGTGGGATGCTGGAGCTGGCAGTTGATGGTGTCCTTTCGGGGAGAGCTGATTTATAGTGCCACCTGTAGCCTGGAGATACAGTGTCGCCAAAGGCTGGGATGGAGAGGAAGGGTGGAGAGGGAACCTTCCAGAGAAGTCCTGCAGAGAAGATCAGGGAACAAAGTCCACCAGGTCCATCCCACCCCCATGGACACTTAGGAGTTTAATAACATTCAGAATGTCCAGGGATTACATGTAATTAAAGCCAGGAGCTGGGTAATTACATTTCTTCTCCATGTGCTACCCTTTACCTTCTCCCTCCCCCACATGCACACACACACATCTTTTATGAAAGACATTGAACCAGATCCTGGACTTCAGAAAATGCCTCCACTAAAGAGATGGGCTTAACTTCAGCAAAAGGAATTTGGTACACTTTGGAATGCATTTAGTATTGGTAAATGCTAGAACAGATGAGGTGCACACACACACCCCAAAAAGGAACAGGAAAGCCCTCTCTTGACTGCTATTTCTTTTCAAGTGGGACTGACCTCCAGATGATATCCCCCATATCATGGGGCAAAATACAGTCTCTCTAAACATTAGGAAAGTAATTCCCCTCTAGCCCTTAGCTCCAGGAGGGAGGTGGCGGTTCCTCTCCCCAGGTCATGGCAAACATGCTGCAGAAGGATCACGCAGCCTGTGGGTAGGGCCCCATATGCAGCTGCCTCGCCTGGTATCCTGTCCCCCAGCTCTCCCTCTCCTGTTTCATCTCAACCTCTCTACACCTCTCAGTGTCCATTCTTTGGATTCACCCTGTGAACCCAATGGGGGGAGGGAAAAGTCCAAAGGGAGGAGAAGACACGGGCTGCTCTCTGATGTGAGAAGAGAGATACACCAGACAAGAAACCCAGGCAGAGGAAAAAAAAAAAAATGCATGTTATGCATGTTAAGTTAATAGAGTGTAGCCCAATCCGTCAAGTGCTGAGGGACCCATGGAAAGGACAGTGGGAATGGAAGTTGGGAGTATAACGGGATTGGAGGGAAATAAAGGCCAGGTTTAGAGGTGGGAGGGCACAGAGGGCTTGGGGGGCAGGAGGCTGATGTGTTCAGCTGGTAGGGAGAGAATGAGCTAGGAAGATATAACAGATAGGGATGAGGATTGTTTAAAATATATTTAAATCTTTAAAGCTGTACACAGTTCTTTTGCATAAATCTCATTTTATCCTAGATAACAAGCCACAGAAGCAGGCATTGGTATTGCCATTTTATATATAATAAAAATAAGGCACAGAGGGCTTAAGTAACTTGTCTCAGGTCACAGAGTTGGTAAGTGGCAGAGCAAGGAATCAAACTGCTGTATTCTGGTGCCAGCTTCTGCAGGCTCTGCCCTGGGACTCAGCCAGGCTCGGGGCCTACGTGTGTAAGGGAGCGATTGCACCGCAAAGGGCAACAGACCTGACTCTTACACCCTTTTCAGCACGTTTTGCCCAGGGGAACTTCGGCAAGTTAACTGTCTGAGCTGCATCCGTGAAATGGGAAAGTAATACCTTACCTTCTCAAAATGGAAGAGTAAACCCATCTATCTGGTTTTTGGTTTTGGTTTTAGTTTTTGGCTTGTTTGGGGGGTTTTAACTTTAAAATTGGGATTATTAGTGTCCCAGACTCACTGCAGGCACAGGCCACAGGGGGTGTCCGTGCAGCAGCAGGACTGCTGCAGGTTGGACTTTCCACAGCCTCCACACTGCCTGGGTCTGAATTTGCTCAGACCAGTGCAGGGTTTTCTGTGTTCTGTGGTTCAGTCCGTCCTCAGCCTCCTTTCTCGTCCGCACTCACGGCCATTTCCTGTGTTCAGAGCATTTGTTGGGCTGAACCACATGAAATTCCTGATCTTCAACTGGTTTTGGCCTATAAAGGCTGTAACTTCGATTCTTCTCTCCACAAAACATTTTTTTTTAATTCCAGGCTAAGGAGACAGGGGAGCAGACTGAGGAAGGGTGAATAATAAAATGAGCTAATATATATTGAGTACATACCATGTGCCCAGTATGTTACATTGATAATCACATCGCTAATTCTCTCATGTGCCCTGAAGCACCTAAACTTATTTCCCACATTTTACAGGTGAGTAAGCCCAGGCAGGTTAAGAGGCTATATAATGAGGACAGGGCTGGGGTTCAAACTCAGCCTTGGACCCCCTGTTTAATCACTGTCACCCACACCAGAGAAGCCCTGGCAGAGACCGGGGGCGGCGGGGGGTGGGGGAGAGAAACAAGCAATGCCTGCAGCTTCACAAAAAGAAGACAAACTCAAACTGTCTCTGGCCTGAAGAGCCCCATTTGGTAGGAAGCGGAGTCAAAGCCCAGCGACCACACCTGAAACCTAGGGGTAGAAGGGCCAGTCGGAAATAGAACCTGGCCAGAAACATAGAGATGAACGCAGACTGGGGTACTGCTGCAGCCACGGGCAGAGCGCGGGAGAACCGAAGGGGAATGCGGAGGGGGAGGCCCAGGCGGGTGTAGACAGAGCTGACGGGCAACAACGCGGAGGAGTCTACCATGGCGGCACCGGGAGGAAAGCTAAAGTCGAGGAGAAGGTGTGCAAAACGGGAGAGACCCTCTGCAAGAGATAGGGAGACTGCGGCAAAAAGAGGAAGCGAGGGTTAGCGGCAGAGCGCGGGAGCTGGAGTCCGCCACAGTGAGAGAGGGCGAGAGGGGTGGGGGGAGCGAGGGAGGAAGAGTGAGAGACCCGAAAGGAAAGCCAGACGCTCACACCGCTTGTCTGGTGTGTGGGGAAGGACCTTCATCTCAAGGACACTGAGAAAAGCAGATGGAGAGTGGAAAACGGGGGAGCGGCGATCACGGCGGGGCGGGCACTAGCCCAGCCGCAGCGCGCGGGGTGGCGCTGCCCTCTCCCAGACGCCCCCGCTCGGCGCCCCGCAGCCCCCGAGCGCGCCCCCGCCCTCCCCGGCCCTGCCCGCGCCGGGCGCTGGCATGAAATTGGCTGCAGCGGTAATGAGTCCGCGCTGCGCGGAGGAGGCTGAGGGCCCGCCAGGGAGCCCTGCGCGCCTCGTTTAGCTTGTTTATTGTTCAGGCCTAATTAAAACGTTCCACCGCGCTGCGCTTACATCCGCCCCCCGCTAATGAATTCTCGGCCGCCGGGCGATTTCGGAAACTGCGGGCAGGAAGGGGGGCGGGGGGGGGGTGGGACTGGGGAGGGAGTGAAGGAAGGGGAACGCACACACACACCCCACCACCCCTGCCACCTCCCGAGGAGCAGACATCCAGTAGTTGGAGCCTAGGTCCGAGTGAGCATCCCCAGCCCCATAGCCTCAAACTCTGGCAAACGTTTGGAGGTGATGGAATGCAAGAGCACAGGGCTCGGAGGAGTGAGGAGAGGGAGGTCACGAGCAAGGGTGTGCGTCCTTCTGTGCGTGGGAGGCCTGTGTGTGCCTAAGTGTTTGTGCTTGTGAGTGCACCTGCTCCCTGCTCCAGGGAACGTGTCCCAAAAGCAGGTTGTGCGCTCGGGACTCTGCATCTATCTGGTAGTGGGTCCCTCTGGCTGTTTATGCGGATTTGTTCCCCTCAGGGGAAGTCTGAGAGTGGCTTACAATGTTTCTGGTCTCTCTGGGCATAGCAGTTTGCTGTTTTTGCTGCTTGCCCCCTTGTCACGACCTCAGTGAGGGCAGATGGAGCCATCGGAGGCAGAGACAGACGGTGATGCTCGGGCAGCCAGGGCTCCCCGCTGGCCCCACTCCTCCTGCAGACGCGGGCATGCACACACATACACAACACACACGCATATACACACGCGCTGCTCTCCACTGCATGCAGTCAAATAAATAGACAAAAGGCAATCGAGATAATATTCACACGTGACCGCATAGAAACACACACATGAACAAATGTGCTCATAATGACATGCCAATCACACATACACAGATGGAAAGACACGAGCCTGGAGCACAAAGCCACATGGCACAAAGCCACCTGGATGTACATGCCCCTCCCCACCCACATACTCACAGAGAAGACTGCAAACTTAGGTACACACGTCTCCAGACAACTGTGCACACACACCACCGCCAGACACATGTCAGTGTACCCTCCAGTGGGTGCCAGTTCCTCTGGGAGCAAATTCAGATCACCCAGACTTGCCTTCAAAATGTGCTGCTCGCCATTCTGTTTCATGCTTCCTCAGTCGGATTCTCGGTTCCAGTCCAGCAAAGCTATCCTCTGCCTCAGAACCATCAGGGGAGGTACTCTTCCTCTTCTGCTCCACTCCAAGTCTTGTTGGCTTTCTCCTTCCACACCTCCCCTCCTCCAGGAAGCCTTCCCTGATGAACTAACTGCTTCTAACTCTGAATTTGCTTTAGTCACTTGCACTTGTTGATCTGTGCTGTGGTGAGTGTCACCAGGTTACTTTGCATATTATGTAGGCAGAGAGGAGGGCTGTAAACTCCCCAAGGGCAGGACCACTTGTCAGAGTATTTCTGTCAAATGCCAGGCCTCACCTCTCCAGCGCACCAGGCTGCGATGCTCCTGCGAGCACTACTGCCTAGTTTTAACAAACAGATGGAAAAATGAAACTGGGCCTCGAGCAGACACTAGAAGTCTCCTTCTGTCACATCTGCAAGTATCTCCTTCAAAATAACCTTTCAGAGACACTTTGGGGGAGGGCATACCCCCCAAAAGTGCTCTTAACTAGAAAGAGCACTGGGTCGAGGAGAAAACTTGGACCCAGTCTAATTTTTGGCTGTTTTCAAAATTAGATCCACTCTAAAGGATACTGCAGGCTATGCAGGTAATCCCCAAAGAGGAAGGACAGGAATGACCTGAGCAACTGTACCAGCTCTTGAAAGTGCTACTTTGAAGAAGATGGCATGCTGTGGAATGGTTTCTTTGTGGCAAGAATACCCTAAAAATCCACTCATTGACTGTCTCCCCAGAACAGCACAGGATTGTTTTATCCTAGCCCAACTGCTTTGAGGAGATAGGTGCCCTGCCTGCTTCCCTCACCCTTCTTCCCCTGAGTCTCAACAGCTGGCTCTCCCTCCATGTCCCTCTCTCCCTCCTGCAGACAGAGGCTCCCTCCCTCTCCCTGTCTTTCTGCCTTTTGTCCACATACTCTTCCATCATATTGTTTCTCCACCTGTCTTTCTCTGTCTTCTATTGATTTCTCTCCTCCCTTTTTCAACACCAGTTTCTTTCCCTCTGAGTTCTGTTGGGGCTCTGCCACCTCTTTACCTATGCCAGCCTGTCTCTGACTTCCATCTTTTTCTGTTCTCTTACCCACCTTCCACTTCCATTGCTTAGAGCAGTCACTGCAGAGGCAGGGTGAGTGAAAGTCTCATTCAACACCAAATGACTGGCATTTTGAATAGAGGTAGGAATTGCTGTGTTCCTGCTCCCCTCACACACACACGCGCGCGCGCACACACACACACACACACACACACACAGAGCCTCTTCTTCCACCTGAGTCCCAGGTCCTGAGAGGCCAGCAGAGCCCTTGACCCTGAGCCTCCATCCCACCCTCTGCAACCTCTACCTGGCCCTTCTCACTGCCTCCTCCTCCTCCCCTCCTCTGGCTCCCATTTCTCCCCTTCCCTTCTCTGTCTTTCTCTCTGTCTCTATGCACACTTCTCTCAGTATCTTCTCAGTCCCCGCCCCGGGTTGCTTGCTGTCTTTGGCTCTGGGCTCATGGTTTTCTGGTCCAACTTGTATCTCTGAGTCCCTCTCTGCCCCTGCTATCTCTGGCCTCTGGATGTTTCTGTCCTTGTTTGTCTTCAGTCTTTCTGCTCTCTGTCCTGTCTCCTGCTTCTGGGTCTTTCTCTTCTCTATCTCTTCCTTCCCGATTGATGTTAATATCTCTCTTCATTCTGTATCTCCGTCCCTTTTGATCTCCAGCGTGCTATGCGTGAATCTGCCTTATGGTCCCACTTTGTCAGTCTTGGCTTGAATTTAATGGGTCTTTCTGTCCCTGTCTGTGTGTCTGTCTCCCCCCTTCTCCGCCCCCCTTCTCTTGCACTACCCCACAGTTATGGGGGGTGGGCCAGCGTGGAGGGCTTCAAGGGGGACCAGGCGGGTGACCCTTTGTGTGGAAGATTGACGGCCCTGTAGCGCAGCCTCCGCAGCGCTGATTAGGATGCAGCACGGGCTCCGACTGCAGCATTCTCCTCCTCACAGAACATTCTCCACGACTCCAAATGCTAGTCCCCTCCCTGCCTGCTACCAGTCTCAGGGCCGAGTGCCTTACCCCTCCCCCAGCCCCAGTTGTCCACCAGGAGCCACAGAAAATAATGGGAGGGCACTCGAGGGCCCCCTCTCTCACCCGGGTAGCCACATGTCTTGTACATTCTAAGAAAAAAGAAATGAGGAGAGGTGGGAGGCTGACTGGAGGTTCTTTGCTGGAGGATGGCAGGCATGTGAAGAACAGAAATGTGCCTGGGAGCTTTGTCTCAGCACCCCCGATGGAGAGTCACCAGGTGGCTCCTCACACCCCTCAGAGAGGCGCTCATACAGCAACAAGTCCAGGGGAAGTGGCGAGCAGGGAACAAGACGGCCCCTCTTTGATCCCCTCAGAGCACCTCTCACCCTTGTACATAGGAAGTGCCCCAATAAATTGCTGTTTTGTATTTCACCAGTCCTCTGATACTTAGTTCCCAGATCAGTGGAACTCGATTCCTTTAAGTATGCCCCCCACTCACCCACCCCAGCAAGGCGGTATCTGCCCCCTGGAAAAGTTCCCTTGCCAAGCCTTCCAAGCATACAAATGATCCTCAGACCCCAGCTCCAAATCCCAGCCATTCCAACTCCTCCTCCTCCATCATCTACCCTTCTCCTCTCCCTCCCTTGCCCACCCCAATGCAGCTTGGTCCACTGGGTTTCTCCCCAAAGACAGTCACTAACAAGCATTGGATACTAGAAGGGGAGGGCCAAGGGCAGTCGGGTGGGTGGGAGGGGATTCCAGAGCTAGCAAATAACGAGCCCTGTCAACATCTGTCATGTCTGCCATCTCCCTCCATCATCTCTGTCTCTTGCCTCCTGGCCCCTGCCAATCCATCTCCCTGCTGACGCAGACGGACGGAGCTCCTGTGTAAATTCGCAGAAGATGTGTAATTCCTGGTCTTCCTCAAACCCATTTTCTCTGGGAGCGTCACTGGACCCTGATATCTTTCTTTGAAAACTTTCAGCGACCCTAGGAAGGTGAGGTTCAGATGAAACCCAAGGAGGAAGAAGACAAATTGCCCTTTCCACTTAATATCTTGGTCTCAGCCCTTTTCTCCAATTGCATATCCCCCCAAAAGCAGAAGTTAGCCCTTGCCGGTGTTGCTCAGGTGATTAGAGTGTCGTCTCGTAGACTCATGGTTACGGGTTCAATTCCCGATCAGGGCACATACCTAGGTTTGATCCCCTGTTGGAAAGTGTATGAAGGCAACCGATTGATGTTTCTCTGTCACATCAATGCCTCTCTCTCCCTCTCCCTCCCTCCCTCTCTCTCTCTCTCCTTCCTCTCTAAAAGCAATGAAAAATGTCCTCGGGTGAGGGTTTTTTTAAGCACCACTTAAAACTGCAGGCAATAGTAGCGAGGGTTAAATCTCAGGAACACCTTCCCAGCGTTAAAGACGGTGTGAGTGCCTCCAGAAACTGGGGAAATGAGGAGGAAAGATGCGGTTGGACAGCCCACGAGCTCTTCTTGTAATATACAAAATTTCCACCAGGGGGCGAGGGACGCGGTTCTGCGGACTTGAGCGGAGCCTTTTCCGCAGCGACCTGCAAAGGACGCAGCGGCCACAGGAGGGCGGCAGAGAACGGTGCTGCCAGCAGAGCCAGACCTCGGCCTTGGGTGAGGTCCGAGATGGGGCTGTGCTGCCCTAGCTGAGGGAGCCTTGCTCCGGAAACAGCTCATGAATTTCCGAATTCAGGAAATCTCTTTTGCAGCCCACTACACTGACATCCCTTCTCCGGTTCTTAAGATCCTGAAATGACATCACCCATCCCAGCCCCCTTTCTTTTTCTGGTCCCCAGCCCTGGGGTAGCTGGCACAAAAGGGCCCTTTGGCTTTTCCTTCACAGTTGTACAGCAAATGACAGCCAAGTTCAAAAACAGAAGTGACGTTTCCTAAGGTCCCAGTTGATAACTGGAGCCAGAATCAGAATCTAAGTGCTCTCAGTTCTCAGTACCGGGTTCTTCCCATTGTGCTGGCAGATGCTCCTGAAATAAAGCATACTTTTCAGGCCCCAATGGTAAGCCATCACACACCCTTAGTTTCAAAAAAAAATCAGTGTCAAAACTACATCCTTCCCAGTGTTTACATATATAACTGTGCGCAGAGGACTGTTAACCACAGAGACAGAGATGCACCCTCTCAGCTTTAGGCACACACCCCCCTCTGGCCTCAGAGTCCCATAGCCCCTTCCCCTCACCTCCCACTCCCTGAACTGCAAGAGGAGCTTCTCTTCCTTTATAATTTCTGGTTTTCCATGTATTTCCAGAAGCCTCTCAAAGTTGAAGACAGGGAAGCACAAGCTTGGTTCCTCTTACCACATCCCTGTACAGATGGAAGAGAGGGGCCTCCCAGGTCCTAGCTTTCTCTTCCCAGGGTCCTCTCTCCCAGACCCTTCACTGCTTCTTGCCTCTTCCTGTCCCTCTGCTGGCCCACCTATTCTTCCTCCAGACCCTTCTTGCCACCATTGATTTATCTTTAACTTCAAATGCTGAGTCACCTAGGGAGGCCAGCACAGAAAAGAGAGAGAAGAAAAGGCAGGAAGAAGGGGAAGAAAACTTAACTGCAAATCCTGAGAGGGCTCTGTCCTGTTTGCTATGCCCTCAGCTGGGAAGCTCTACTTTGAGTATGAGGGCTTCTGTCTAGCCCTCATTTCTTCCACTTTCCTTGGAGCTAAAGAGCCCACGAGGGTGAGAGTAACTGAGGAGGGATGTAGCCGGCTGGGTGAGGGGGCACAAGTGCAGACTCCTGGGCCATGGGCTGAATGTGTACCCACACATGTGCGACACACGGCCCCTTCTGAATAGCCCCCACACATGTGTGCTCCATGCATTCCCCCATCAAGGACTCCTTCCTCACGAGACAAGAGGAGAAAAATATCCCAACCTCTCAAATACCTTAATTCAACTTTCATCTTCTTGGGGAAACCTGAAAAAACAAAATCCTCCCCCTTTTTTCCCTCTCCTCAATCTGCCTCCTTGTCCACTCTAGCTTTTGAGATTTCCACCTAGACCTTCTGGGTGCAGCCAGCCTCCCCACACCTTCCCCAGTACCTAGGAGGCACCAGACAGAGCTTTCTCCCTGCAAAGGACTGAGACAAACGCCAATCACGTTGGGGCCTCTCGCGGTGCCCATCCTGCTATGAATTCCCAAGGTCAAAACCATTCTGGTGTTATTAAAAACATAAATGTTGCATACCAGGCAGCGGGGGGAAAAATTATAAGGCAGCCAGATGAGAGGGAGACGGAGGGGCCGGTAATTGTATTCGTCTTCCCAGAGTCAAGCTCCATGGGGCTGGAGCTGCACACAGAACATTGCTTTTTAATTTAACTCAGTAAGGTCAGCAGCAGCAAATGAGGCAGGGGAGGAATGGCACCTCAGAGGGAGGGCACCAGGGCACAGCCCTCACCCTGAGCCTGCAGAGCCAGGGCTCCTGGCCAAGATCTCCCTGCAGTGCCGGGGAAGCAGAGGGAAAGTGGCAGGGAGGATTCGGTGACTGGCCTCCAAGGAAGGGAGTGGACTCTGGGGGGAGGAAGAGCTATCATTGGGAGGGCTCCTGAGGAACTGGGATTTGGATGCACAGAAAGAAAAAGGTTTCAAAGGAACTCTAGAGTGACGAAAAGGACTCAGGCTGATGGAGACAAACACCCCGCTCTATAGTCCCTCCTCATAGACCCACTGTACAGAAGAGAATAACAAAGGGTCATGATTAGAGCTCAGAGGTTTACCTTGCTCCCAACTCCTGTGAATCCTGAGTCCCAGGCTAAGAGAGTTCTCTAGTGAAGCGAATCACTCTGTCCCATCCCCTTCATCTCCAAGGATCCAATGGGACAGCAGAGAGGGGGATAGGAGGAGAAATTGAGGTAAAACTGCCTTCCCTCAGAACCTTCCTCACAGGTTCCTCTCTGGCCAGCTTCCCTTTGACAGCTCTGCTGGCTGTATAGTGGTCCTCTCCATTTCCAGTGCTACAGGAAAGGCTGGAGTTAGACCTCAGAAGGGACTTCCCAGATTAGCTTCTTGGTCATAGGCACAACACAGTCTGGGGTAGGGAAGGCTAAGGAACCTGGGCTTTTCCTGAGTATGCCCAGTGCACTGAGCATTACAAGATCAGGGAACCTGGAGAAGGTAGAGTGAGTCACTGGGTATGGGGTGGGGACTTTTAAAAAGCTATGCAACTGTCAGAAACAATGGCATCTAAATGCACTTTGGGATTTATTGGGAAGTTCTTATGCAGGTCAGACCTCAAGTCTTTCCGCTTCAGTTTTAGGTTGTTTCCTTTTTAGGAGGAAGAGTTTGAATAGTAGGTTTGAGACTTTAGGGCAGAGTTTCAATTTTCTCTTCTCATCTAGAAATGTCCTTGCCACTTGGCTTCCCTTATAAATTTCTGCTCCTCTGTCAGTTAGGCATTCTAAAGCTCTCCGAGAAAACCTCCAATGTCAATTAGGAATTCTGAGGGTGCACTACCCTCGTGGTGCACACCCTCTCCCTTCCCAGGAGGTCCTGCTCTCAGCACTTGGACCCCAACCCTGCAGTTCTCAATAACTGCCACAAGGTGGCGGGCAGTGCATCGATTGGTCTAGAGCTACACCCGGTGCCTCACTAGAGCCAGGACCCGCTCCTACCCGCAGATCTCCACTCATCCCACACCCTCATCCCCAGGCAGATGAGCTTTCCCGAGGGTCTCAGGAAAGGAAGAGCTTTCTGAAAGAACTCAGGCTTTGGGTGACAGGTAGGCTGGGTGAGGACTGGGTTGGGGGAAGGAAAGGGAAGGTGGAAGAGAAACCTGAGAAGTCTGAACAGACCCAGTGGGAAGCAGGTAGTCAAACACAGTGCAAAGGCCAAGTTGAGAAATCATAGTGGGGCTGCCTGCCACTCCCCACGCCAGACCCAGAACCCCAGGGGCTCCAGGGGAAGTAGCTGAGAGGGGCCTGCTAACTGGGACAGAGGCAACCAGGAGCAGAAGGAGCAGGAGCTGCAGGTGAGGCCTAACCCAGAATAAATACCAGGATACAGATAGGGAAAGGCCTACACTGCCCCTCCCTCCTCGGGATGACACCCAGTTGGACACCATTATTTCGGCCATTCCCAGAACACAGAAAATGGGGAAGGGTTCAGTCAGTTCTCCACTGCAGTCATGACCTCCCTGGCACATGGAGAAGGCTCCTGGGAGAAAGGAGAAAACACAGGCCTAGAGAGGTGTCAGTCCATGCGGGTGGGAGAGTGGGGAGGGAGGAACAAGGACAAGGCACACAGCTAGGAAACAGAAATGAGGAGAGACCTGCAGGCACCTTGGCAGTGGTTTAGAAAGAGGAAGTTTAGGACCCAGAACCAGGAAGATTAATCAAGGAAGACTTCCCAGAGGAGGAGAATATGGGGTGATATAGCAAAGGGCTGAGAGGCTCATCTGCAGGAAGAGGAGGAGAGAAGATGGCTCAGACTGGGGACGCCCTATGAGGCTAGGAGGTGGTGAGGGAGAACTAACTGGGACAGCTGCCAGTTGGAGCTAAGACACCAGTACGTCTCACGGAGGGAGAATGGGGAGTTAAAGAAACAGGCGTCAGTGGGTGAGAGGCCTTGTAGCCCAACTGGAAGTCGCTGTAGGCTTAAGCAAGAGGGAGGGGGCAGCACCCCAGTGTAAAGTATCCCTCTCTCTCCCCACCCAAGAGAATAGGAACAGAGTCTAAGTTCCTCCAAATGGGGCACAAGGACTCCTAGATCAAGAGTCGGGGACTGGGTTTTCCAGAGGGGGCCACCATGGAGCAGGGACACTAAGGGTGTCTTCCCCCTTTGAAGCCTCTGGCTCCTGTCTGTAAAATAAGAGCGTTGGAACTGACAGTCTGGGAACTCCTTTCTCTAAAACTGTCCTGTTGACCATTGCCTGCCACCCCAAAAGTGATCCAGCTCATCTGACCCACCAGACCACTTCCCTAACTGGTAGAGACTATTTCCACGTGGGGAGAGTTCTAGGTTCCAATTTCACTAACTCAGCATGGGCTTATGAGCATGAGGTATGACAAGAGGGTTTGAGGTTAGACTCTGGAAGAACTTCCCAGAACAAGGGGTCTGAAAGCCTCAGCTTGTGTGAGGTTCAATAAGAATGAACACATGGACTTACCAGAGGCCTCCAAGAGACAAAGACATTGGTTTGGACCTGTCTGGGTAGTGCTGGCTAGAGAGAGAAGTTTTCGCTGTGATTATGGTTCCCCCAGAATCAGAAGTTAGCACACAAAGATTTCAGGGGACTCTACCACCCTAAGGAAGAATAGCTTGAGCCTAGGGCAAGAAATTACAGACTGGTTAGATCATTCCCAAACCCTGGGGGTGGGGGGAGAAGAGAAGAAAGTAGACATGACCCCTCCACTGTTTGAGCACCCTCTCACCCTGGCCCACATCTTCCTTGCCCTCCCCAATCAGAGCAGGTTCTATGAGCACTCCCAGTGAAAGCCCTGAGTAAAGGTCTCAGGACCTAGTCTCCACCCAGCCTCAGACCAGGGGACCTTGACACCATTACCCTGTGCCTGGCAGGCCAGAGGCACCCACCGCTCATGCTGCCCAATCCCCCAGGCTCCAAGCAAATACAGCCTTCCTGTTCTGGCCTTGCACCTCAACCCCACTACATACCACAGCCTGGAACCTGCTACGGATTTGGGCAAGTCAAATCAAAGACATCTTTAGCTATGAGTCTTCAGGCCCCCCTGAGATACCACATGCATATGTACACATATGCACACAGTCACCTACAGGCAGGCAGATAAACACAAAGATGCACACACTCATACACACAGACACATCCCCTCAAAATACACTCACACGTATACACCTGTACACCACAAACATTCTCACACACACGCGGCGCAAAAACAGATACTCACAAGTGTGTGCATTTACAGACAGGCATACATACACAAACTCATACAGTCATCAAACACACCTGCACACACACGCATCTCTATTCCCTTCTTCTGACTAAGGATCAAGAGCCCAGTCCTCTGGAGTTTAGGGGTCTAGAATGGCCAGGGGAAACAGGGAAACCCATAAGAAACCTCTTATCAGTTTCTGGGCCCAAAGTGGAACTCCTTTGCTATATTCCCCTTTCTGCCACGAGAGTCTCTAGGACTCTGGCCCACACCCTGGGAGTAAAACCTGCAAAGATCATTCATACAACAAAGATTTTTGAGCACCTATCTGCTGCCACCCCCACCTGTACACACCCCCCCTTCTATGCCTGAAGCTGAGGCAGATGCATAGTAGACTAGCATCTTTGTTACTCTAGAAAGAGCAAGAGTTCAAGAGTCCAGACCTGAGTTCAAGTCCTGTCTTTGTTTCTTAATAAGCTGTGTTACCTTGGGCACCTTACACAACCTCTCTGAGCCTCAGTTCATCACCTGTAAGATGGGGTTAATCAAATTCACCCAATCATTCTGTAAGGATTAAAAGACAGGGAAAGCCTCCATCAGCGATGTGTCCACCCAAACCAAGTGACCACCTTCTCCTTCCCAGCCCCTGTGGTGAGCATTTCCCCAACACCCTCCCTGCCCTGCAGTCGCTGAAACAGAAACCTCATCTCCTTCAGCCTCAGACCCCCAGGTGCACACACCTTGGGAAACTTGATCTTGGACTTGGCTGTCTCCATCCGACTCCCACCCCCATCCCTGCTCCTGCCCCTCCTGGTCCATCATGCCTCTCGCCCGCCCGTTTGCAGGTCGCGTTTTCCGTAATAACCTTTAATGCGGCTGGCCACGGCCCAAATGTTCGCGATGGAGCGCTGGGCCCCGCGCATCAGATGGACGATGAAGTGTTAATCATCCCCCAGGGAGCCGTCCCGCGGAAAGTCGTCATTAATTTCTCTGAATTACACCAATTCCGAGACATTCTTTATGGACAGACAGTGCGGGAGACAGTTATATGACAGGACTTGCTGTGCTAAGCAGATGTGGGAGAGATTGCGTCGCTCCATGAATACTAAACAATCGCTCGGAAGAAACCCCACAAGCTTCTGCGCGCAGAGCTGGGAAGCTGCCCAGGCTTCCCCCACCTGACCGGGAGTGGGGGCACACTCTGCAGGTGTCTGGAACTGGAGTGGGGTGCGGGGACAAGCGGGGATCAAACCTCCAACCCCCGCTGCTTGGGCGGCCTCCACAACTCTGGTCCATAGTCAGGCCTCGGCCTCAGGGTGGGAAGTGGCTGTGGGAGCCTTACCATCACCTTCTAGGGACCCTCCAAGGCCCCACAAACACCCTTGCTTTCCCTACATTCCTCCCAGGGCCTGACCTGCTTCAGAACCCCGGTCTGGCATCCACCCCTCCCGCCCTAATCCTCCTCCGGCTCTGCCTCCAGACAACTCACCATGCTGACCCACTCTGAGTGTCCATGGAGCATCGCTTCACCCGGGTTCTTTCACTTCCCCACCCTGCCCCGGCTGCCACTCCGTCCTCCTCCAGCTGCTCCGTCTCTCCTCCCTGCCTCCCTCCACCCTGGGGCCTCTCATCCCGCCCGCCTCCCGCTCTGCTCTTCTCTCCAGCGGGTCCGCCTCTGTCTCTAGCCCACCTCCCCAGGCAAGGCTCCACTTTCCAACCTGCTGCGTCTTACCACTTTGCCCCATTTCAAGTCATTCCTCCTACCTCTGCTTTCACTCCTCTCCCACCCTTCAGAACCTAGGGGGAATGGCAGGGCCCAGAGCAGGATGAAAGGGAGGAAAGGGCCTCCCCTTTTCGCTCTCCTCGTGCCCTCTGCCCTTGCGCATCCCTCTCTTCCTTCTGGCGGACCAGCCGGGTGTTAGAGAGAGCTCGGGTCATCTCCCCACAAGCAAAGTGGTGGGCGAGAGGAGGAGGGTGAGGCAGAGGGTAACCAGGGGAAACCCTGAGTCGCAATACAGTCACACCTGAGGGGAGAACCTCCCACCTAGAGCAGCTCGCCCCCTCCTGCGTGGCCGTGGGAGGCCCGGCCCGCCAGCCCACAGCTCGCCCCCGCCCCAGGCCCCGAAGGACTTTCGGCAATGCTGGGACCTCGGGGACCGGGGGCCCTGGTTTCTTGGTCACCCCAAAGCCACTACCCCTCAAAAGAGGACGGAGGCAAATGGTGACTGCTCCCCATCAGGTCGTACCACCATTTCCACCTCCAAGCCAGCTGGAGGGAAGTCTCCCCCTCAGCTCCTAGCGCGGGTTTGGGGGAGAGAAAGGAAAGCGCGCAGCCTCTGCGTCTTTTCTCCTCGCGGATAATTTATGTATGAGTGCCGAGCAGATGGCGGGTAATTTAGCAATTACCATGTACAGAAACGACTCGCGCCTCCACACGGACGCCAAAGATTCCCCGCCGCACTCTCACCTGCTTTTCTGCCTGTTTTCTCTATTTTGCTCCCTCTACCCGCCTGGCGCACCTTGCTGAATCCCAACGTTCAAGGGGACAGCCTTTCCTAAGAGTCCCTTTTCACCCTGACTCCTCAGGATGGAATTCTTCCTCAGTAAACAAGGAGAGCTGTCTGCTCCCTGGAAGTTCTTCCTCTCCTCTCACCTTGATCTTTCTTGCTGCTGTAAGTGATCAGACAGCCCTGGGAGATTATGGAGCTCTCTCCAAACCTTTCCCCCTCCCATAAATGGTTTAGGTTTCCCAAGGCATTTCTCCCAAATATCTAGGTTCCAGATCCCAGGCTTCAGAAGAGGCTTCTGGGCTCCGAGATCCACCCAGGAGCGGAGGGGTCTGGGTATCTGCAGGGGTGCTGCTGGGAAGGCAGTGATTATTCAGGTGACAATGGTCAGAGAGTACTGAGGAGATGTGTGCACACAGTGAGTGTGTGTAACAAGTGTGAAACTGCTGATTGAGAAGCCGACTCTGTGAGGTGGGGGAGGGTAGAAGAGAAGGAATAAAGCTGGAGGGGTCTGAAATGCCTCCTCCCTATGCCATTCTTCCTCTGGGCCACAAGGAAAGAGAATGCTGTAAGACAGGCCCTACACCTGGAGACCTCCCTAGGCTTAGGGTCGTTGTCCTCCCCACCATCCACTTCCATCCAGCCCAGCCCAGCCCAGGCCACCAGGGCACCCACCACCAAGAGCCCAGGGCCCTGGACCCCCCACACACGTTCTCTTCAATGGACTCCCAGATCTCTGACACCTGACCCTGCACACCAGCATGAATGCTCCCATTCTCGCAGAAGCGTAGGTGACCTCTGAACTCTGAAAAGTTGGGCCCTGGGGCTTTGAGACACCCACCACCATCTACCCCAGTTCCTCCTCATTCCTCAACACCAGAGAGCACTAATTAATTAGCATGTGCAACCAGCCATGGGCACGATCTTGTTACTCACCACAGGGACCTGCTGTTAACACACCAGACCCCTGGGACTCGGGCACACACCAATTACACAGCCAGCAGCTCAGCTAATCATGGCTCCTGGTGACACCGTGGCTCACAGAGGAATCCCCAGCTTCCCTCTCCCTACACCCACTGCCTCCGCCCCAACCAGGCCCCTGCCTTATAGAACAGGAGGCTGTAAAGATTGGTTGGGAAAAAGTTGAAATTTGCTGGGAATCGGGAGGCCAGCCATGGAGTAGCTGAGGGGAGAATGGAAATGAAAAGTTTAAAACAAAAGAGAATTTTCTTACTAATCACTTTGGGATATACATGGTCACTCTGAACTTAGTAACTGCAGCAAGAGGGAGTGCTGGTTAGACTATAAGAAGGACTTCCTAGGGAGGTACTAGGTAGGATTGGGCCTGAGAAAGAGCAGCCTTTTTTCCTATAAGCAGGAGGCAAGAGAAGATGGCCAATGAAGTGAAGTAGGAAGGGAGATAGTGGCAGCTCTAAGAACTCAGGTATTTGATTCCATCCTGTCCTCAGCTGCAGTTCAAGGATACAGAGAGAAGGCAGCCTCACTGCAGACACAGACAGACGACTTCCCCCCAACACACGTCCCATTGACTTTGCCATTCCGCTGTCAATCCACAGCTTCTCTGAGATTTAGCATATTGACTCTCCGAGCTGCAGAAAATTGAATTTTCTTCATTACGACTGTCTCCCGACAAAAGCAGCTCATAAATTCTCCATCTTTTTCAGGCTTCCCACCCCCTCATCACCCAACATCTCTCCAGGGGATTCACATATTTGAACATACAATTCACATGGGTGTAAAGGCAAGGCATGATCAGTACTCCCCACAGACACCCCACTCACCAGGACCATCACTCACTGCCCAGGCATAGGGTATAGTCTACACCTCGACCAGGCCACTCTTCTCCGGAATGAGGGCACATGTCTTCCACAACCAGGGTCCGTGTATGTGGTGAGAGTATGCCCCACATATCAGATACGGTTGGCCCATACCAAGGGACTGAAAGGTCCCATGCCTCAGCCATGCCTGTACTTCTCCTGTACCCCAACACAGTCTCATAGATGTCACTCCCACACGGGAGAGAGCCGTATGTTCTGACATTCACCTCACCATTGCCTGGGCATAGCTAAAGGCCCCGCACCACAGTCTCAGAGCCCTGCGCACATCCCCACCTGGGGGTATACCTACAAGCAGGAAACATGCACAGGCCTACATGTTTTGCACAGACAAGGAGGGAGAGGAGAAAACATCTCCTAAGACCTAGTAGGGAATCCTCCTTCACACCATAGCAATCGCAGTTGTCTCCTCCCAACACTGCCCCCAGCCCACACACACACTAAGGTGGTTCTTCTCCATGAACTACAGCCTAGCTCCTCAGCAGTCCTCCCTAAAACACAGACGCCCCTTCCACCATCAAGGGGTGTATGTTGGCATTGGTTCCCCACCCAGAATGTGCTCTCTCCATCTGACCCTCCATCGCTTCAGCCCCAGGAACAGAATTAGAGGAGGGCAGGGCCTCACAGAAGTTCCTTTTGATACCTGTGCCAGCCTGGCAGCTGAGGCTATAATGGATGGGCAAGAGTCCAGGGTGATGGCCAGCACCATGTGGCTTTGTGCTCAGGGCCAGATTGGGGCGGGAAGTAGTGGGCTAAGTGCCCAGGCACTCCACCCTCCAAAATGCCACACAATCTGTGAGTGAAAAGAGACAGAAAGAGGGACCCAAATAGATACAGACAAGGACACCCCCTGAGACCAAGCTAAGCCAATTTCTGCCCCCATTTTGGCCTCTTAACAGCTGCTCCCCTCACCAGCTCTGACCCAGGCTCAAAGGGAAGTCATCCTGAACCGACACAAGAGAGGGCCAACCTGTTATTTGTTTTCAGGGATGACAGCTCAACCTTTCACAACGGGAACTAGAGGTCTGGGGTGCAACCAGAAGAGAGGAGAAGGATGATTCTTCACTTAGGAGAGGGGCTGGGACTTGGGGTCTCCCTTGCATTTTTATGTGCATTAATTAATGTGCAAATGGTTTGCACAATGCAGATAAACATCTATTGTCTTTGCAATCCCAACCCTGCTTCTAATGGTATTTAGAAACACACACAAAAATTACCGATTTTATTTCTAATCAGCTCTCGTATTTCTCCCAGTACCTGAATTTCTGAACCACCCTTCATCTTCTCCTTTAAGAGAAAATTTGGGGCCCAGGCTGGGTAGCTCAATTGGTTAGAGCATGGTCCTGATGCGCCAAGATGGTTATATGGGTAGATCTCCCATCTCTAGTCAGGGCACATGCAGGAACCAATCAATGAAGGCATAAATAAGTGGAACAACAAATCGATGATGTTTCTCTCTCTCTCTCATCAATAAATTTAAAATTTTTTAAATAAATTTTTTTAAAAAGAGAGAAATTTTAGAGCTACAGAAAGATAATCAGGAAAGAAACAGTGTAAGAAATGGCTTTCTGGAGACTGAGAAATACTTTAAACCCTCTATATCCGAAAGCTTAAAAAAAAAAAGCAAACCCTTTTTTTTTCTGCTTTGGCTGATGTGGCTCAGTGGATTGAGCATCGCCCTGCAAACCAAAGGGTCGCCAGTTCAATTCCCAGTCAGGGCACATGCCTGGCTTGCGGGCCAGGTCCCCAGTTGAGGGTGTGTGAGAGGCAACCACACATTGATGTGTCTCTCCCCCTCTTTCTCTTTCCTTTCCCTTCTCTCTAAAAAATAAATAAATAAAATATGTTTTTTAATTTCAAACTTTTTGATACAATATAAAAATAAAGAAAAGCTATAGGACTAACACTCTCTTTGAGGGAAAAGACCACCCCATCACCAATCAGCCTGTGGGCCGACACCCTACCCACATTTTGGTTGTCTGGACTCCAGTCTGCTCTTCAGCCAAGAGATCTGTGACTGTGAGTGGTTCGCAATGTTGGCGCTTTGCCAGTGCCGGTGGAACGAACGAGAGACAAACAGAGGTATGGACACATGGGCAGACTGGACTTGTTCTCTTCAGAGGCACCTTCTTTCCCAGGACAACTCTCCTAACTCTAGAACCCTGACTCGACTCCCTGTCGATAGACAGTGGCAACGGCACATGACTAAACTCAGTCTCTAGCCCCTTTGCAGTGAGGTGAGGTCTTACTAACTGGTGATGACCAATGAAATATAAATGGAAGTGATGTTACTTCCATGCTGAGGAAATTAAGAGTGGTTGTGCCTTCTCCACCTGCTTGCTCTTCCCTTCTCCTGGCAGGATAACACCTGAACAACCTGACGCCACATATTTAAGGTGGTAGATACACAGCGTGAACAGATCTGTATTCCTGATTTACCTGACCACAAATATCCATGTTGGACTATGTAATACAGAAATCTTTCAAGTCAATACACTTAGATCCAGCCCTGACCGGAGTGGCACAGTTGAGCACCATTCCACAAAGCAAAAGGTTGCTAGTTCGATTTCCAGGCAGGGCACATGCCTGGGTTGCGGGCTGATCCCCTGTTGGGGCATGTGTGAGAGGCAACTGACCGATGTTTCTCTCATACATCAATGTTTCTCTCCCTCTCCTACTTCCTCCCTTCTCCTCTAAATAAATAAATAAACTCTTTAAAAAATACACTGAGATCTGGGGTTTGTCTGCTGCACCTTTTATATCTACCCTAACAATATATGAACCAAAGTAATAAGGCCAAAATGGCAAGAAATCAGGCTTGAGGCACTGTGGAACTTGAACTGTGATGGAAATAGTTCAAATGTATCCATCACAGTTCAGAGGGGAGGGCAGAGGAGAGCACTTGGGAGTCAGAAATTCTAGGTTTGAATCCCATACTTGCTGTGTGACTTTGATCAAGTTATTCAACATTTCTTAACCCTGGTTTCAGACAGAATTACATAAGAATAATATGACACACTTCATAGTATTGGTTGTGAGGATCAAGTAAGTCCAAAAATGTAAAAGACCTTTGAAAGCAGAAAGGCTATTATTTCAGCAGCTGACATATGATGCTTTTGAAAAATCTTTTGAGGGGGATGGGGGAGGTTGAAGAGGGTAAAGGAGGTCAAATATAGGATGACAGAAGGAGACTTGACTTTGGGTGGTGGGCACACAATGCAATATATGGATGATGCATTATAGAACTGTGCACTTGAAACTTATATAATCTTATTAACCAATGTCACCACAATAGCATTTATCTTTAGAAAAAAATTAACAAATATAAATATGAATGAATGAACCAATATGAATAAATGAGTGGAGGATTTCTCAGAGCCACATTTTACTCCCCATTGATAAAGGAAGGACTAAGGCAATCTGAACACTTTGCAATTAGAGTGGGTTTGTAGGTCAGTGGAGTGAAGCAGGAGCTGCAGGACCTGAGTATTATGGGAAACACTAAACCACCCTTCTACCCAACCCATGGAGCCAAAGAACTAAGAGGACAAAAGAAAATGGGACATAGGCCCTACCTAAAGTCAAGTCTAAAACCATCAGACTTTGCCCTAAAATTATGTTAATGTTTTTCCTACTCTTATGGGCTGAATATGTTTGCAGCCCTAAACCACAACGTGATGGTATTTGGAGATGGTACCTTTGAAAGGTAATGAGGTTTATATGAGGTCATAAGGATGGGGCCCTCATGATAAAATTAGTGCCCTTATAAGAAGAGACCAGAGATGTTGCTTTTTCTCACTCTCCTCCATGGGAGGACACAGTGAGAAGTTAGCTCTCTACAAGGGAGGGGGCAAGTCTTCATCAAGAAATTAAATCAGCCCTGGCTGGTGTAGCTCAGTAGATTGAGTGCTGGCCTGCGAACCAAAGGGTCTCTGGTTTGATTCCCAGTCACGGCATATGCGTGGGTTGTGGGGCAGGTCCCCAGTGTGGGGCACACGAGAGGCAACCATCTCTTTCTCCTTCCCTTCCCCTTTCTCTAAAAATAAATAAATAAAATCTTTTAAAAATTAAAAAACAAAAATAAATTAAATCAACCAGCACCTTGATCTTGGACTTCTGAGCCTCCGAAAATGTGAGAAATCAATTCCTGTTGTTTATGTCACCCAGCCTATGGTATTTTGTTACGGCAGCCTAAACAGATTATGACACCTCTTTCCCACAGAGTCCATAGTTTGGAAACACTAAGTAACAGCCTACAATAACTGATAAACCAGCTGCTTCTGTTGTGTTTGTAAAGCACTCAGACAGACATTACTAATTAATCCCAGATCTCTTTCCTCCCAAACCTTTTCAACATAACATTTTAGGCAGTCATTACCAATAATCTGAGTTTGAAAAAACAAATTAAAATTGATATGTTCTTTTTAAAAAAATTTATTGATTTTAGAGAGAGAGAAGGAAGAGAAAGAGAAACATCAATTCAGTCGTTCCATTTATTTATGCCTTCTATGCATTCATTGGTTGATTCTTGTATGTGCCCTGAGTGGAGATTGAACCCTCAACCTTGGCAACACTCTAACCAACTGAGATACCCAGCCTCGGCCTTGCTGTGCTGTTCTTATGTGACCTCCTAGACTACAATAAACATTACACATTCCCACCTCCAAATCTTTGCTTCAGTCTGAAATAAACTCATCCTTCCTAGACCTTCTCCTGCCAAACTATCCAAATTCAATCCATCCTTCAAATATTTATATATTCATTCTTTCAAAAAAATTTAATGAATACCTTGCATAGTACCTGACATATATTATCAAATGAATCTGTTTCACATCACCTAATGCCTTGCACATAAATACTCAGTGAACATTTGTTCCCTGATTAAATATCAGCACGGTTCGGTTCCTTGGAACAATGGGATTAAGTATCACATACCAGGAGTTTCTGGAGTGGGAGTATGGTATACTGACTACTTGATCCTACCACTTAGTTGGATGACCCTAGGTAAAACATTTAATTATCTGCGCCTCAGTCTAACATAAGTAAAATGGGGGAGGGGGCTACTATTTAAGGCTATTACTGTTTTAAACAGAAAGCCTCTTAGCATAGTTTAAATACATCGTAAGCACCCAAGAAATAGAAGCTGTTTTTATTTTTAGCTCCAGCTGAAACTGAGACTGAGTTTTCTTACAAGCATTTATTCTGTGTATAAGACATAAACCAAAAACATGTGGGATTTTGGTCCCTGAGCAGGCCTCCCTTTTTTTTTTCTTTTTCTTTTTTTGCATGTCTTTTGCTTTTGGCCTCACACTTAACTTACCCCAGGACCTTGAGCTCATCCAGTAGTCTGTAACTCATAAATCCTGACTAATTACACAGATGTGTTGTCTCCTTGGTGTTTGTGAAGCCCAGTGACTTACAGTCAAGTGTTTGAAGATCTTCACACAAAAGGCACCCAAGGGCAGGCACCAGACACTCTATGCAGTTATAAAAGCAAAATACTACAAAAAAACTTGGGAAAAGCAGGCACCCAGGAAGAGCACATCAAACCTTAGGCTGTAATCTCCTCATATACAGACGGAGAGATCATTCAGAAGGCCTCAGACTACTTGGAGGGTCCAGGACTGGGAGGAGGGCAGGATGCCCAAGTCTTTGCTGTAACTTGGGCTGTGGAAAGAGAAGTGTGAATCTTTCACCTCTCCTAAATAAAAACAGGAGCAACAACACGTATTGTTATCCTGATTAATTCAAGCAAGTTAAAAGGCTTGGGCAAACTGGCCTCTGTAAGTGGCTTGTTTGTGAGTTGTGACCAGTCCTGCATTATGTCAGGCTTCCTTTCCACCTTCATTCTTCTACTACCACCTCCTTCCTTCCACCCCCATATCCACCTCCTCAGGCGATGGATCCTCTTCCTAGACCTAGAGGTCACTCTAGGGAAGCTCAGTCCAGGACTGTGAGCACTGGCCTACCCGACACCGAAATCCTCAAGTTGGGGGGAAAAAAATAGCGATGCACAACACGTAGTTTTTACATGGACTGTCCCTGAGGTTGAAGCAAACAAGAAATTGCTAGCACAGCTATTAGTTTCCGATCCCTTAAATGGCAGGTAGCTGTGAGGTAGTTGCGAGAGCACTGCACTTAAGAATCATGCAATCCTGGTGTTCTACCATCTCATAACTGATATTTTAGACCAGTTCCTTAACCGTCCTGAGCTTCAGTGTCTTCCTCTTTAGAGCACGGAAAACAATACTATCTACCTCACAGGTTATTGTTAAAAGTAAACGAGACAACGTGTGAACTCGCTGGGACCACTACAGTATTACAAAGCTGGCGTTAAAGCCGTAACTCCTCCCCATCCCTCAGCCGCACACGTTACAAACCGGCAGCACCACTAAAACAGCCGGCCCCCTCCTGAGGAATCATGGGCCGTGAAGTCCTTTGATGGCCACACCCTCGTTTGCTGTCATGGAAATGAGAACTACTTCGCCCAGGATGCAGTGGTGAGGCCGCCGCCACGACCGCCCTCTACTCCGCCCTCCTTGCGCATAGCCTCTTGGGATGTGTAGTCCCAGATTCATGCCTACTCTCTAGCAAAAGGCCACGGAAGAACCACAGACCCCAGAAGTCCTCGCGCTCACTCTTCTCCCTCCCCTCTCGGAGTGCTGTTTTTGTTGTTGGTGAAAGGTGAGGGAACAGCTGATCCGTCTGTGGGGTAAGAAACTTGGCCTAATTTGGGGAATCTTATGGGGAGCCACCCCACTTTCCAGTCTGTAAAAGGATAAGCTAAGGGGACTGCAGAAGGGGGATGCAGGAGCGTTTGGGTTTTAACACTTTCCCTACTGGAGAAGTCACCCCCACTATACTATTTTAGGAGTTTTGGGTCTCAAGGGGCAGCTGATCAAAGCGGTGCCCCCTCACTGTTCTCACCTTCCTCTCTGTCCTTCTCTAAAAAGCCTGGTACGCTTAAGGGATTTGGAAGGAGGACAGCTGAAATCTTTGCTCGTTTTCCCCATGTAAGACTTGGCCCTCACAAACCTCTTTCCCCTTACCACCCCCACATCTCTCGCCAATCCAAAGGCCTTTACCGCGTTGTCTAGCTGGGGTAAAACCTTCCAAGGTGTAAAATGTCAAGGAACTCTAGATCCCTGCAGAATGGGGTGACGGTACCACACCATGCGAACACCTCAATCTGGCTGCACACCTTAGGTGCCCAGAGCTCTTTCAGGCTTGTGGAATATTTCCACCTGTTAAGGGTGTTATTTGTGGCAAGTATTTGGGATTCCCCAGGCTTAGACCTTTGGGATAATTTATCCCCCCTTAGAAAGCCAGAGAACTGTATTTGGAGAAAACATATGGACTTGTTTTAACCAGGGATTTTTAAAAGAGATGAAAATCCAAAGAAACCTCTTTTCCTCAATTTAGTCTGTATTTTGGAAGTAAAAGTTGCTCCTTTTTGTAGAGCTGGCCCACCCTTCCTCCTTTTAAAGTTCCTACCCCCTGCCCCTTACTTCAGCCTGGTGTGGGTTTGTGATGTTTCAGGGTGCACATGACTAATGGCTGAGGCTGATTGGAAGCAGTCAGCTGTGACTGACACAGGGTGAAGATTAGTGGGCTAGAGAGGAGGGATGAGGAGGGCTATCTTACAGCCCTGGGCTGATTCTTACTATATTTCCTCACCCCACCCCTGTATTTTTCCCTTCCCACCTAACTTAGGACACCTCTTCCTCTCAATTCATCCTATAGTGTGCCTCCAACTACCAGTCCAAGCAGGCGGAGGAATTCAGCACTTAGAATTGAGGCTAAGGGAAGCAGAGAGAAAATGGGGAGGGAAATACTGGAGCTTGGTTACATATAGTCAAACCAGTAGGTTTCTAGTCCTGCTTCAGGAAAGGCCTGAAGAAAAGAATGTATGTCATTTTTGAACTATCTCTTCCTTCTCTCAACATTATATATACATTTCCCCTCTCAGGGATCCTTTCTTCCCACCTTCCAGTCTGTCCTCTGCCCAGGGGTGGGGCTTTCCTGGCTCCAGGCCCCCACATTCCATCTCCCCACACTACCACGTTCCTGCTGAGTGTTTCACTCCACCCTTGTAGCTGCCGCCTCCAGAATTCTTGACTTCCTGGAATAATGAAGAGGACAGAACCTGTCTTTCCTTATATTCTCCCTTTCCTTTTGTCTCTTGAATGAAAGTGGAAGCTTTTTTTTTTTTTTTTTTTTTAATTCATGGGGTTGGACAGCTCAGAAAAGAGGAGAGAATGTGAGCTCAGGGGCCTGAGGATTGGGCTATTGCCCTGCCCCAGCCATATTTTAGCCCCGAAGATGCAATCATTACTTTCAGAGATTAGTTGCTATTTTCAGGTGCCATAGCCATTCCTGTGTATAGTTGGGTCAACAAGCTCAGGAGTGCACAAGAAGACCTGCTCAGAATGAGGGGCCCCACACCTCAGTTGGGTTTTTTTTTGAATTCTCACTCAAGTACATACATACATTTATTTATTTATTTACTTATTTTAGAGAGAGGGGAAGGGAGGGAGAAAGAGAGGGAGAGAAACACCAATATGGAAGAGAAACATCGATTGGTTGCCTTTCGTAGGTGCTCCGACCAGGGATGAACCCTCAACCTGGGTATGTGCCCCAACTGGGAATCAAACTTGTGACCCTTTGATTTTCGGGATGATGCAAACTGAGCCACACTGGCCAGGGCCTCAGTTGGATTTTTAAATTCAAGAGCCAGAAGATGTGGGGGATGGGATGTGTACATGTATGCTGAAGAATTGGGAATCCTAAAGGATGTTAAGAGGTGGAAAGGGAGGGACTGAGGGGGGCAGAGCCTGGAATACTGAGACTTAACTAGTGGGACAGTGAAAAGGAAGCAGAAATTACAGAGATCTTAACCCTAGGAAGAGTTTATAACTTAGAGTGGGTATAGTGCAAGGATGGAGACTGACATGGAAATCCAGACTTACACCCTGCAGACTGAGAGTGCCATCTCTAAAAGGGTCCTGTAACCCTCAGGGACTGGAGACTAAATATGACCTCATCTCCAGGTATAGTGGTAGCAGTTGTGGGTAGTGGGAGATGGAGTCAAGGAGGAAAACTGGATTGGAGGGATTTTAGGATATTAACCCTTTGTTTTACAGGAGGGCACATATCTTAAGGGAAGAATGGAAGAATCATCCATAAGCCGGGCACCATCTCGGGGTGGAGTCAGCTTTCTAAATGTGGCCCGGACCTACATCCCCAACACCAAGGTGGAGTGTCACTACACCCTTCCCCCAGGCACCGTGCCCAGTGCCAGTGACTGGATTGGCATCTTCAAGGTATACCTGGAACCCCCTTTGGCTCAGGTTTATGTGCCATGAGTTGGTTGGAGTAAGGAGAATGACTGGGTTCTTGGGTTGTCAACCTCATGTTGATAAAGAAGAAAAAAGATGTCACAGAGTACAGAGGCCATCTATATAAACAAAGCTCATCATCATCTCCCCATCTTAGCCTTGCTCTCTTTTTTTTAAAGATTTTATTTATTTTTAGATAGAGGAGAAGGGAGGGAGAAAGAGAGGGGGAGAAACATCAGTGTGTGGTTGCCTCTCATGTGCCTCCACTGGGGACCTGGCCCATAACCCAGGCATGTGCCCTGACTGGGAATCGAACCGGCGACCCTGTGGTTTTCAGGCTGGCACACAATCCACTGAGCCACACCAGCCAGGGCAGCCTTGTTCTCTTTTGGCACATAAATGCCCTCCCACTTTCCTGTCTCTCATCATCCTTGCCACTGTAACACCATCCTCTCCCCTGCATTCAATTCCTCAGCCCTTTCTACCATGTATAGCTGGCAGTTCCATCACCATAACCCTCTTTCTCCTTGGACTTTCACAGGTGGAGGCTGCCTGTGTTCGGGATTACCACACGTTTGTGTGGTCTTCAGTGCCTGAGAGTGCAGCTGATGGTTCCCCTATCCATGCTAGTGTCCAGTTCCAAGGTACAAGGGAAGATAGAGAACCGGCGGGAGAAGTCGAAAGGATAGAGGTTTGGGAAAAGGAAGTGAGCTCAGAAACATAAAAGGCACAGAGAACAAGGAAGAATAAGTGCATGTAAATAAGGAATATATCGACCAGGCTCAGTAGACGTGGGGTTATCACAGAGGCAAAGACTTAGAGATGGCAGGAACTGTAGAGTGCAACTAATGCCACCTCCTGTCGAGAGAAGGAGGAACTAAGGGGTAGGGAAGAGGGAAGGTTGGGGTCACACATTGAGAAGAATTTGGTCATTAGATTCTAAAAGAGCTGGGTTCAAGTATCAGCTCTAATACTTATAAGCTGTTTGACACTGGGCAAATTACTTAAACTCAGTGGGTTTGTTATCTTAACATTAAAAGGGGATGCCTAGTTTATAGGGACAATAAAAGGATTTTAAATGATATAGGGAGAACTGTTAGTACAGTGCCTGGTACATGGTGGGCACTCAATAAATAGTAACTAACATCATCGTCATCATTATTAAGGAGAATAGGTTTGACAAAGAGAAGGAAAGGACTAGGCATAAAGGAGGGAGAAGAGTATCTCAAGGAACAGAAATAGCCTGTGGAAGGTGGAGAGGAGAGAAAATGAATATGGAACAGTGAGCAAGGGCCAGAGTCAGAGAGAGTGGATGATAAAATACACCAACGGGACCAGCTGAACACTGGAGGGCCTGGGATCACACCGCGGTCCTGGGTCCATCATTCTTCCCACAGCCAGCTACCTGCCCAAACCAGGAGCCCAGCTCTACCAGTTTCGATATGTGAATCGCCAGGGCCGGGTATGTGGACAGAGCCCCCCTTTCCAGTTCCGAGAGCCAAGGCCCATGGATGAACTGGTGACTCTCGAGGAGACTGACGGTGGCTCTGACATCCTGTTGGTTGTCCCCAAGGCAACTGTGCTGCAGGTAAGAACAGCTGCTCCTGGGCACGGAAGTGGGAAGACAGCATTGTAGGGGGCCCCTTCCCACTGCACCCTCCCCACTGTAGCTTCAGCTGGAGACCTCACTGGGAATTATACAAGGTCCTGCCTTCAAGAAAGTCTCATTCGAACACTGACCGACCCAAACATGTAGGGCAGGGAAGCAAGCCGCCAATGTTACTCAAGATTTCGTAAGAAAAGGAACACTTTCTGAGTGTTCCTTTTGCAAGTGCTACATCCTGCCCTAGACTGTAGGAGAAGATGCAAAGGGTAGAGGCAGGTCACTCCTGGGAAGGAATTGACCAGAGGAAGGGGAGGATGAGACCCACTTCCAGGACAGGTGAGGAGCAAGAACAGCTAGGAAGGGCCCCAGACCTGCGCCACCAGGTACTGGAGGCACTACCCACATGTGGCTCTTGAGCACTTGAAACATGACTGGTCCAAATTGAAATATACTATGTGGGTAAAGTACTGACCAAATTTTGAAGACCTAGTATTTTAAAAACGAGTGTAAAAGATTTACATAATTTTTATATTGATTACATGTTGAAATAATATTTTGGATAGACTTAGATAAAATATTGTTAAAATTTATTTCACCTGTTTCTTATCAGTACTTTTGTTAAGTGTCTGTTAGAAAATGTTAAATTATATACATGGCTTGTATTACTTTTCTGCTGGACAAAACAGAGAAGGATTGAGGAGTGAAGGCAGATGTTAGCAAGGAAGGCTTCCCGAAGAAAGGCAAGGACTAGAGCTAGGTGGGGAGGAAGCGCCCTCCCCAGACCGGAAGGCAGGCCTGAGGAAGGCTCAGAGAGGAGAATGAGCAGATCGCCTTTGATTAGATAAACTCTAGCGCCCTAGAACCCTCTAAACACATGGGATCAACACAAGAATAGAAAGAAGATGTTTCTGTCTTACATTAGCTGGAGACGTGTAAGCTCCGACACCACGTTCCGTTCTTACATTCATCATTCCCATTACAGTTACCTTACCGCAGCCCATGCTAAGGGGTCACTTCACAGATGAGGACACAGAGATTCAGAGAAGTTAAGTCACTTGTTTAGAGTTATATAGCTCATAAAAATCATATTAAAGATTTAAACCAAATGTCTGACTCCAGAACCAACAGGTTAAAATTAGGGGAGGAATCTCTTTTGTCTGTGTGGATTGAGAAAGACTTCTACCAGACAAAGGAGTCCTGTAGTTGCCAAGCCAAGGACGAGTCAGCCCACCAGTGGGAAGACATATAAGGGTTGGGCAGTTAGGCATGCTGGGAGCTGGTGTCTGGTGAGTGGTGGGCAGATTTTAGTAGCCACACCAGCTTACCTCTTTGTATCCTCTGCTGTTGTAACTTCCCAACCCTGAAATGCATCTGCAGTGTTGGGAATGGGACCTTGGAATGGGTGCTCCATTAGCACACCCCTTTCTCATCCTGCCCCCTGTAGAACCAGCTGGATGAGAGCCAGCAAGAGAGGAATGACCTGATGCAGCTGAAACTGCAGCTGGAGGGGCAGGTCACGGAGCTGAGGAGCCGAGTACAGGAGCTTGAAGCAGCTCTGGCAACTGCCAGGCAGGAGCACGCAGAGCTGACAGAGCAATATAAGGTGGGATTTGGGCTGGCGGTAGGCCGGGGCCTGGCTGCTCACCCAAAATCTGAACCTGGTGAAGAGGGTGAAGGGGAGATGTTAGTGGTTCTTTAAGATGGTTCTAACACCAAAGTAATAGGTTTAAGGTATAATAAGTGGGATTAAACTTGATAGATAGGAGACATGTCTCAGATTTGTAAAAGTTTCAGTTCTCTGAACACACGAATGCTGAGGTAGGGTGTAATCACTGGCGAGGGAATTTTCCCTCAGTCTCCTTTTCAAGGAAGTTGGCTAGATATGGGTGTGGGAACACACTCTGGTCTGCTCCTCCTATGCCTTTGCTCCACTCTTTGAGATGAGCCTCAACTTTTCTCTTCTTCTGGGGAATCTTAATTCCAGGGGCTTTCCCGGTCCCATGGGGAACTCACAGAAGAGAGGGACATCTTGAACCGGCAGCAAGGAGACCATGTGGCACATATCCTGGAGCTGGAAGATGACATCCAGACCATCAGCGAGAAAGTGCTGACGAAGGAGGTTGAGCTGGACAGGTGAGGGGACCCCTCTACCCCATCCCTTCCCGTCTTCTCGGGGGACCCTGGGACTCCAGCCTCCTGTTTCAGGCGGGCTGGCTGCTCTCTGTCTCAGGTGGTTTGTCTTCCCTTTCTCCACCTCACTTAGTATTTCAGTTCCTAAGGATATCGTTTTCTGCCCTCACCCTCATTTTTTTCTGACTTATTCAGTATTTCTTACCTTTAGAAGTAATCGTAGTTACCATTTAATGTGGAGCAAAGGCTGAGCAGGAGTTAGGAGTAGAGGACTTGAAAAAAGAGAATGGGTAGAACAGTCAACACAAGATAAGAGAGGATGGATTTCAGATTTTACCACAGCAAAGAATAAGATTAGACTTTGTTCTCCCTGTTAGGAAATGTTAGAACTGGTGATCCAGGAGTGTTGTGAAAACTGTCCCCTGAAGAAAGAACAGAGCGTTGACTTTTAGCATTGGGGGAAATGTAGGTGGGGTGTGTAAGAGAAGATCACTACCTGCCGTTTCACTCTCAGACACTGCGCCATCACACAGCTAACGTTTTATATCTCCAGCGTTGATCCAAGCTGCCGTCCTCTAACTCGCACCCTTTGGTCCCGGTTTAGACCTGTGGAGGCCTCTGGAGTTGGGGCTTAGAACTTGGCTTGGGAGTTTGAGCATCCCAGAGAGAAGTGGAGGTCTGGGCCTGGAGGAACACCGGTGGAAGAGCTCAAGACAGAAGGTCAAGCCCTTCATTCATTCTCTGGTGACCGGTCGGCTGTCTGATGTTCTGTCCCCCGTTCACAGGGTTAGAGACACAGTGAAGGCCTTGACTCGGGAACAAGAGAAGCTCCTTGGGCAGCTCAAGGAAGTGCAAGCAGACAAGGAGCAAAGCGAGGTAAGGGCTCAGGGTCAGTTTGCTTTCTCAGTTGTTCATTCAGTGTTTATTGAGTTCCTTCTGAGTGCTGGGCACCAGAGGTAAAATGTAAAGATAAGATAAAAATGTAAAGAAACATTGTGTATGCTGTCCTAGAGAACATTAAGACATGTACAGAAATCAGGCTTAGTCGAAGGGGAACATGACCATTATCAACAGAGAAGTGTAACACACTGTTACGATGTTCCACGGAGGTGAATGGGAGCACATCTTGTTAGGGACATTAGAAAGGACTTCTTTTTTAAATTTCACTTATTTATTTTTAGAGAAAGGGGAAGAGAGGGAGAGAAGAATGAATGTGTGGTTGCCTCTCACACATGCCCAGAGACTCGGATTGCATCCCAGACATGTGCCCTGACTGGGAACTGAACCGGAAACCCCTTGGTTCACAGGCCAGCATTTAATCCATTGAGCCACACCAGCCGGAGCTAGAAAGGACTTTTAAACCGGGGGACATAGCCCTGGCTGGGGTGGCTCAGTGGATTGAGTGTGGGCCTGCGAACCGAAGGGTCATTGGTTTGATTCCCAGTCAGGGCACATGCCTGGGTTGCAGGCCAGGTCCCCAGTAGGGGACTCATGAGAGGCAACCACACACTGATGTTTCTCTCCCTCTCTTTCTCCCTCCCTTCCCTTCTCTCTAAAAATAAGTAAATAAAATCTCAAAAAATAAAAATAAAGGGGAGGCATAAACTAACTTAGTATTTCTTAACGTTTTTAGTAGCAGAACCCTTTCTTCCCTGTCCTTCAATGAAGTTTTTGCACTTAAGTGGAACTTCATTGTATAAATAAAAGCAGTATTTTATTATTATAAATTTATTTTTATAAATTCAAATGTATAACATAGGTATACATAAGATGATGAAAGCAACTGGGTAATTTTGGTGGCTACCAAACCTTGAAATCGGCAGTTCTGGATGGCTGTTCTGTCAGCCCCAGCAGCTGACGCAGTTCTGCACTCCGTTTTAGTTGTACAGGATTGACAGCACCTTGAACCACACACAGATAGATGCAAATTGATAACAGTTTTTAAACTGTCCACCTTGCACTCTCATTTTGCTTCAATAGAAAATGCAATAGAAACTTTGTTCTGAGGTTTGCACAGAAGTGAACTAACCTGGAAGGACATGTCAGGGGATCAGTGACCTCCAATGTGTTAACCCTACGAGTTTGTGCATTTTTCACATAATTTGTAATATTTTTAAGTATTTTAAGCTTAAATCAGGTATTTGCAGAATCTCTAAATCACATCCTCAGAACCCTAGGCTTCTGTGGAAGATTGTTTGAAAACCATTGGCTCAGCAGTGAAGAATAGGTGGAATTTGAGTAGATAGGGGTGAAGGGAGACCATTCTAGGAACAGATGAAAACGTGAGCAAAGGCTTGGAGTCCAGAACAGTCAGGGCAGTTGAATGTGTGGGTGAAGAGATTGAGATGAGCCCTGGTCAGACTGTAGACAGTCTTGAGTTTAATCTTTATTCCATAAGCAGTGAGAGGCTTTGATTTTCAAGTAGGCGACACATACTTAAAGAAGATTAATCTGATTGTCTTGTGGAAAATGAGCTAGTTGTGAGGTTTTTCGGTAGTCCAAGCCAGAAATGACCAGAGCCTGAGCTAGCCTAATTGTGGCAACAGTGGGAAGGAGAAAATGGCCACAAACAAGATAGAGGATGGAGAAGCACTAGGCTTTTCTCTAGGTTGCTGGGGAGAGAACAGAGTCCAGTATGGCACCACGGTATCCAGCTTGAGTGACTTGAGAATTAGTTTGAACCATGGATAGAAATAAGAGTGGGAAGACCTAGGGTAGAATGGGAGGTAGAATATACTGAGTTTCCGGGGCCTGGAGGACATCTAGACTGAGTTTTGATTTAAAAGAAAAACTGGGTAAGCAGAAATGGGACATGGGAGACCTAGATTTATGTAAGATCCCAGGCTATGACCCTGGATATCTCACTTTGAGAGCAGGAGACCGGGTTCAGGATTTAGTCACTTGGAGCTAAGAATCCACTACGAGCTGGCAAGAGCTGAATGCTTGAGTTCGTGTTAAATCTGAGAAGTGGAACCTTGACCTCTCATCACAGTGGTTCACTTCCCTGGCCCCCCCAAATACGTATTCCCCTTTCCTTACCTACTCTCCACCTCCATCAGGCTGAACTTCAAATGGCACAACAGGAGAAGCGTCGCTTGAATTTGGAGCTGCAAGAGGCCAAGGGCCTGCAGGAGGAGCAGGGCGCGCAGACCCAGCGTCTGAAAGACAAGCTGGCTCAGATGAAGGACGCTCTCGGCCAGGCCCAGCAGCGGCTGGTGAGTGAAGTCCCGAGGCAACGAGAAGTAAAGAAAGCTCCAAGGACTAATTGTAGAAGTCCGGAGAAAGACATGGCTAAAGACTGACAACCCAATCCTGAGTCCTAATGCAGTATGGGGAGTGGGGAGCCTGGTTACTGCCTTCCTGGTTCACTGACTCACTGTGAGCCCTAATCTCCATCTCTTCCTTTCTTCTGAGGCTGAGCTGGAGCCCCTGAAGGAGCAGCTTCGAGGGGCCCAGGAGCTTGCAGCCTCAAGCCAGCAGAAAGCTGCCCTTCTTGGGGAGGAATTGGCCAGCGCAGCAGGAGCCAGGGACCGGACCATAGCTGAGCTACACCGCAGCCGCCTGGAAGTGGCGGGAGTCAATGGCAGGCTGGCTGAGCTCAGCCTGCATTTGAAGGAGGAAAAAAGCCAGTGGAGCAAGGAGCGGACAGGGATGCTGCAGAGTATTGAGGTAGAGGGATGGGGGGACCCGGCAGTCTGATAGCCACAGCCCTCACCTCTTTGTGGTCAGATCTCTTAGGAGGAGAGGGAGGGAGGAATGGAAACCTCAGAAGACTTCGAGGTGGAAGGGGCTGTAAGGGAGGAACACTTCCCTGCACAGGGACCCGTCCCTAAACAGAGTGTTCCCAACCCTGATCTGATCTCCAGAGCACCTTCCTTGGTTACTTTTAGGTTCCTTCCTTCACTCACAGGTTATGAGGAATGAGGAAGGCAAGAAGGGGAAATCGTTCCCAAGAGACTCAGTTGAATAAAGAAAGGGTCACAGTGAGGGATGGTGCTATTGCCAATGATATCCCTTTCCCCCGCTCCTCCCATTTTCCTTTCTGGCCAACTCCCAGGCAGAGAAGGACAAAATCCTGAAGCTGAGCGCAGAGATACTTCGGCTGGAAAAGGCAGTTCAGGAGGAGAGGACCCAGAATCAAGTACTCAAGACTGAACTGGCCCAGGAAAAGGATTCCAGCCTGGTAAGGCACCCAGCTACCCGTGAGCACTGGTCCTGTGGCTTCCTGAGGCCAGTGCCACTTCCTCTATCTGAAATGTGAGCTCAGAAGTATGTGGTGCTCATTTATATGTTGGTGGCATCTCACTTGCACACCTCCCAGGCCTCATTGATTTGAAATATACAGAGTCCCTTACTGCACTCAGGGCTCATGTTCTGGGCTTAATAGTGATGACTTAGGAGAATTATAGAGTGTCCCTGCTATGCCCCTGCAGCCCAACCCAGGTCATCCAGGTCCATACTCAAGAGCCAGAGACTGAATCTCCTACAGCCAAGAAAAGGGGTTCATGGAAAAAGTGTGGGGGTGAGGGAAGAATGAAGGCCCAGAGAGACATGATTCTAGGTTGTTGGGTTGAGGTCCCAGAGCCCAGGTTTTCTGGTGTACTTTCCAGGCTCCAGAGCCGATTCGGCCCTTTCCCCTCAGGTGCAGTTGTCAGAGAGTAAGCGAGAGCTGACAGAGCTGCGGTCAGCCTTGCGTGTGCTCCAGAAGGAAAAGGAGCAGTTGCAGGAGGAGAAGCAGGTGAGTACCTGTAACTCAGGCCCCCCTGGTAGCCAGAACTGAGGGCTCGAAATGGTGGCTTCTTGTCATCTCTTGGTTTAGACACTGGTATCTCCATGAGGACCCAGAGGCTAAAACCGGGACCGTGATCAGCTGATCTGGCAGGATGGGGTGATTGCTGGAGGAAGGGAGGGATGTAGGGGGTGAAAGAGGGCCCTTGGGAGGGGGAGGGGAGGATCTATCTTAAGCTGCTCCACCGTTGTTGAAGGTGTTTAATCCTCAGGAGCGCAGAGTTCATCTTGAATATAAGAGAAGGTTCTGCAGGTCAGCCAGGTTTGCATCTTCCCAGCCTCTTGCACCTCTTTCCTCCCCAACACCAGGAACTGCTAGAGTACATGAGAAAGCTGGAGGCCCGCCTTGAGAAGGTGGCAGATGAGAAGTGGAATGAGGACGCTGCCACAGAGGATGAGGAGGCAGCTGCAGGGCTGAGTCTGTACACCCCCAATCTTGTGACACCTCTTCCCCGCTCCCCCTTTCCCTGTTGGGGAAAGCTCCAAGTGACCCCTCTGGGAGCTGCCTCTGCCTTCTGTGTTTTGCCTTTTCCCTTCCCACACTCTGGCCCCTGTCCGATTTAACTGTGTCCTTTATCCAAAGGAGTCAGAGCTGATCCAACCCTCTAACAACATATCCTTCTTTCTCTGCCCACTCCTTCACCTATAGGCTGCCCAGCAGCTCTGACAGACTCTGAGGATGAGTCCCCAGAAGACATGAGACTCCCACCCTATGGCCTGTGTGAGCGTGGAGACCCAGGCTCTTCTCCTGCTGGGCCACGAGAGACTTCTCCCCTAGTTGTCATCAGCCAGCCAGCTCCCATTGCTCCCCACCTCTCAGGGCCAGCTGAGGACAGTAGCTCTGACTCGGTGAGCAGTATGCAAAGACGGAACAGAGGCAGGGAGGAACGGGTAGGGCCAAGCCCAAGTAGCCCAGCCTCCAGAACAGAAAGACTTAAACATACGGGGCTCTCATTTTTTCTTGGGGGAAAGGAGACAGGCCCAGCACCTCTTCAAAGCCACCCAATGGACACTACACCAAAACCCAGTTGCCTCGGTGCTACCAGCACCTACCCTGCACACTCACTCTTCTTTTCCATCAGCTCCCTTCAAAACACTCTTCCTGCCCCACTCTTACTGTAGCCCTCTGTTCTCTGTTCCGACTTGGACTGCCCTTCCTTTACCTGTCCCAATGTGGTACTCCCCCATCTCAGAACACTACCCCAAAACCCAACCTATCTCTTTGGTGCCCAGGAGGCTGAAGATGAGAAGTCAGTCCTGATGGCAGCGGTGCAGAGTGGGGGTGAAGAGGCCAACCTGCTTCTTCCTGAACTGGGCAGTGCCTTCTATGACATGGCCAGGTGAGCACAGAAAGGGGAGGTCAGGAGGGAGGTGGGAGAATGCCAGCAGAAAAGGCGTCCAGGTGAACAGTGCCCCTGCTCTTCCCCCAACCTCTCCCTTCTTGGCCCTAGCCAAGAAAAGGAGACATAAGTGTGACTGATGCACAATTACCCACTATAAATCCCAGGTACCTTAGGTAATCCCTTCTGTTAGCCTGTCAACACATGTGCACTCAGAGGCCCTGCCTTTAACTGGCTTCTATGTTGTTTTAGCACCATCTTCCATGGAGCCCAAATTGCCCTGCATCCCCTCTCTCCTGCCCCCACCCCTTCCCCACCCACCAGGTAGGTACCTAGGCTCCATTGCTGGGAGGAAGGGGAGTAGGTGACCAAGTACCCAGGGACAAGAGCAGAGAGGAGACTGGGATCCAGCATCCGTCTGGCCATCCTGAGATGCTGTCTCTCCTGACTTCCCCAGGGGACCCTTTGAGTGGTGAAGCCCCAGGGATGGGAGATTCGGGTATCAGATTGCCCCCTCTACCTGCCTTTTCTTCTGCAGGTCAAGAGGGAAAGGCAGAGGGGAAGAGAGATTTTATCACCTAGTCCCTAGCTTTGCCTGGATGTGAGATGGGTTTAGGGCAGGGTGGGGGTGATGCTGTCATCTTTCTTGGCTGGAGCAGGAAGATGAAGGACATGTCAGACTCATTTTCAGCCTCATTAGGCATCAGACAGAGATGGAGGGAGGAGAGCAGGATGTTGGAGGATGGGCTCTGCACTGTAGGGACCATCAGGGACTAACAAATGAGGGCACAGGGATCTGGGAAACTAAGGCCTCCAGCACTGTGGGGAGAAAGATGCTGAGGAAGAAGCTAGGAGAACCTACAGGATGCAGTATTAAGAACAGGGAGATCTGGGGACCCAGGTGCATGAGTCTCTCTCCCTGAGGTTTGCAGTGAGCAACAGAGCTCACTGACTCCCTCCTTTCCCCTCTGTCTCTCTGTAGTGGCTTTGCAGTGGGTCCCTTATCAGAGGCCGGCACTGGGGGCCCTGCCACACCCCCGTGGAAGGAGTGCCCTATTTGTAAGGAGCGCTTCCCAGCTGAGAGTGATAAGGATGCCCTGGAGGACCACATGGATGGACACTTCTTCTTCAGCACCCAGGACCCCTTCACCTTTGAGTGATGTTACCTCTCCCTGGTACAAGCACAAACACACACTTACACACATGTACACATTCACACAGACACACATTTAGGTCCCATGCCTCTTTTCCAACACAGTGTGCTCCGTAATGTTCTGTTCCCTAGGAACCACTCCTGTGTGCCGTTTTATCCCAGGCTCTCCCACCTCATCCTCTCCAGCCCAGCTCTTTTGTCCAGGCAGGGGTCCTTCATGGAAGCAGTGGCTGAATTTACCCCCTGAAAGCGGTTTTGGAGGAACCAGGATAGAGGAGACCTTCCCCAGGGGGAATAGAATCGGCCCCTCCTAGCCCCGGTCGCTTCTGTCACTCCCACCAGCCACCACACGGACCACCCCCACTGCATGCACACGCACACACATGCAGTCTCTGGCGCCCCGAAGCCAATCCCTGGGGCACCCTCCCTTTCTCTTATTTGGGGTCTGCATTTGTTCTCTGAGTTGCCTCTGGGGTCTGCATTGAGGCAGCAGCATGGGCATCATGACCTCTTCAGGTCTCTCAGTTCTGAGTTTCAGTGGTTTCTCTTATTGCCCCCCCCCCATTGCCTTCTGCATCCCACCTCAGCCTTTTTCCGTAACATTAGATAAGTTTGGAGGTTTCTTTTGTATGTTTGAGGTTTTCTGTACTGTCTCCAGCCCCTCCCTGCCATCACCCTTCAGTGTCCTCACATGGAAAGAAACAATGCATTGTGCCTTCTGTGAGGGGTGGGGGAACAAATGGTCCTGGGTTCCCCATTTCCAAGCCCTTCCTCCCTCTCCAGGTTTCCCCACAGCAATAAGAGTTTTCCCCCAGTATCCCTTCCCCACCTGTAGTTTGGACAAATATATTTATATGGTATGTACAACTCTTCTAATAAAATGTGTTCTTATCATGAGGTGTGACTGGAGCAAAGACACCCAGATATCTGGCTCTTAGACCTTGGTCGGGGTGGGGGGGCAAGGTGGGGAGGGGACTCCAGGTGGCTTTATCCCATATGCCTCCTGCTGTGCTGGCCACTAGTGGGAAGAAAAGGGAGGAACCTTTGTCTCAGGCAGAGGTCTGGCTTGGGGAACACTGCAGTGGGGGAGGGAGAAAACTGCGGGTCAGTGTCTTGGGGTTTAGTGTCCGTGGGACTCGGTACAGGGCCAAAGCAATGCCTTAGAAGGCAAGGGAGGGTTCCTCCACTCAGACCTTCACCCTCTGCAGCAGCCATCACTACGCTGGGCCAAAGAATAGGCGTTCTTCCTGTCAAGAGTGCACACCTTTGAGTATGCGCTTCATAAAAAATTCCCTAAACCCCATACCTCTGAAGACTATTTGATACTCTCCCATCTCTGCCTCCCTCTGTTCCTCTGTTGCTGTCCCCACACCCCCTTGCACACACTCTGACTCCACAGTCACGAAAACACATCCATCCACTCTAACCAGCTTCACAGGCTAGACAGACACAGCATCATAAAGCATTTATTAAGGACCTGCGTGCTCACCAGGGCTCTCAGGAGTGCCCAGTACAAGCCATCTCTACAGCCCCCTTGTTCCCCATCCCAGTGGCTTCCTTATCATCCACCCTTCATTCCCTTCAGGGCCCCTGGGTGGGCCACTGCCACGCCACCATTCCCCCTCTATCCACCTGAAACCCTCCCGTTCCCCCGCTTCCAGCCCCACCTGGATGACATCTTACATCCTTCCTTCTTCCCTCACATCGCTGTCTCCTAGCAACCCCATCTCATTCCCTGAATCCCTTCCAAGGAAATTAGAGATAATGGATCTCTCCTCTCTCCATCTCAACTCCTCTTTATCGATCCTCCTTTAATGAAAGTTAATTATAACAATGATTTAATTAATAGAATCCCTCTCTTCCTTTATTGCTTCCCGTATTAAGACTATTAATAAATACGAGCTGGGCTGACAGAGGCATCCATCACCTGCCTGGGATTCCCCCATCCCTCCTTTTCCCCTCCCTCACACCCCCTCCCACTCGTGGCCTATAAACTTACTGGGGTAGTGGGGGTTAATCAGAGAGGAATTATGAGCCAACATCCCCAGCAGGAGGTGCATTTAATGAAATCACTTGTGATTTATGTCTGGGGGAGGTTAGGGAGGGAAGAATCTGGAACCCAGATATCCTGGCTTCCAGAAAGGTGGCTCCCTAGTGCAAAAGAGGAGGAAGATGGAAACAGGAACCCAGGGCCCCTTCTCCCACCCCACAGCCCCTGCCAAGGCACACACACCCACAGGAGCCACCTGGGTAGCTGCACAAGGCCACTGACACAGAGGCTGCCAAACTAAAAGCACTTTGGGAAGACTGCAGGCTAGGTTTCATTCTTTCCCACCTGCAAAACTCGACATGGATCATTCTCACCCCTTTCTTTCTCCCCAGCCCTGCTCTGCCCCTAAACCTGCTCCCCTGCTCCCCTCCTCCACAAAACCCCATCTCAGCTCCTCATCGAATCCCTCCACCCAGATATTTAGAGCCCCAGCTGCTCCTTTCTCTCTCCATCGTAAGCCTCCTGATGTGCAGTCTGCACCTTCAGCCTAGGCGTTGCCCAGCAGTTTGGAGCCATTTCTCTTGCCTACCCCAGAATCCAGACTGGTCTCTGACACACACAGCTCAGGGAAGGGTAACCGACTGCATGGGCAGGGAGGGAGGATACCTGAGTTCCAGTCTGAGTTCTTGTTCCTGCTTGTGTGTGGTGTTTGGCAACTCGGCCTTTCTACTCTTTTCCCTTCTGTAATGGATTATCTTCCCCCTGCTTCCCAGCATCCAGGCAGAAACTGATGGAACTGCATGGGCTTGAGAGCCTGGTGTGAAAGGAAAAGTCAGACCAAGAAGCAGCAAAAAGGACCATGGGTGTCAATATTTGGTGGGTGATGAGTGAATCCAAACATCATTCCCCTCTTACAGAACCTCAGTGGCTGCCTGTTACCTATGGGAATGTGAAGTACAGACTGTTGAGTGTGCCAGTCAGGGTCTGTACTATCTGGTCCCACTTTCCATTCCTATCCTGTCCTGAGGAACCCTGGACTCCAGTTTTACAGAACCATTCCACGGAAATAGGTGCTACTCTGGCATGCCTCTGAACATGTGCTTCCCCCTCAGCTCAAAGGACACCTCCTCCATGAAGCCCTACTTCTTTCAGTTATCCTCTTGAGATACCACATAGAGCATTTTGTAAAAACACACTACATCATGTTTACAAGTTACAAAGCTTCCCATGAGTCACAACATGGTGGCTAAACAATAAAGAATGAGTAATTGTAAGCCAAGCATGTGTAGGCAGAAGGAACGAAATGTGCAAAGACATAACTTGCTCAGAACTCTAAACACTCAAGTAGGGCTGCAGGTAAGGATCATACACAGTGTGTGAAGTGAGACTGAAAAGATAGACTACCAGACATTTACTCATACATTCACTCGATAAATATTCACTGAGTGCTCCCTATGGACCAGGCAATTCTGGGCACTGGGAAGCAAATAGTAATGCCTGCCCGTGTGGAGCTTGCACTCCATGGGCAGACCACAAAATTCCAGAGAAACCAGTTCAGACCCCACTGCAATAACCCCAGGAAAAAATGGTGAGCACTAAACTTAAGCTGTGTCCAAGGAAAAAGAGGCAGAATTCTTTAGGAGGCAGAATTAATGGGACTTGGTGATCAGTAGATGTGAGAAGTGAACAAAGAAGTCAAGTTGATTCCAGTTTTCTGGTTTCATTGACCAGATAACCAGTGAGGCCATTCATCAAATGAATAATACAAATGGAGAAATACATTGAGCTGAAAGATGATTGGTATAACTTCGTCTTGTTGAATTCTAAATGTCTTTGGGATCTTCCAAAGGAGAGAGAGATCCAGTAGGCAGTTAGACAGATATTTTAAGTCTAGAGCACAAGAGAGTTTGGAACTGGAAATAGAGACTTAAGATCCTTGAAAGTAAAGGTGATGAGAGTGAAGCAAGATTACCTAGGTCAACCCCCTGTAGAGTAAGAGGGTAAGAGGGCCAAGGGCAGCACTCAGGAGACTGTCAGCATGCAAGGGAGGTATGGAGAATGCAAAGTCTTGGCCAGAGAGGTAGGAAAGGATTCAGGACAGATGAGTCAAGGAGAGAGATTAGCAGCAGCATGTGTGGCAGACAGGCCAGGGAAGTGATGCCTGGAAATCACTGCATTAGCAGCCAGGAGGTACCTGGTGGCTCAGCAACAAGCTTAAAGGGGTAAGCTTAGAAGTATTGCAAATGAAAGTTATCGTGCAGCTGGACTTCACAGAGCCTGAGACAGAAACACAATTCTGACCTGTGGGATTAAGAATATGACTCCAAGGCCCTGGCTGGCATAGCTTAGTGGATTGAGCATGGGCTGCGGACCAAAGCATCACAGGTTCGATTCCCAGTCAGGGCATGTGCCTGGGTTGCAGGCCACAGCCCCCAGCAACTGCACATTGATGTTTCTCTCTCTCTCTCTCTCTCTCTCTCTCTCTCTCTCTCTCTCTCTCTCTTTCTCCCTCCCTTCTCTCTCTAAAAATAAATAAAATCTTAAAAAAAAAAAGAATATGACTCCAGACTCATGTAAAAACAAGGACTTCTAATTTAAGGTGTAAGAAAAACCAAGGGTGGCCCTAGCCAGATACCTGAGTTAGTTCATTGGTTAGAGCATCAACCCCATACATAAGGTTGTAGTTTGATCCTTGGTCAGGGCATGTAAAAGAATCAACCAATAAATGCATAAATAAGTGGAACAACAAATCTCTCTCACTCTCACTCTCTCCACCTTCTCTAAAGCCAATAAAGTTTTTAAAGGTGTGGAACAAATAAAAATTATGAAAAAGAAAAATCAAGGGCAGAAGCCAAGATGTCTGGGTTTAACATCAGCAATCCTGCTGTCTCCGACTAGCCTAGTGCGAAGCACACTCTAAGCCTGCACTGTCCACTGTAGTAGCCACCTGCTACATGCAACTATCTAACATTTGAAATGTGGCTAAAATGAATTGAAATGTTGTATGTGCAAACTGCATAATAGATTTCAAAGACTTAGTCCCCCAAAAAAAGAATTTAAAATAATTTTATATTGGTTGCATGCTGAAATTATAATATTTTGGATGTGTTGAGTTAAATAAAATATATCATGAAAATTGGTTTCACTTTGTTCTTTTTACTTTAAAAAAAATGTGGTTACTAAAAATTCGTATGTGACTTGTGTTAAATCTCTACTGCACAACACTAGTCTAAGCCCTGCCATTGATTAAGATCCCCACAGCCTGGATATCCCTAGACCCCCAACATCCCTTCTATCAAGAAGATAAATATCTGGAATTTCCATAACTGTATTCTAAACATATCTTATGCCCCATGCTCCCAACGCCATACCTATGACAAGAGATTCTAGTGCTTAGTACCCATCTCCAGATACACCAGTCCTGGTTCTTCATATAGTTTTCTTTCTCTGGGTCTGCTGATAATCAGCGAGAGCAGAAATGTCCTGTTCTAACTCTCACAAAAATGGAATTTTCCTACCAGCTTGGAGTCTAGAATCTCTCAAACTTAAATTTAGAAACTGTGTCTCTTCCCTGTTTCCCCCATTCCTCAACTCCTTCTTTGCATTTCTGATACTGTGGAAATCTCCCAAATTGGTAGAAACATGGTGTTGTGACGATCACACAGGCTTTAATCTCTAAGATTTAATTTGTCATACTTCCTAACCACGTGACTTGGAGCAAAACACCTCATATCTCTAAGCCCTCATCTAAAAAAAATGTGGATAACTCCTATCTGGAAAAGTTATTATGATGATTATATGAGCTCGGATGTATAAAATGACTTGTACAGAGCCTGGCACACAGTAGATACTTTGTAATTTGGGGGTTCCCCCCTTTGCATGTTACCGCGGCATATTTATAGAACTAGGGAAGGAAACAGAACAGAGGCTTATATATGTGGACTGACAGAACCTCAAAACCGAAAGGGTGCTTAAAGTTATATTTCCAGCTTCCCATTCAGTACAGAAATTCCCTGGATTACATCCTCATTGGTAGTCATCCAACATCTGCTTAAACATCTCTGGGGGCCATTCATTGGTTTACTCAATAAACAAGAACAAGGCACTGTGGGAGCCACGAAGAAGACACAGACCTTGCTGTTAAGGAGCTGATATATTAGCATAAAGGATATACAGAGAAATAACTATAAGGTAAATGTGGTATGTGCCAATTGAGTTGCTATGACAGTCAACCTTAAAAGTTAACCCACTGTTCAACAAAGGACGGTCCTAATATTAAAATCCCTCCCAAATCTCAGACCTCAGTTTTCCCATTCATTTCATGGAAAATGGAACAAGATCCTTCCACTCTAGGTCATGGTTCATCCTTGACGAGGACATTTCTGTAATAACCTTAAAGTTCCAGGTGGATATCTGGAACTATATGGAAAATGCTAGAATGGATTAATGGAAGCACAGGTGTAGGGAGAAGTGGATTAGCTGCAAGATCCTCCAGCCTCTTCTATATTATAGAACTTCTGGGGATCCCTAGATGTCTATCCCACCCTCTGTGTACTACCAGCAATTCCTGCCCCCTGGAAGGCCCTGAACTTCCCTACTCTCAAGACTTATACAAATGAACAACTGTAAAAGACACATGGACAAAACCAAGAGGGCGTGGAAGCAGGGGAGGGAGGTGGGGATGGCTGTGATGGGAGGAGAGTGGTAAGGGGCAAATACAGACAACTGTAATTGAACAACAATAAAATAATTTTTTAAAAAGATTTATCCAAATGTTTTGTGGCTGTGCTTTTCCTTTTCTCCCCATTCGTATCACATTTACTTCATCTTTTATCAGCATCTCTATGATTTTCTTTGTGTTCATCTCTGCTTCAGTCTGTTCTTCCCATTTAGATGTTATCTGTTACTCCTGTCTTTCTGCCTCTCTTTGTTTCCCTTTCTTTTATTCTTTCATCGTTTTCTGTTTCTTGGTCGGTTTCCATTTTTCTGTCTCTGGCCTTGCTTTCTCCCCAGCTGCTGCAAAGCCATAAACCCAGCCGGCCCTGCAGCAGGCAGCCGCCAATCACTGGGCTCCAGGAGATGAGAGGAGGGGGCTGCAGAGAGATGGGGGCATGGAAGTGCTGGGGAGCTGTTGCTACAACAGGGGAGGGGGGAGGCAAAAAAAGAGCAGAGAGATGTCACTCCCAGAAGGCAGCCACAGCTGCCTCCGCAGCCGGCGTCTGGACGCCTTTCCAACAGAGCAGACACCTGGCCTCTCTGTTGTGAGGCAGGGTACCTGGGTCCCTCCCGTATACTCCCAAACCGTGATTTCTTATTCAAAATTACTGGCCACAAATCCATGAGAGATTTGTCTCCCCCTTCATTTTTAGGCCTCCCAAAATGAGGGAGCTAAAGGACGCTAGGGGCCCGAGGATTTCTGGGACAAATGCTTATATGAACGTTGGTACAATAAAAAGATGGTCAGGGCAGAGTGAAGATGTTGAGAATCAATGTGTTGGAGAGGTACTAAGAGCAGGGAGACTCCTAATCGGCCAAAACGGAGACCAGAAGCTGCTTCTAACCAGCTCCTTAGCCATTTATTTTTTAAAAAAGATTTTTGTTTATTTTTAGAGAGAATGAGAGGGAGAGAGAAAGAGAGGAAGAGAAACATAGATAATACATCGATCGGTTGCCTTCCGCACCTCCGCAATCGGGACCCGGGCGGCAACCCAGCTATGTGTCTGGACTGGAAATCGAACCGGTGCCCCGCATGCGGGCACTCAATCCACTGAACCACACCAGCCAGGGCGTGGCCATCCATTCGTAAAGCAGGACTGACATTCAGAATCCAGGTTGGGTACTGCAAAAAGGACAAATACCCAGCTCATCGTCACAAACCTACAAGGTCTGGGGATGGCGTGGGGGCTAGAAGGGAAAGCGGGGAAGGGGAGGGATTAGCCAGAGATTTTAGGAGAACGGCAGAGGAGGAGAAACATTTCTGTCTTGCAGGTCAGAAGGAGACAGGCCCAGCAAGTGGTAATTCCTGGTGTGCCGGCGACCCCTGCTGGCTATGCACACCACTGCCTAGGAGAAGGGAAGGGCACAGCTAGCTTGTGAGAATTCTGGGAGGGTTGAATGTGACAGTGCATTCTGTGTGACGGTGGGAACATGACAGTGCATTAATGTGTGACAATGGGAGTAGCGCTGCCCGTGACTGTGTGTGGGCACCCTGGATGAGGACAGTAATATGACTGAGCACAAAAGCCACAAAGCTCAAGCTCTGAACTCCTGGTCGCCCTTAGGGGGAGTGTGGGTGTATGGGAAAGGTGAGGTCTTTGAGCCCAGTATGTCTCTTCACCAATGTCGCATCGGTGGTATAGATCCACTTCATGAGGTACTGATGGCATCAAAGTAAAATTAACCAGTCCAGTTTTAGCTGGGGGCTTTGGATTCAGATTATCCTGGATTAAAATCCTGATCACCTGGTCACTAGTTGTATGGCCTTGGGCAAGTTATTAACTTCTTTGAGCCCAATTTCCTCACCTGTAGAGGCAAAACAATACCTATCTCACAGGGTGAGTGTTTAGCATGGTGCCTGGCAATAGTAAGCATTTCATAGATGTTAATTTTCTGCCTCCCTCTGCCTTTATCTAGTCCCACCCCCAAGGTTGAGCAGGGATTTCAAAAGGCAAATAAACAACAGAGGACAGTGTTGACAATGATGATGGTGGTGGTTTATATTTACATTACTCATGCAAATCATTTTAAACTTATTTTTAACACACGGCTTTTTTCCTTTTTACTAGCCAAGCACATCGTGATCATGTTTTATTGGGACAGAAATATCCTGGTGTTATGGCAGGTATCTAGAAGGATGGCCTGATGAAGCGGTAACAAGGCATGACAAACCTTTCTTTATTGTGATACATTCTCATTACTCAGGTTAATCAGGAATTACCCATTAGAACAAGGGCTTAAGATAAGTACATGACAATCATCCGTGGAGCTCAGAATCTCCTGATTTTCCAATGAGTATCTAATTGTTATTGCTGTTGTGGGGGGACGATTAATGCTCTGATTAAACTGGTCTTAAAACATTAAAATATGTTTTAGGAGATACATCAAGAAGATGAAGGTAGTTAGAAATAGCATATTCTGAAATTTCAATGAAGACGGGTTTGAATTCCACCAAAGAATGTTCTAACCTCTACAGCTGTCCAATGGCAGGGGCAAACTGCTTTACGAAGAGCTCCATTTTAACAGAAGCATTGAAGCAGAATCCGGCTGGCCCCCGGCAGGCTTACTGTGAAAGAAATTTGGGCTGCAGAGGGAGAGCAGATAAGAGGCCCTCTGAGGTCCCTCCACAGATACACTCCAGTGCATAATGAATACTTAGCTGGGTAGAAGTGTTGTTCCAAATAGCATTACCGCCATACCCACAGTCATCGTTTGTCACCGTGGGGTAAGGAGGGGGTGGCTGGTAATAACAACTGTATTTTTTTCCTCTCTCTGACCGTTCCCAAGAAAAGGCAAGACTCCAGAGTCTTTCCCTCTCTCATCATCCCCACATTCCTCTTGATTTCTTCTGCAATCCTTTTTATTTTCTTTCTTGGCTTCATAGGATTCATCTTAAAAAAAAACTTACTTTAAAGAAACGGCTTTTTTCATCCTTTAGTTTTCTGCCTCTAAGAGGTGGGCTGGCAATGGGTGGGGGTGGAGGAGGGAACAAACATTTGTGGAGGTTATATTTAGTGCAGATGTTGTAATTTCTGCATTTGATTAAGAGAAGTATCTGCTTTCATGCAGGTAAATGTGCATGTATATATTGTTTTGTAAATGTGTATGTAAATATAATGGGTCTGCAGGAATTCACTGCTGTTCAGGCTTCTCTGAAGGGTTTTGCTATCTAGCTGCTTATGGGGGAAATCTGTGAGCAGCTCCTCCAAGGATTTCAATGCCTTCTGTGTGTACACAGATTAGCCAGGAGTTATTCTTCCAGTTTCAGGATCTTTGTACAGGATCCCAGGTTAGTCTAGCCCCATCCTAGTACAAGGGTGTTGTCATGTCAGGAATCATCTGCCTTCCATGTGTGCATCATTGTATTTCCCATCTGTTAGGGGTCACGTAGATCCTTGTGCCCAACCAGCCCCACATGAAGCAATGTGTGTCCCACAGCCCATCCTCCCACTTCTGTAAAAAGTCCTTGGCACCCTCCCCTCCTGGCCACCTCCACTCCCCACTTTCCATGCCAGGAGAGATCTAATTACACAGAAATTAGTACAGAGAAGGATCGTTTACTTTTATGGCACCAGCGCCAGGGCAGCTGTAAATCTGGGGCTGCTGCTGCAGCCGCCTCTGGGCACTGTGCAAGCTGTAGGGGGGGCTCTCACCTCCATACCCCTCTTTGCTCCATCTCTGCCCAGCTGCCTGGGCCTCTACCCCTGCCCAAAACTGCAGCACTATTAGTTACCCATCTTAATGAAAGGGGGAAGCCTGGGAAAAAGGAGGGTATCCTCAAACAAAAGATGATTACATAGTAGCTGCTCAATAAATGTTCTCTGAATGATTAGAGAGGAGTTGATCCCAGAATGCTAACTGCTACCCCAAAACACAGACCTGCCCAAGGGATGAATATTCCTAGCAAGCACTTACCAGATAGTTCCACTTTCTTATGAATCTGGATAAAGTATTTGGGCAGTCACTCTGGTTTCCACTTTAGAGACCCTGAACTCCTTCTCAGGCAACATCAGACAATCAAGACAGCCCAGGCTTCAGATTTTTTTTTAGAGATTTTATTTTGAGAGAGGGGAAGGGAGGGAGAAAGGGAGGGAGAGAAACATCAATGTGTGGTTGCTTCTCACATGCCCCCTACTGGGGACCAAGCCCACAACCTAGGCATGTGCCCTGAATGGGAATCGATCTGGCAATCCTTTGGTTCGTAGGCCTGCACTCAGTCCACTGCCACACCAGCCAGGGTGACCAGAGTTAGGATCTTGATTCTTCTGTTTACTAGCTAAGTGACCTTGGGTACACCACATATACTCATGTGATCTGTGGTTTCCTCATCTGTGAAATGGTGGTCACAAAACCTAGTTTCCAGATTATTGTGAGACATCAATGAGAAAGCACTGGACCAAGAGGAAAGTGGTCCACTAATAGTTACTATCACTATTAGTGTTTTGCTAGCTAACACTACCATTTTCCTACTACCCCTTAACTAGCCATTATCCCAATCAACCTTCTTTCAAGTGCCACCACACAATTCGGGACAATAGGCTATGCAGAAAGGTTATGCCCAACCTAAAATGAATGTTTATGTTAAGAGTCTCATCAGAAGTCTGGGGTGAAGACAGAAGATTCCAACAATTTTTCAACACCTAAAGACATTGTTTCACCCATAGCCAACTTTCTCTAAGAGCTTACTTTGGCAGTGATTATTTTGATCTCCATTACTTTCATGGAGGGTATTGAATTTGTTCCTTGAAGTACTGAAGAGTCTTGTATATGATTGTGTAGAAAGAATCAAGGACTTAGGGAATTAGAAGGGAGCAGGAGTTGGAGAAATGGAGACAGGAGACTTAGACCCATCCCAGAGCAATGTCTGGGGCCCTTTAGGGAATAGCAGAGATAGAAGCCAAAAGTCCAGTTTCCCAACTTCCTGCCAACAGTCTCCAAAACCAGGGATTAGGGGATCTCCTCGCTCTTATCCTCTCCTGCTCTGTCTGATGTCTCTAGTCAGGAATTCCTGACTTTACCCTTATGTGGAAAACCCTGCAGGGATCTAAGTGGTGTGTAGGCCAGGAAGGGGAGAGACCCCAAAAGGAAGTAATATTTTCCCTCCCCTAACCCGAGTCTTCCCAGATCTCTAAGCAGCGTCTGTCTTGGGCCCCCTGCTCCCACCATTTAGGGGCAGGAGGAGCCAGCAGGAGAAAGCTGCAGCACGTCTGTGTCTGGCTTCTCACCCCCCGATCTGCGCGTCCCAGGGAGGGTGAGGATTTGGCGTGAAGGGCAGAGAACTGGGGGATCTCTGGCCCCCGCCTCCCCCCCACCCCCAACCCAACTCAGGCTGCAGTCTCTTCTCGTTGTAGCAGAGCGAGAGCAAAGGGACGGGCAGTAAAGATGAGTGATGGCGTGGAGACAAGCAGAAATACACCATCATGAAAATGCTAATGACTCCTTGCTCTCTTTCTTTATGGTTGGAGTAATACAGACTTCAATCATAAAAACAATCTCCCAACATTTTAATGGGCTCCATCATGCCCGCACTTGTCGGTATATTTGAAGAATAAATCACCCTCCCCGCTCGGAATGAATTCGCTGTCAAACTCGGCTCCCTCGGAGAAAATGGATGGGGAGCGAGGATGAAGGGTTTTTTTTTTTTTTTTTGGTTGGGGGGGCCCTCTCCCCCTCTAACTCACTCCTAAACCGGGCTTTAGATTGTTGTGCGAGACGCCTGCATCCTGAGTGTGAGGAGAGGGGCAATGAAAATTAAAGAGGTGAACCCGAAAGAAAGGTGTGTGACAAGGGGCAGGGACTGAGGGACCCTACACACCCCTTGGATGGATGTGGAAGACAGAAGGGGTAGGAACTGTGGCGGCATCCAACCTAAAAGGCAAAATCTTGACACAACCGAGAGAACGTAAAGATGATGCAAAAGGCACACAAATCCCCGCATTATTTCTGCGTTATTTGTTCGGATTTCTTTCACACTAGGCCTCAGGCAGAGGCGCCAGGGAGAAGGGAAAAGTTCGGGAGAGCTCTTTGGGGAAAGAGGAGGCAGAGAGGGCAAGATAAAAGCCCTGAAATTCCGGCTCTGAGCTTACAGCTTTCAGCGCAATAAGCCACAGGTCCAAAAGGCTGAGAACCGGCTGAGAGTCCGGTGTAATTGTCATTTCCATACAGGTGGCCGTCAGCCAATGAAAACTTGCGATGTGCACACAGCGAGCAGCCAATCCCAGTTAAGGATGAGCCCAGCTGCCTGATATAATTGTACCTTGATTGGTTGTGATGTTGCTAGGCAGAAATGAGGACCTGGAGATTGATGCGGGCAAGACTGAAGAGACAGGTGGATATGAAAATATCTGGAAACCTAGGCTCCAGTATTTACATTTTCCTTCCCAAGCTCCTTCATTCTTAAAGAATTAATGCAGTCCGCTAATGACTCTCCCGTTTCTCCTCCACTTAAGTGGGATAGAGCCAAATAGTTATAACTTTACACCAAACACCTCAGAGAAATCTGGCTACTTCGAGGAACTTCTAATTCGACAAATCCCCAGGTAGGGGGAATCTTAACCTCACACTCGGTCTGCCCACTAAGGAAGTCCTTTCTGAGGCCTATCTTTAAGCCCTCAGTCCATGGTTTAGGACCAATTTTTTCTAACACGCTCAGGAAATGTAGAACTCTTGCCTCACGTTATTCCTTCGAACAAGAAATTTCCCTACCTCCTGGCTACTCCACCACGACCCAAGGGTGCGGTTGCAGACCCTGGGAGGATCGAGGCGGCCATAATCTCCGCCCCGCCCACCAAGGACGGTCTAATGGTATTCACAAACTCGCCACTTCAGCGTATTCATCTGCATGTTATTTGCATAAACCCAGTTCCTCTGCCTACCCTCCCTTCCCAGCCAAACTCACCCACCTCTCCCAGCCGCGCCCCCCTCCCCGACACCCACCTCCGCAGTTCCTCTTCCTCCACATCCTACCCCTCTCACCAGCCCGCCAGCCCCCACCCTGACGCATCCCCCGCCTGCAGCCTTCCCTGCCGGAGACTGAGCGCCGGATCCTCCCGCAGCTTCGGCGTTACAGCCTCCCGGGAGGCCCGAGGGGGGCGGGGAGGGGAGAGGTAGGGGCTACCGCCCGGAGCTACAAACCCGCTGTTCCGAGCTAGACTGTCCGCGAACAATATGCCACCATTTAAATCTGAACGCGCGCCAGTCGCCGATTGTGATGTTAATTCAGGGATGACTTAGGGGGGCGGGGCGGAGGTGGGGGCTAGCCTCCTTTCTGTCACAGTGCTGTCCGGGGGCTTAATATTTGTAATTGAAGCTGATGAGGACTCTGTCTCTGTTTCCAGTGATAAAAATAAAAATAAATAAATAAAAAAGCAGGGAGGGGGAAAAAGACCAACTAAATTATGGGGCTGGGAGAAAAACATGATTAATCAAAGGTTTGAACTGTCGCCGTGTTCGAGGCCCAGTAAATCTCGCCCGGCCGGGGCCAGTGAAGGCCGGAGGATAAATCTGAACCGCGTAGTGTTTGCCGCCCCTTTCTGTTTGCCTCTCGGTTAGCACGTCAATTAGTTCGATAATTGGATTTGAAGAGACGACAAGAGATTATACAGGGGGAGCCTGGAGGAGTGGGTGTGGAGGGAAGGGCCCGGAGAAGGTGAGGGGAGAAGCGACAGCCCGTGGGGTCAGGCGGTGGAGGAACGCGGAGAGCGGAGCGGATCCGGACAGGAAGCAGCGCGCGGCCTCGGCTGGCGGCCGGCGAGGAGGAGCCCCGGAAAGGCGGCTGGGCTGGGCCTGACCCCGGCTACGGTTCCCATCCTGCCTCTCCGCACACGGCTCCCTCTGGGAAGCTTTCTAAAGTCTTCTCTAAATTCTGCTCTTACGCAGTAGCCTCCTTTCCCAGTTCCGTCCTCCATTTTAAGCTGATGGGTGTTCCCTGCCTAAATTCATTTTCAATTATTTGTATATTGGTTTGTAAATAAACTGTTCTCTAGTCCCCTTCTGTGGTTCACCCCACCTGAACCAGAGTTCCTTACACCCCACAGATTCCCAAAAGGAAGGAACCTAGACTTTTTGTATCCCCACCAGCAATGATCAGAACGGTAATTTCGTCCTCACCACCACCCCTACTTCTATTCCACACCATATTTAGAATTCTAATCTACGATAAAACTAAGGAAAATACTTTACAAACAGATTATATACGTAAGACTGACCCAAAACCTCAGATCAGCAGGCCCTCAGCTGCAGCCTGGCATAGAATTAGATGCTTCAGAAATTCAGCCATTTGGTAAGCCACAGGTGGATCCCCCCAATTTGTGGGCTCATTTCCTAGAAGGGGAGTAATTCTTTCTTTAGGTTTTTTAGTTGTTTTCCTTTAGTTTTTGCTTTGGGAGTGATCTTAATTTGATATTTGGGTACATGGTAAAGTCAGAGGAGAGATGAAGTTTGCCTGCCACGGTGAATGTGAGTGTGTGTGTGTGTGTGTGTGTGTGTGTGTGAGAGAGAGAGAGAGAGAGAGAGAGAGCTCTTTAGGGGATCCCCCCACCCCAGGTCTCTGTAGAGTTTTATTCAGGGATGGAGAAGAAAATGGGGGTGGGGAGGAGGCATACAGGGGAATGATGCAAATGATTCTGGAATACGAGACGAAACTGGAGGCCAGAAAAGGTGGTGAGGACAGGACCTAAAAGCCATCCTGCCACGCTGCCGGATGTTAAAGATGCTCTAAAGAGGACACCAGCAGGCACCCCAACCAGAGGCTACCCTGGTGATAAAAGAGCACAAGCTACCCTTGATACACAGGCAAGGGAGACTAAGGAAAAAGGACTGAACCGAATAACATGAGGAGTATAGCAAAACAATTTTTATTTACACCTACCAATTTAAAACACTGATGCCAGCCAACCATACACACTTGCTCAGATAAACCATCATTCTTTGTCTGCATATATGGGAGGCAAACTACCATCTAAGAAGGGACAAAAAAGATTTCAGCAGCACTGATTTCTGTGAGGTGGCTCCTTAGAGAAGTAGATTCCTGCCTGGTCTTTTTTTACATTACCTGGTCTCAATCTCTTGCCCATGTTGACCAAGCTCCACACTCAGAAATGAATCGGACCTACTACCTGCCTTTTGAACATAGCTTGGTTTTGGTTATGTACTCTCTGAATGGGCCCTTGATAATAAACATCCTGTGTACTGGAAAGTATTTTCATTTAAACCTAGAAACTGAAGGATGAGGTCACAGGAAGAAATCAGTTCAGGTGTTCTTCTGCAGCTCTTTCCATACTCCCCATCAGCCAATCCTCTCACAAAGTCATCAAGGTCTTCACACATAATGTGTCAAAAAAGGACACCTGCCCTGACCAGTGTGGCTGTTGCTTGGGCATAAGGTTGCTGGTTTGATTCCTAGTAACACATACCTGGGTTGCAGGTTCAGTCCCTAGTCAGGGCACGTGTACGAGAGGCAACTGATTGATGATTTCACATCAGTGTTTCTCTCCCTCTCTTTCTTCCTCCCTTCCCCTCTCTCTAAAAATAAATTAGTTATTTTTTTTAAAGGACACCCATCTTATGAATGACAATACCATAGGCTGCCTCGTATACCACAAGAAGGTGAAAGATGTGAGTTAGGGGTTCACCACCAGATTTAAGCAGTTGAGGCTGGTGGAAAGAGCATAGGACTTGAATTCAAAAGAACAGGCTTTCAGACTGGTGCTGTCACTCTTTAGTTATGTGCTCAGAAAGGGCTACAGACAAGAGAGCTGAAATGACTTCTACAGGTCACACAGTAAGTGAATGAATGGCAGGGCCAGCTCAAGAACTCATTTCTCCACTCTACCAATTCATTGTGTAGACAGTACAGTGTGGAATCAGACTTTCTGGATTCAAGTCCTGCCTTTTCTGCTTACTGCCTTGTCTCAGTTTCCTCTTCTATAAAATGGGGATAAAAATTGTACCTACAACATAGGGTTGTTGTTAGGATTTAGGTAACTTATGTAAAGAAATCAGCACGACTTCTAGCACATAATGAGTATTCAATACTAGATGTTTTTATTATAATGATGGACATAGTTCTCATAACATCAACCCGAATGACACAAATTGGCAAAACATTTACCAGTGTCTATAAAATGCTTTATGATTTAATCACTAGGCCTTAAGGGATGGAGTAAACACTGCCTTGAAATTGCCTTGAAAAGACAGTAGTCTGTCTGTTTTGATGCTTCCAAAGACTACTTCTCCCCTCAAACCAGTCTTCTAGAACTAGGTTCACATAGGAGGGCTAAACCCGGAATAGTTCTATCAGGGGCTTGTTATTCAGTTTTTTTCCTTCCTTCCTTCCTTCCTTCCTTCCTTCCTTCCTTCCTTCCTTCCTTCCTTCCTTCCTTCAATGCCTAGTAGAAAAGCAGCATGGTTCATCCATCCATCAAACCTATATCGAGGGCCCATGATGTGTGCAGCACTTTTACAGGCAGTTATTGAACCATGAGTCCATAACTTTATTAGCTTCTCTAGTAAAGAGGAGCTATAGATATAGATATATGGACATATCACACGTCTTTGTATCCCAGTACCTAACACAGTTCAGGCACATGGGGACTCAGTAAATGTATATTGAATAAATATATAGACCCCATAAGAAATAGAAGAGAAACAAAAACATAGGTCTCAGTTAATAAGCTTAAACTCTACTTGGGGAGAGAAAACATACACATGAAAGGGTAAGAGAATAATACAAGACAGTAAACATATTAAGACTATGAATAAATTTGTGATAAAGACTAGAGGAGCTCAAGGGAAGTGGGGGAAGGTAGTGCGCAGAGGTGCTTAATATGGAAGTAGTGGACGTGAAGGAAAGAGTAGAATCTGGAATGGCAGAGAAGGAGAAGAGAGTATTCCAGCTGCAGGAGCAGCAAGAATGATGACATGTGGTAAGAATCTATACGCACTGACTCTGTATTTGAATCAGCTTTGGTGTTTGAAAAACAGAATCCATGTTTGCAACCATGTGTTTCTCTGACCATGTTCCTGGTCATCAAGAAATGGTGTTTGTGCCCTGGCTGGGTAGTTCAGTGGGTTAGAGTGTTGTCTTGATATGTCAAGATTGCAGCCTCAATCCCCGGTCAGGGCATATATAAGAATCAACCAACGAATGCACACATAAGTGAAACAACAAGTAGATGCCTCTCTCTCTCTCTCTAAAAATCAATAAACTCAAAAATTTTTAAAGAAATGATGTTTGTATTTTCTATTATTTTAGATTATTCATCCCTTCTTCCCCTATCTTAACCTGAAAACCAAGAACCAAAACAGTAACCAGCTGCTACTGTCAGCAAAACAAACAGATTGTAAAAGCAATTATACCATTATCATTTCTCATTTATCTGCATCCAAGACAACTTACTCTTCCTCTTTCTCCCACGTGATCCCAGCCTGAGCTGGGATTATTACTGCCTAGATTGTTTCTGTCTCCCTTATAAACTTTTGTTCCAGACACACTCCTACAAGACAGCCTTGCCTAAAGAAGACTTTATATTTTTTCCCTGGCCTCCATGGTTACTGTGAGGGAAGCATGGTGACGAGTGGAAAGAAAACAATATGAATGAGTGGTGGCTATTAAGTATCAGGTGCTCTGCACATACTAGCTTATTTCATTCTCACAATAATCCTGTGAGGCAGATATTATTACTGCCATTTCACAAGTAAGAAAATGGGCTCAGAGAGTTTGGTCAGGTTCCAAGAAGAGTTAATCAATAGCATAATAGGGATTCAAACCCAGTCTATGTGATTTCAGAGTCCATACCTTTAGTCCTGCAAGAGGGATCTCTTCTCCCGTGGATGCATGTTTTAGAGTGCATTCTCCCCCTCCAGAGTAAGGACAACTTAAGGCCAAAGGGATGTGCCTATCCAGAGCTCATATCTCCCCTCTCTCATACCATCCTCCACTTTGCCAGAATCCCATGCCAAACAGCTCCAAGCCCGTTTCCAGAGTATCTTCCTTGGGCCCTATCCCCTGAGAGAACAGAGGAGCTACTGGAGGGCACACCACTAGCCCTGTTCATCTGGAGTGTGGATGGAGTTCATATGTGTGGCTGCACTGAGCATACACTTTTGTGTGAGGCCCCCAGGTACTGGTTCAGAGCCAGGAATGGAAAGAAAACCTAAGGGTCAGACTGGGGGCTGGAGAAGTCCCAAAATTCTAAATATAAATCTCTCAGGTGATACCTTATATTTGCCAAAATAAGAGGGTAGATCATGCTTTATTTAACAGATTTTTTTTTTAGCTTTGATTTACAACTCTTACATATTTAGGTATTTGGTGTATTGGCTTATATTTTTTTATCTTGCCTTAGGCTCCACGAATTAGGAGTGGGTCCGCTCATCTCACTATAACATGCTGACTCTTTGCCTCCTGCCCTCTGTCCTTTCTGCCCACTAGGCAATTCACCCCTTTTCATTCTCACAGGTTCCCAAATCCACCTTTCACCTGAAACTTTTTCAGCTTACAAGAAAAAGAGGTGCTGAGTTCCTCTCTCCCACCCTTTCACAGCTGCCAAGACTTCTCCTGCTATTCCCAGACTGAAGAGAATGTAACATACAGAGCATACCTGTAGTCATTTTATCATCTGTCCTGCCATTCTTCTGTCCTTTATGTATGGGACTCTGAAGGCTGCATACAGCACTCATCAGTGCTCTCACAAGCCACAACCCTGCCTTAGCCTCTGTGGAGTGATACTGGGGAAAATCATTGTTCTTATATAAGCACCCAGTCTAATACACAAGGCAGGTTCTAATTACTTAGGCAGGGTTAGAAAAACAAGGACACAACAAGGAAGATCTATGATGGTTTCCGTTTCATTTAGTAGGGAGAAAATGGATAAAGTAGAACCCCCCCTGCCCCTACCAAAAAACAAAACAAAACATTAGATTCATGCAGGCTCATCCAGTACAGGACCAAGTTTAAAGAAAGGTCAGCTTAGGGGCTAGGGCTCCTAAGTTGTGGAACCACGCATCATGGTAGTTCATAGGATGTGGAAGAGAGTCAGGAAATGGCACCACCCAGTGACCCAGGCCAGGACACTGAGCACCACCTTCATCTCTCCCTTCTTTCACCCCACACAACAATCAATCACTGAGGCCTTCTCACTTCTTTCTAAACCTCTTGAGCTCTGCCTAATTCTCTCCATCCCCACTACCACCTCAGGGCTCAGGCCACCACCATCTCCCACCAAGATTATGACAACAGCCTCCTATTACATTCTGTACCCCCAGTCCTGACCCTCCCACCCCCAGCCATTCTCCACACTAGAGCTAGAATGATCTTTCTAAAATGCAAATCTGAGCTTCTCACTCTTCTGTTGAAATGATTCCTTGATGCTTTCTGGATAAAATCCAAATGCCTTAGCTTGATGCTCAAGATCCTTCAGGATCCAGCTACTAACAACCAGTCTCACCTCTCTGCATCCTGCCACACCCACAACTGTTCATTCTGACCATACTGAATTACTTGCCCTTTGGAAGACACCACGTAATCCCCCCACTTTGAAGTCTTTGTACTTACTGCTTCTTTTCTATGGGATAACTTTCCATTCCCTCCCTATACAAGTCCTTCAACTGTTTTGTTAATGTCACCTCCTCCTGGAAGCCTTCCTTGACTATCACTTCTCAGGACTGGATTCATGTTCTTCCTATATGTTCCCATAGCATCAAGTACTTACTCCTTTTATAACACTATTACACCATGTTGAAATGATTTGTCTTTTAATTCTCTGTATTACCTCCTAGACTGTAAACATTTTAAAAGCAAAGACTCTCTTATTCACTTTCAATCATTCATGAAATTTCTGTTGAAAGCCTAGTATGTGCCAGGCACTGTTTTAAATGCTGAAGATATAGTGGTGAGCAAGGTCCCTGCCCTGGTTGAGCTTATCTTCTAGTGGAGGAAAAAAAGTGATAAGAATAGAAATAAATCTATGACAAATGCTGAAAGGAAAGGAGGATACGGAGATAAAGAAGGCGCGGTGGTAGCTATTTAGACTGGGTAGTCAGGAAAGGCTTCTCTAAGGAGGTGATATTTGAGATGAGACTTAAATGAAATGAGAGAATGAGCATGACTTGGAGCAAGACTTTTCTAGGCAGAGCAAACAGCAAAGGGCCTGACTGGGAACAAGTTTGGTGTGTCTGAGGGTCAGTAGGAGTCTAGTATAGCTGAACCCTGAATTTTTTTCTAAGTACAGGAAAACTAATGGGAAGGATTAAGTTGCATTATCTGATCAACATTTTACAAGATCGTTTTAGCTGCTTACTGTGTGGAAAGTAGACTGGCAAAACCAGATTGGAATCAGGGAGTCCAGTTAACAGGCTATTGTAACAGTCCAGCAAGAGATGTCGGGGCTTGGACCCAACTAGATTTTAGAAGTGGTAAGGGGTGAATAAGAGTGGAATTGTGATCTCAGTATCTAGCATGATGTCTGGCTAGACATTCAATAAATATTTAATGAATGAATTAAGAATTAACTAATCCAACTAAATGAGGACTCTGAGCTGGAACCGAAATCATCTATCCTTTAAATCTCATTAATAGCTGCCACTAATAAAGGGTCAGTACTAGGCCACATATATAACAAATTTCATATATATTAATTTCTATAAATCAATAGGGAGATGACAAATAACTCAATAGGAAAACAGGCAAAAAAATACATGAATAGGCATTTCACGGAAGAGGAAACATGATTGGTAAGTAAATATATGAAAAGATGCTTAATCTCATTAATAATAAGGCAAATATAAATGCAAACCACTGTAAAATACTGTTTTATACTCAGCAGATTGACTAAATACCAAAGTTGGTAAAGATAGGGTAGCAGCTGAAACTGTTATATACTTTGAAGGGCATAAATATTGGAAAACAATCTGACATTATCTAGAAAAGTTAAAGATATTCATATCCTACAATCCAGTAATATATATATTTGTGTGTGTATGTGTATATATGTAGTGTGTGTGTGTGTGTGTGTATATTTCCTAAAGAAACTATCACCCATGTATACCAGGAGATATGTATACAGATGTTTTGAGAAGTACTGCTTGTAGTGGCAAAAAGCTGGAAACAAACCTAACTACTCATCAACAGGTGAATTAATCAACAAATTGGTGAACTATTATACATCAGTGAAAATGAATAAACTACAATTACCTTTATCAACATGGATAAATCTTAGAAATATAATGTTAAATAAGAAGAGCAATCAAAGAAGTCTAAAAACAACATTATACCACTCTTAGAATTATATTTTTAAAGGGTAGAGCCCAAAAATAATACATGGCAAAAATATCAAGAAAAACCTTGAATGGTAAACATAAAATTCAGGGGCTGATACAGGAGAGAGGCATATGGGTCCCTAGTGATAGTGGCATTTTTTTTTCTTTTCTTGAATTAGAGGTAGTTTAATGGGTGTCCATTTTATTATTATGTTTCATGATTTATATAAAATGTTAGCACTGGGAAGCCAAGGATTTTTGTACTATTTTGTTCATGGCTGTTTCCAACACCTAGGATAGTGCCTGGCACTTAGGATCTCCATATTTGTTCAATAAATTATAGATGTTACTTGCAACTTTTATATGATTCAAATATTTCATACTTTCTTTTTAATTAATCAATTAATTAATTTTTAGAGAGAGGGGAAGGGGAGGAGAAAGAAAGGAAGAAAAACATCAATGCATGGTTGCCTTTCACACACCCCCTACTGGGGGTACAACTTAAGTCACAACCCAGGCATGTGTCCTGACTGGGAATCAAACCGGCAACCATTTGGTTCACAGGCCAGTGCTCAATTCACTGAGCCACACCAGCCAGGGTTATTCCATACTTTCTTAAAAGAAGGAGCCCTGGCTGGTGTGGCTCAGTGGATTGAGTGCCCACCTGCAAACTGAAAGGTAGCCGGTTAAATTCTCTGTCAGGGTGTTACAGAGCAGAAGGACCCAAACAAGCAAAGGGGGCCCGGGAGCCCCGGGACGGTGATGCTCTTACTGAAAGAAATTCGGGTCCGTCTTGTCCGCCGCCATATAGGAAAGATATCTCTCAATGCCAGAGATTGGTGAAAAGGAAAGGAAAACGTTTATTTTGTGCTATACAAAACTTAAGGCAGTGACCTAATATTTTTTTACCAAAATCCCAAAAAAATCTTAAAGTCCCTTAAAACACCCACTAAACGCACACAGTTCTTCCTTCCCCCTTTGCCCAGTCTGGGGTACCGTATCTCAGGAAAGGAAAAATAGAAGTCCAGTCTCAGGCAGTGTCTGGATCTTCCCAGTAATCCGTGCTAGGCTGGTGGGCCTCTCTCAGTTCTCAGCACCA
>PVIA01003008.1:152570-184864 GCA_004024845.1 Tonatia bakeri | reverse complement strand
GGGACTAAATGGTAATAGAAAAAAATATAATAATTTTTTTTAATTCGCTACTCATTTGTGATAAAACTGTGGTGAGTTTGGATTAGAATGGCCCATCTTTAAGTTGATGAAGAGTATCTACCAAAAAGCTTATAGCAAAATCATCCTTAATGTTAAAAATACGTTAGAAGCCCTGGCTGGTGTACCTCAGTGGATTGAGCACCAGGCTGTGAACCAAAGGGTCACCAGTTTGATTCCCTGTCAGGGCATATGCCTGGGTTGAGGACCAGGTCCCCAGTAGAGATGCTCAACCACACACTGATCTCTCTCTCTCTTTCTCCCTCTCTTCCCCTCTCTAAAAATAAATAAATAAAATCTTTAAGACAAATACTTCATTTTTTAGTTTTACTTCTCCAACAATAATCCCCTAGATTCTTTTTTTAAAAAGGTTTTATTTATTTATTTTTTAGAGAGAGGGGAAGGGAAGGAAAAAGAGAGGGAGAGAAACATCAATGTGTGGTTGCCTCTCAAGAGCCCCCCACTGGGGACCTGGCCCACAACCCAGGCATGTGCCCTGACTGGGAATCAAACCTGCAACCTTTTGGTTTGCAGGCCTATGCTCAATCCACTGAGCTACACCAACCAGGGATAAAACAAATACTTTAGAAATATTCTCATTAATATAGAAATTGTGCCTACTATTCAACATTATACTCAAGGGTCTCACCAATGCAGTAAGAGGAAAATAAAAGAAATGAAAGACTTGTAAAGGAAAAACCAAAGCTGTTCTTACTTGTAGGTGATATGATTGTCTCTTTAGAAAATCCAAGATAATATATAAACTATGAGAACCCATAAGAGAATTCAGCAAGATGGCTAATACAAGATCAACATTAAAAATGGGTTCTAATGCCCTGGCTGGTGTGGCTCAGTGGATTGAGCACAGGCCTGCGAACCAGAGTCACCAGTTTGATTCCCAGTCAGGGCACATGCTTGGGTTGTGGACTAGGTCCCCAGTAGGGGCCTGCAAGAGGCAACCACACGTTGATGTTTCTCTGCCTCTCTTTCTTCTTCCTTTCCCCTCTCTCTAAAAATAAATAAGTAAAATCTTTAAGAAAAACATAGGTTCTATATCACTGGCTGGTATATCTCATTGAATTGAGTGCCAGCCTGTAAACAGAAAGGTCACCAGTACAATTCCCAGTCAGGGCACATGCCTGACTTGTGGGCCAGGTCCCCAGTTAGGGGCATGTGAGAGACAACTGATTGATGTTTCTCTCATGCGTCAATGTCTCTCTCCTGTTCTTTCTCCTTCCCTTTCCCTCTCTCTAAAAATAAATTAACAAAATCTTTTTTTTAAATGGGTTCTATATACTAAGAATGAGTAATCAGAAAATAACAGAGGAAAAAGATCACACTCAAAATAGGACTGAAGCTATTAAATAATTAGCTTAATTATAATATGACATTTCTGAAGAGAGAAGTACACCATGTTCAGTAATGGGAAAACAATATAAAGAGATCGTTTCTCCCCCAATTGATCCATAAATGCAATACAATTCCAATTAAAATCCCTATGGTTTTTTGGTTTTGGTGAATTTTAATAAATTGCTTCTCCAATTTATATAGATGAGAAAAGTGCTAATAACCAACACATTTTGAAGAATAATATGAGGATTTTCCTTACCAGATATGATGGCTTATTATAAAGATATAGCAATGAAGACCCTGTGGCACAGGGATAAATAAGAGATTCAATGGAATGGAATAGAGAAGCTAGAATAGACTCATCCATATATGGAAATATGGCATATGACAGAAATGGCTTCACAAATACGAAAAGAGAGGATGAACTATTAACTGGTGCTAGAAAAAGGTTGTTCACATTGAAGGAGGTCACTACCACACCATGCAAAAATAATTCTGAAGCTCATTAAATACTTAAACATGAAAACAATGTCAATGCTTCCCACTCCCCATCCATAGGTAAGTTTACTGGCAAAGGTCAGACAAGGCGAAGTCTTTTTTTTATTGTTGTTTGAGTACAGTTGTCTCCATTTTCTCACCACCACTCCCCACCCTGCCCCATCCACCCCCACCTCCCACCATCCATCCTTCCCCAACTTGGCTTTGTTTATGGGTCCTTTATACAAGTTCCTTGATGACCCTTTCCTTTCTCGATGCTTTTATTTTTTTTAATATGCTTATCAATTGTTAGAGGAAGGGAGAAAGGGAGAGAGGGAACATCATCGTGAGTGAGAAACATAGATTGGTTGCCTCCTGTGTGCACCTGACTGGGGATCTGGGATTGAGCCCATAACCTAGGTGCATGCCTGACCTACCAGGGCTCAAACCTGCAACCTTTTGGTGTACACGACTACACTCCAACTAACCAAGCTACCTGGCCAGGGCTAATGTCAAAGCTTTTAGAAGAAAGCTTGATAATACCAAATTATTATGAGGATGAGGAGAAAGGGGCATTGTCATAAATTGCTTATGCAAGACCATCCCACCACTTTGGAGAACAATTTGGTACTTTATGGGGAAGAGGAGAATGGGCCTGCCTATACAAACTCTAGCCAAACTCTTACATAGGTGCACAAGAATATCAATTCCAGCCCTGGCTGGTGTGGCTCTGTGGACTGAGTGTCGGCCCACGAACCAAAAGGTCGCTGGTTTAGTTCCCACTCAGGGCACATGCCTGGGTTGTGGGCCAGGTCCCCAATTGTGGGTGTACAGGAGGCAACTAATCAATGTATCTCCCGCACATTGATGTTTCTCTCCCTCTCTTTCTCCCTCCCTTCCCCGCTCTCTAAAAATAAATAAATAAAATCTTTTTTTAAAGAATATTAATTGCAGTATCATAGGTGATGGTGAGAAGCTGGAAATAACTTATGAGTCCATAGGAGAGTGGGGAAATAAATTGTAGTATGTTCATATGATGGAATAGTATATAGCAGTTTAACAGAATGAACCAGAAAGTATTAATATGGATAACATTCAAAAACATTATGTTGAATTACAAAAGTAAGTTGTGGAATGATATGTACAATACACCATTATGTAAAATTTTAAAATACACAAAAGAATACTATATACTGTTTATGGATAAATGGATAAGTAGTAAAAGTATAATACCTTGGAATTATGGAGAATTTAGATACTGATAAGGGAGTAGGGAATAGCATTGAGGAGAGGTAGAGATTTCAATTGTATTAAATTTTTTTAATTGATTTTTTTAGAGAAAATGAGGAAAGTAGAGAGAGAAACACCTATTTTTTTAAAGATTTTATTTATTTATTTTTAGAGAGGGAAGGGAGAAGGAGAGATAGAGAGAAACATCAATGTGTGGTTGCTGGGGGACATGGCCTGCAACCTAGGCATGTGCCCTGACTGGGAATCGAACCTGCGATGCCTAGTTCGCAGCCCGCGCTTAATCCACTGAGCTACGCCAGCCAGGGCAAACACCTATGTTTTTGTTCTACTTATTTATGCATTGGTTGCTGTATTAATATTTTATTTCTTGAAAAACCCTGAAAAATTTTTTGTGACTATACCAAGAGATAGAATGTTAACTGAACTTATTGTAGTAATAATTTTGCAATACGTGTATGTGTAGTTAATATGCAGTATATCTTAAACTTACACAGAGATATATGTCAATTATATCTCAATAAAACTGGGAATCTTTTCTTTAAAAAAAACCTCAAGCCCATGTGGCATCATACTAAGATTTGTCATGTCTGGGCAGTAAACAGGTATTTTATTCTCTGCTCCTTCCTATGTGTTTGAAATATTTCAAAAATTGAAAACACCAAAAAAAAAAAAAAGAAAGAAACGACAACATTAGGTGAGGCTCTGAATCCTGCTGTGCCCCCAGGGCCTCTGCCACTGCTCTCCCCATGGAGCCACGCTGAGCAGAGCCCACCAGCTAACCCAAACCAGCGAATGAACCACAGCCAGCCAGCAGGCGTCCTGGAGGCAGTGGTGTAGTGAGTAGCCAGATATACGCTTGTATAGAGGCCAGCTCACTCACCTCTATGACTGCCAGGAAAAGGAGATCTTGGAGCTGAGGACTGATGTGGACAAACTCCTGGACGTGGACAGCGATGACACAGTGCTGCCAAGGTCAAGAAGCTGCTGGTTGACTGTTACAAGACCCGGGCATGCAGAAGCTGAGCATACCTCGGAAAAAGTAAGGATCCTCAACCCAGGTGAATGGTGGCTACCACAGGACAGTCACTGACCCCTGACCTTGTAACAACAGCAACATCACAGGGTCCAGTAGCCAGGCCTGGTGCCATGCACAGGGCTTCCCATGCCCCTGGCTTACGGACCTCTTCCTTGCCCCCTGTTTTCCATTGGGGGGTTATTTTTATTAAACTGATGGGACTTTTAAAAAACCACTAGGTGATTGATAGACTGTTGGGGTCAAGTCAAGAAAGGAGTCAAAGATGACTCATTTATCTGGTGATGATGTCATTGACAGGAAAAGAGAATCTAGGGAAGCTGTCTTTGTAGAAGATGAGCTTTATTTCTGACATACCCAGCTTAGGGAAACAGCAGAACATCCAGCTAGAAATGGACATGAGGACATGTGAAGCTGCAATTTCAGAGAGAAAACTAGCCTGTCAAAAGGGAGTGGCAAAGCAGGATATTTGCCCTGAGTCCCTGTCTCTCATCACATCACAGTGATCATGCCATAAGAATGTTTAAGGGAGGAGTGATTCCAGAGGGAGGGTATGAGGAATAACGCAGAGTCAGGTGATAAAGACTGAGCAAAGGTCATTGCATATGGTGATGCCTTTTAGGTGAGGAGATTGTGTCACGCAGTGATGAAAGTCCCAGTGGCAGGCAGCTAAGGAACAAGTGAGTGTCAAAGGGAAGCAGTGGTACTTTATTCATTTTAGAAGATGGGCCATGAAAAGGAGGGGAAAATATTGTATATTGTTTAATGATAAATATATATGTACCAAAAGGAGAAAACTCTTGCATGGAGAAATATATCACAGACTTTCTGTATGTATATACATGGAAGTGCATAGATGAATATATGTATATATGTGTCTTAGTCCATTCAGGCTGCTGTAACAAAATACCACAGATTGAGTTGCTTATAAACAACAGAAATTTATGTCTTACAGTTCTGGATGCTGGAAGACTGAAATTAGACTGCCAGCATGGTCGGGTGAAGAACCACTTTGGGTCACAGACCTCTCAGCACATCCTCACATGATGGAAGGGGCTAGGGAGGTCTGTGGGGTCTCTTTTATAAGAGCACTAAACCAATTCGTGAGGGTTCTACCATCATTACCAAATCACCTCTCAAAGCCCCACCTTCCTTTTTTAATTTAAACTTTATTGTATTTTTCCCATTACCTTTTAGTCCCCTTATACCTCCTCCTCCCAAATCCCATCTTCTAATACCATCACATTGGGGATTAAATTTCAACATATGAATTTTGGGGGAAACATTCAGACCACAGCAATATGGATATATAATGGGATATATTTTGATCATTCACAATACTAATGAACAGACTATTTGAAATTTGTCACTGTGAATAAAAATGTTAAATGTATGCACAAATATAATCTTTGTAATTATACAAGGACTGTCCAGAAGGTATCCAGCTATGTAATATGAAAAATAGAGACATTCACTGAAGAAGATACAGGATACAAAAAACATTGTACACAGGACAATGACACCTCAGTCCCCTTCAAAGTAAGTGCCTTGGGACCTCACGGTTCTCCCAGTGTCTCTTCTACTGTTCAAAACACTCTGCAAAATCATTTGTTGGCATCACCGTCAACTGCCCCATCGTATTTTCCTGAATCTCATCAGCAGTCTGAAATCTCTTCCTCTCAAAGGTGATTTTAGTTTTGAGAAAAGCCAGAAGTCACAGGGCACCAAATCTGGGCTGTACAGGGGCTGAGTCACCTGGGTGCTTTAATGTTTCCCCCCAAAACTCTGCATGAGACATGATGCATGAGTGGGCCATTGTCATGTTGAAGCTGCCAATCACCAATTGCCCATAGCTGCAGCCTTCTGAATCATCCAGTAGTTTCTGCAGAGGAATGACCAAGCTTATCTCAAAATTTTTGAAAGCTTTTGTTTATTTATTTTAGACAGAGGGGAAGGGATGGAGAAAGAGAAGGAGAAAAACATCATTGTGTAGTTGTCTCTCATCCTCCCTGCACCAAGGAACGTGGCCTGCAACCCAGACATGTGCCCTGATGGGTAATCAAACCAGCAACCCTTTGCTTTGCAGTCCAGTGCTCAATCCAATAAGCCACACCAGCCAGGGCAAGCTTAACACAAATTTAGATGCAGATTTGTTGCTGTACTTGCTCAGTTATTTTGAATGTGATGGCCACTCAGTACCAATGCTCACTGAAAGGCATCTACTGCCCCCACTGATTAGTACAATGCAGTGGTCATTGTTCATGCATGTGCATTCCAGTCCACTCACCTTGGCTGCCAGGATATATCATTACATTGACAATGGTTTGGCTTTTTTAGACCTTTTGTGTGTGTGTGTGTGTGTGTGTTCAATATTTTAACTTGTGAGAAGAGGATGTGAAGAAAGAATTTAACATTTAGGATGATCCCCAATCCAAAGTTTCAAATGGACTACCAGTCACAATAACAGAAAAAAATAATCTCAGGAGTACTGTAAGGAGGACAAGAAATCAAAAATACATTCATTCTGTAGACATTTTCAGCCATTTCAAGAGAAAAATGAAACTGAAGTCAATAGTCACTCAGGATTAGATGAAAAAAAAATCCTCTAAGAGGAAAAATTGCTCTCTAACTATTTGTGGCAAAGCAATACAACGACAAAGCCCTGGATGTGGATAGATTTGGACTCTCTTACATGTCAGGAGACAAGACTAAGTAACCATCTGAAGTCACAGAACAGGACGAAGTCCAGAAAATTAAGTAAAGGACCAAGGAGATGGAGTAGTTTCCACAGGATAATAGACTAAATGGCATTTCCCACATGTATTTGACCAAGGAACACTGAAAATTATCACGTGCAGCTGGAACTCCACCAGGAACTCAAGGTATAATGCTTATTTTAATTAAAGTAGACAACCAAAGAACACAAACATTTCACTGACAAATTACTTGCCCTAAAAAATGATTACAATTTGATTCACCATGTTTTAGAAATGTTATAAGATACCAAAATACCTATAATACATTTAGAAGATTAAATTATTTGTATTTTATTAATAATAGCAGGAAAGGGGAGAAAACTGTACTTGAACAATCATTAAAATAAAAAAAAAATGAAAAAAAAAAAAAAAAAGAATAGCCCTGGCTGGTCTGGCTAAATAAAGAGAGTGCCGACCTGCAAACAGAAAGGTCACTGGTTCAATTCCCAGTCAGGGCACATGCCTGGCTTGTGGGCCTGGTCCCTGGTTGGGGACATATGAGAGGCAAATGATCAATGTATCTCTGCCACAACTGATGTTTTTCTACCTCGCTTTCTCCCTCCCTTACCCCCTCTCTAAAAGTAAATAAATCAAATATTTTTAAAAAAGATTCCATTTATCCATTTCTAGAGAGAGGGAAAAGGAGGGAGAGAGGGAGAGAAACATCAGTGTGTGGTTGCCTCTCACATGCCCACCACTGGGGACCTGGCCTGCAACCCAGGCATGTGCCCTGACTGGGAATCGAACCAGTGACCCTTTGGTTCACAGGCCAGCACTCAATCCACTAAGCCACACCAGCCAGAGATAAATAAAATCTTTTAAAAAAAGAATAAAATATATTAAGCTTAGATACCTTATATTTTCAAGTTTCATTATAAAATATAACATATACAAAGCAGTGTTTGAAAATGAGAACAGTGCTTTTGTGTCTTTTTATTACATACTTTCTTCGTATTATGTACAATGGTGCTGAATAGGAATTTGATATCATTCAATAATTCAACTAATATTTACTGAGCACCTGCCATGTGCCAAGCACTGTTCTATTGTAGTGGATGTAGTTATGAATAAAACAAACAAAAAAACTTGACTCACACAGAGCTTACATTCTACTGGGGAAAGACAAATACTAAACAAAATATTTAGGTAATAAGTGCTTTGGGGAGAAAGTAATACAAGGAAAGAGAAAACAAATAGAGAACCTGGGGGTGAGTATGTGTTGCAATTTTATTTTTATTTTATTTTTAAAAATATGTTTATTGATTTTAGAGAGAGAGAAACATAGATGTAAGAGAGAAACATCACTTGGTTGCCTCCTATATGTGTCCCTACCAGGGATTGAACCCACCACCTAATCAGGTGCCCTGACTTGGAATCGAACCACCAACTTTTTGGTGTATGGGACGACGCTCCAACAAACTGAGCCACACTGGCCAGGGCATGGGGGTTACAAGTTTAGTAAATTGGGTGTTCAGAAAAGACCTCACTGAGAAGGTGTCAGAGAAGGAGCCAAGTGGATGTCTCAGGAGGGGGATAAGTAAATGCCCTATAAAGATTCTATTTATTTATTTTTAGAGAGGCGGAAGAGAAGAGAAGGAGATGGAGAGAAGCATCGACGCGTGAGAGATACATTGATCGATTGCCTTTCGTTCACGCCCGGACTGGGGACTGAACCCACAACCCAGGCATATGCCCTGACATGGGATCTAACTGGCAGCCCTTTGAAGCATGCTGGCACTCAATCCACTGAGCCACACCAGCCAGGGATTCAGCTGATTTTCATTTTAACAGGATTACTTTGGTTGCTGTGATATGAACAAACTGAAAGGGGTCAAAGCTGCATGCAAGGAAACTATGTAGGAGGCTGATGCATTTCCTAAGTAAGAGATGACCGTGCTTGGGACCAGAGTATTGGCAGTGGAGGTGGTAAGAGATGGTCTTATATTTTGAAAGTCAAGCCACCAGGATTTGTTCATGGGCTAGATAGAGGGTGTGAGAGAAAGAGAGGAGCCTAGGATGGCTCAAAAATTTTGGGACTGAACAACTGGAAAAATGGAGTTGCCACTAACTGAAATATATAAACCTTTTGAAATGGTTTTTGGAAAAGATGAGAAGCTTTGTTTTGGACATAGTATTAAGCTTGAGATGCTGGTACTAAATCCAGGTGGGGCAGTTGAATAGACACTTAAATGTACAAGTCTGCAGTTCAGGGGAGAGATCTGAGCTGGAAAAATAAATTTGGAAGTTGTCAGCATATAGATCTATGCTTACTAACACAGTAACCACTAACCACATGTAGCCATGGAACACTTGAAATGGGGCTAGTCTGAATTAAGAGGTGATGTAAGGGTAAAATACACACCAGATTTCAAAGACTTAATACAGAAAAAAGAATATCACATCAATAATTATTTCATATTGGTCACATGTTGAAATTATGATAATTGTATATATTGGATTAAAGAAAATATATTAAAATTAATTTCCCCTGTTTTTTAATGTGACCTGGCAGCCGAGTAAAGTGGGCTGGAATCCATGTGCATGAACAATGATGACTTCACTGTACTAGTCAGCGGGGGCGGTAGATGCCATTGAGTGAGCATGTGTATCGTATTCAAAATGACTGAGCAAATACAGTACGAATGTGCTTCAAAATTCATGTTAAGCTTCAACATTCCTCCGTAGAAACTATCTGAATAATTCAGAAGGCTGCAGCTATGGGCAACTGGTGATTGGCAGCTTCATCACAACAATGCGCCTGCTCATGCATCACATCTCACGCAGAGTTTTTTCACAAAACATCAAATGACCCAGGTGACTCAGCCCCCCTACAGCCTAGATTTGGCGCCCTGTGACTTCTGGCTTTTCCCAAAACCAGAGCCACCTTTGAAAGGGGAGAGATTTCAGACCCAGGCCATCGATGAGATTCAGGAAAATAAGACAGGGCAGCTGATGGTGATTGGGAGAACTGTGTGAGGTCCCAAGGTGCCTACCTTGAAGGGGACTGAGGTATCATTGTCCTGTGTACAGTGTTTCTTGTATCTTGTATCTCCCTTGGCGAATGTCTCTATTTTTCATGTTACATGACTGGATACCTTCTGGACAGACCTCGTATATGCTTATTTATGTAACCACCACACTATATTTTGTTTTAATTGCAACTTAATAGGAAGAAGCCATTTGAAATAGATATTATTGGAGCAAAGGGATGAACACAAATACCTTGTTTTATAATATTTAGGTACTCTTTAATTCAGCTGTTTCAGAAATCATTATTTCACTCTAGAGAACTCAGCTACTGAGTTTTTAGAAATGAAAGGCTCTAACTATTTATGTTGACTTGTAATTATTCTAACTATCTTTGTTAGATTCAGACTCAGTTTGAGCCCCAGAAGACTGTGGTTTTTGTTTATTTTGTTTGTTTGTTAATAACTTTTCTTTCAACCAAAATATTCACAGGGAGGGAGGAGAAAGAGTTTACATAGCAAAGGCCACTTGCAGACAGCTGAACAGCCTGCCTGTACGTATCTCCAGGGTCTGCCATTTGCAACATCTAGGATGTAATTGGTGGTCTCTAGAATTGCTCAGTGTGGCAACCCTGGTGGTGGTGCATATGTTTAATGCATAATTCTGAGTGTCACAGAAACTGCAATCACTGGGGAGACAATATATTTCAGTGATGTAAAAGTGGTAAATATCACCTGTTCATTCAGTCCTTATCATGTTTTTGTTCCCCTGGCAAACTTTTATGGATGTTCAGTAATTGGTGGGCATGGCACACCATTTGAAAAGGCAGATTATCACATAATAACTACATGAATGTGTCCCCTTAGACATCATTGTTCCCAACACTCTCCGGCTTCCTTGGAAGTCTTTTTCCCACCAAACCAGCACACTCAAGCAGCTTATTAGGGAATGAATAACTTCAGACTTTCAAAGTAAAGACATTTTTGAAAATAGACAATATGTTTTATATTCGTACAGCTTTACAGTACAACTTCTCTCTTTTCATGATGAAAAATTGTATATACTGTACATCATATGCAAAGCAAAAAGGATAATATAATGAAATCCTCACTTACCTATCACCCAGCTTCAACAGTTAACGGGCTTTTTGCTAATCTTCTTTCATTTACCACCCCACCCCTATTTTCTTTTGTGTAGTACATTTTTTTTTTATTGAGCTAAACTTCTATAACATATAGTTAACTATTTAAAATTTTTTAAAAATATGTTTATTGATTTTAGAGAGGGAGAAAGGGAGAGAGAAAAAAAAACATTGATGTGAGAGAGAAATATTGATTGGTTGCCTCCCATATGCATCCTGGCCAAGGAATTGAACCCCCAACCTTCTGGTGTACTGAACAATGCTCCAACTGGCCAGGGCCAGTTACCATTTTTAAATTAAAAAATTAATTCTGCTGCCTTGGCTGGTGTGGCTCAGTGGATTGGGTGCTGGCCAAAGGGTCCCCAGTCTGGCCTGGGTTGCGGGCCAGATCCCCAGTAGGGGGCATGTGAGAGGCAACCACACATTGATGTTTCTCTCCCTCTCTCCTTCCTTTCTCCTCTCTTTAAGAATAAATAAATAAATATTTTTTAAAAAATTAATTGTGCTGAAAACACATAATATAAAATTTACCCTCTAGCCCTGGCTGGTGTGGCTCAGTGGATTGAGCACCAGCCTGTGAACCAAAGAGTCACTGGTTCAATTCCTAGTCAAGACACATGCCTGGATTACAGGCCAGGTCCCCAGTTGGGGGCGTGTGAGAGGCAACCACACATTGATGTTTCCCTCCCTCTCTTTCTCCCTCCCTTCCCCTCTGTCTAAAAATAAATAAATAAAATATTTAAAAATAAAATTGACACTTTTAAAAACCATTTCTATGTGTACTGGTCAGTAATGTTAGCTATACAGTGGCACCTTGGTACTCATCGTTAGTTACTTCTGGAACTTGTGATGAGTGCCCAAACCAATGAGTACCAGACAACAAAGCATTTTCTCCTGTGTGATGGCGTCGTGACTCATACAAGTTCTAGCTAACACAATGAGTCCAGAGCAAGTGCCAAATGCTGAAATACTTTTTTTTCTAGTCAAAATGCAACAAGTACAGGGTTTGACGAGTTCTGAAGCTGACAAGTACTGGGGTATGACTGTATTCGCATTGTTGTATAAACAGATTTCTAGAATATTTTTATCTAGCAAAACTGAAATTCTATACCCATAGATCAACTCCCCATTTTCTCCCCCCCACCCCCGGACCCTGGCAAATACCTTTCTACTTGGTGTTCCCATAATTTTGACAATCTAGATAACTCATACAGTATTTGTCCTTTTGTGACTGGCTTATTTCACTCAGCATAATGTCCTTAAGGTTCATTGATGTTGTAGTATGTGTCAGAATTTCCTTCTTTTGAAAGGTTGGATAATATTCCACAGTTAATTGTTTTTTAAATGTACCATTTAAGTGCCTTCAAAATGATGTGCAGCCCTGACTGGTGTGGCTCAGTGGATTAGGCGTCATCCTGCAAAGTGAAACATCGCCGGCTCCATTCCTTGTCAGGGCACATGTCTGGGTCTTGCGCCAGGTTCCCAGTAGGGGTGTGCTAAAAGAAACAGATCAATGTTTGTCTCCCCCTCTTCCTCTCTCCCTTCCTCTCTCTGTAAAAATAAATAAAATCTTTTTCAAAAATGCTGTGCAACCACTACCTCTCTCTAGTTCAAAACCTTTTCGTCATCCCAGAAGAACAACCTATACCCATTAAATAATTACTCCTTATTTCCCCCTCTGCCATCCCTGGCAACCAATAATCTGCTTTTTGTCTCTATGGATTTGCCCTTTCCTGGTACTTAATATAAAAAGGATCATACAATATGTGACCTTTTGTGTCTGGCTTCTTTCACTTAGCATAATGTTTTCAAGATTCATCCAAGTCGTAATATGTATCAGCAGTTCACTGCTCTTATGGCTGAAAATATTTCAATTATATAGTATACTACAATTTATTTATCTGTTCATCCACTGATGGACATTTGGGTTGTTTTCACCTTTTGGTTGTTATGAATAATGCTGCTATAAACATTCATATACTAGTCTCTGTATGGATATACACTTTTACTTCTCTTGGATATATACCTAGGATTAGAATTACTTGACCGTATGATAATGCTATGCTCACATTTTTGAGGAATCACCAAAAGGTTTTTTCATAGCAGCTGCACCATTTTACATTCCCATCAACAATGTATGAAGATTCCAATTTCTGCACATTCTGGCCAATACCTGTTTTTTCTCTCTCTCTCCTTTTGATTATACCCATCCTAGTGGGTGAGAAGTAGTGTCTCATTGTGGTTTTGATTTGCATTTCTTTAAAGACCAATAATGTTCAGCATCTTTTCATGTTGACATGTTCTATTTGCTAGTTGACTATCTGTATGTCTTTGGAGAAATTTTTATCCAAGTCCTTTACCCATTTTTTAATTGGGCTGTTTGTATTTTATTGGGTTATAAGAGTTCTTTATATATTCTGGATACTAAACTATTATTGGATATATAATTTGCAAATATTTTCCTCATTCTTTGGGTTGTCTCCTGATAATATAGTTTGATGCACAGAAGTTTTTAAAATTTTTATTAAATCTTATTTATCTTTTTTTTTTCCTCTGGGGTCTCCTGGCATCAAATGTAAGAATCAATTGCCGAATCTGAGGTCATAATGATATACATATCCCTGTGTTTTCTTCCAATAATTTTATAATTTTGGCTTTTATTTTTTATTTATTTTTTTGCTTTTATAATTAGATCCTAGATCCATTTTGGGTTAATTTTCATATAGAGTGTGAAGCAGGGGTTCCAAATTCATTCTTCTGAATGTGCAAATCTGGTTCCTCCAGTACTGTTCAGTGAAGAGACTATTTTTTCCCAATTGAATGGTCTTGGAACTTTCTGTAGTATTTTCAAGCAAACACTTGACATCATGTCATTTCATTTGTAAATAATTCAGTTTGCATGTCAACTCTAAACTTTTTAAACATAACTTTCATGCTATGATCAGATCTAATAAAATTAACAAGTATTCATTCTTTAATATTTAATACTGTTTATATTCAAATATTTCCTTTTTAGATTTTATTTATTTTAAAGATACAAAATTATCAACATTTATTTTTTTTAATTTTTATTTATTTATTTTTAGACAGAGGGGTAGGGAGGGAGAAAGAGGGAAAAAATCATCAATGTGCAGTTGCCTCTCACACACCCCATACCAGGAAACCTGGCCCACAACCCAGGCATGTGCCCCAACTGGGAATTGAACCAGCAGCCCTTTGGTTCACAAGTCAGCACTCAATCCACTGAGCCATACCAGCCAGGGCTTTATTAATTTTTTAAAAGATTTTATTTATTTACTTTTGGAGCGAGGGGAAGGGAGGGGAAAAGGGAGGGAGAGAAACATGAATGTGTGGCAGATACATCCATCAGTTGCCTCTCGCATACCCCCAGTGTGGGACCTGGCCTGCAACCCAGGCATGTGCACTGACTGGGAATTGAACCAACCTTTCGATTCATAGTCTGACACTCAATCCGTTGAGCCACACCAGCCAGGACAGATTTTATTTATTTATTTTTAGACAGAGGGGAAGGGTGGGACAAAGACGGAGAAACATCAATGTGTAGTTGCCTCTTGTGCCCCCTACTGGGGACCTGGCCCACAACACACGCATGTGCCCTGACTGGGAACTAAACCGTGACCACTTGGTTTGCAGACTAGCACTCAATCCACTGAGACATACCAGCCAGGGCTATATTAAAATATTTCTTATTGTTTCAAAATTTCTCATGTTAATTGTAACTTTCTCATAGGCCCTGACCATGTGGGTTGTTACACTCCTGTTAGTTCTCCAGGCTGATCAGATAACAAGTTATCATAGTGCCTGGCACACAGTAGCTCAAAAAATTTTGCTCCCCTCTTTTCCCCTTAGTATACCCTCCAATCTTCATTGCATTTATTACCATTAGGTGCTATTTTGGGAATCAGTAGAAGTAAGGTCTTCTTTATCCAGTAAAGATTGATTGAACACCTACTAGGTGTCAGGCTAGGTGCTTCCTCTGGCCTGTGACATACCACATGTCTTATATCATTTGCTTTCCTGTGTCTGAATTAAACCCAGTCTTCCCTATTGTAGAATGAAGCAGTATGAACTAGAATTCAGTCACTAGGTGATTTGTTAAGTCTGCTCCAGCTCTAAGTGTCTGCCCTCCTTGTCTTTGTTCCTATTCTGATCTTAGCCCCTGAAATTTCCTGGACACAACCTATCTGCCCTTCAAGGCTCCTGAAAGTCTGCCTTTGCTCTTTTCAACTCTGCTGCAGACATAGCTTCCACTCAACTTGCTTAGCACCAAGTTCTCATTTTCTTTCCTCATCCTAGACCATTCAGTGTTTTTATGAGTTAACCATTCGGGAATATACAGTTAACAGTACAAGTAACACCTAGTGCCTACATTTGAAATACTGAAGACCCTCCACATTTGCATTTTCAGAGACACATCATTAGCCTCCTGTAGAGGAAAGGGTCATCCTTAAACCCACAAACACTTTATGAGTACAGTATTTTTATTACAATCCTGGAAGATGAATTTAGAAAAAGAGGGTGAATTTTTTTAAAAGTGTGGAGTTTGTGGCTTTCTCTGGAAAATAAAATTCTCAACCTTCCAAATGGTGTAATAGGCTGTTAACACTTGGTCAGTAAGGTTTATATTTAAAATGTCTTACAGTTGCAATAGATCATTTAACTTTTTGAAATACTTATATATTGTATTCAGTCTGACCCCATTACTATAAGTTCACAGATGATGGACCCGTAATGGGATAAAGTGAGATGGAGTTTCTCTCAGGGCCATTTGTATTATCTGACACTATGTGGTGTATTGGAAAGAGAAGTATTGCCAAGTATGGTGTAACTTATCTTTCTCAGTTTCTTCATCTGTAAAATGGGAAAAAATAGTTTTGGTGCTCCCTATTTCTCAAGATTCTTTTGAGGATTGAAAGAGATCATGAATATCAGTGTGCTTGGAGAATATACAGCTATCCACAGTTAGTTTGCTTGTTATAAGCTTATCTTATCCAAGTAACCACGAATATATTCTACTTGGAAAAGCCTCACACAATAAATTTGTATATTGTAATTAATCATTGAGTGGCCCTTAGGTGCTGGGTCTTATATTTTGGGCCCGCTCTGTCCAATAGCCACTAACCACAAATGGCTATTGAGCATGAGAAATGTGGCTTGAGTAACTGAAATTGTAATTTTAATTTATATTTAAATATAAAAAATGATATATGATACAAGTAAACTTAAGTTGGATATATGAATAACCTAATCTTTCAAATAATATAATGAAATCTAAATACAGATCATGGATTTCTGATGAAAATTTTGCATCTGAATAATTTTGAAGACTTACTATAGAAAAGTTTTAAAATCTTCATTAATAATTTTTATATTGATTTTGTGTTGAAATGATAGTATTTTTGGTATATTGGGTGAAACAAAATGTACTATTAAAATTAATTTCACTGAATTCATTTTTTAAAATAAAGATTTTATTTATTTATTTCTAGACAGAGGAGAAGAGAGAAAGAGAGGGAGAAAAACATCAATGTGTGGTTGCCTCTCACACACCCCCCACTGGGGACCTGGCCCACAACCTAGGCACATGTCCTAGACTGGGCACCGAACCAGCAACCCTTTGGTTCATGGGCCAGTGCTCAATCCACTGAGCCACACCAGCCAGGGCCATGTATGAGAGTTTTTATTTGGCATTGATTCATACAGGTGGAACTTCTAGGTGAAAGATCTTGACAGCATTTCTAATACTTAAATCTCTGTTACAATTAGGATAGTGTTAACATGACAGGTAAATCTCTGATAAGATCAGATGTTTAACAAATGTGGATAAGAAATCATCCAACAAACTGCCCTATTGGAAGCTGTACTATTGTGTGCTCCTACAATTTTCCTTTACTATAAGTACATAGTCATGTTCAAATCCTATTCATCCTCAATGTCCAGCTCAAACACTCCCTCCCTTCAGGAAGCCTTCCAGAGACCCTAATTGGATGTGATCTCACCTGCCTTTCTACCTTAAGTACGGTCTTTATCACAGACTATCTTGAATCAGAAATATATCCTTTAGTAGACATTCATTTTTCTTCCTGAAGGGGCTGGACAGTATCATTAATTCATCCTGCATCCTCCCTCAGTGCATAGCTCAATGTCAATATAATTAAACAGAAGCCCTAAAGTGAAAAAGTGAAACCTACAGTCTCAGGAATGAGCATGGAGCCTGCACAGTGGTCAGATAGTGTTTTCACATCATTACTGTGACATATGCTTCCAAAGGTTCCCAAGTCTCTGCAGAGATTGCTGACTTCTCCAACTCTATGAGCTCTTCATATCACTCCTCTTCCTTCAATACTCCATCCACACTGGCCTTTTTTTTCTGGCTTTGAACACATTAAGTCTGCTCCCATTCCCAGGCCTTTCTATCTATCATCCCTTCCGCCTGGAGTTCTCCACTTCCTGATTTCTGCTGGCTTCTCCTTTCCTTTCAAGACAGCTCAATTTTCATCCCCAAAGAGGCCTTCCTTGACCCTCTATTTTAAATTAGGCCCCCAACTCCAGTTACTTGTGCTACCATATTACCTTAATTCTTTACATAGCATTTATCTGTCTTAAACATGTTAATTTGGTTGCACTAGAATGTAAAATCCACCAGAAGAGGGACCTTGTCTGCCTTGTTCAACTCTGCATATTTTCAATGGCTACAATAGAGTCTGTACAAGTAAGGATGATTTTGGCTGAAAGTAAGAGAATATGCAACTAAAAGTTGCATAAACCGAAAGGGTTTACTTGTACCCCATAAAAAGAAGTGAGGTCCTGGCTGGTTTGGCTCAGGAGGTTGAGCACTGGTCTGTAAACCAAAGGGACTCTGGTTTGATTCTTGGTCAGGGCACATGCCTAGGTTGTAAGCCAGTTTGGAAGTTTCTCTCCCTTTCTTTTTTCCTCCCTTCCCCTCTCTGTAAAAAAAAAAAAAATACATAAAACCTTTTAAAAAATAAAAATAAAAAGGAACTCAGCTACAGGCAGTACTAGGGTAGGTTCAACAGTTCAGTGCTGTAAAGATTATGGATTGGCTTCTTAGCAATGATTTTGGCCTTCCCTTGTGTTTGCAAAATGGCTGCCAAGAGTAGATGCATCACAAGAAAATACCCCTCTCAGGACGAAAGGGGGCACAGATGTTTCCCTGCCCATCCATTTTCATAAAGGTGGAAAAACTTTCTCAAGAGCCCTCCCCCCACACTTCATTTTCCCATTCCATTGGCCCAAACTGAGTGGGAGTCAAGACCATCTTATTAGTAAGCAGAGAAAGATTATCATGATGTGTTTTTAACCAGTCATAATTTATCACCTGGACTTGGGCCTACCTTCCTTAAGCCCTGTGGCTCTGTCCTATACCTGAAGCATATCTGGGCTCTGATAGCAAGGGAAAAGTGTGGCTGTTGTGGAGGTAACCAACAGTGTGACACATACAGACAGACATTCAAGGTATAGAGGGCATGAATTCATGCTGATCCACCTTCATTCAACAATGAACAAATTAGCCCTGGTCAAGCAGCTTGGTTGGTTAGAGCACTGTCTGGAAATGCAAAGGTTGTGGGATTTGATCCCCTGGCAGGGCACATGCAAGAAGCACCCAATGGTCCTGGATGGGTACAATTGGTTGGAACGTCATCCCAATGTGCCAGGGTTGTGGGTTTGATCCCCAGTGGGGCAACCAGTGAATGTGTAGAGAAGTGGAACAACAAATCAATGTTTCACTCTCTCTCTGAACTCAATAAAGAATCAACCAATGAATGTGTAAGTGGAACAACAAATTGATGTTTCTGTCTCTCCCTCCCTCCCTCTAACATAAAAAAAAAATCACACACACACACAGTGTGCAAAGCAAAGAGTGGTGATACAAGGCCTCTCTGCTTTTAGAGGACTTCCAGTTCCCAGGCCCTCCAGGATCCTCCATCTGTGGTTCATCCAGACTAATATGATGGCTGCTCAAATAGACTTGCTGCTAAGAGACTTGGCTTTTGCTGTGTTCCCAGAAACCATCAACCATGCCCTCTTTTCCATAACAAAGTTCCTTATGTAGGTGTGACTGTTTGGTCTTTGAAGTTGGGAGAAGTGCCCTCTGGCAGTGGGAAGAATTCTCAGAAGGGCTACATGGCTCCCCAGAAATTATGGGCCATTTTCAAACTCTGGACAAAGAAAGTAACCAGACAAATTGCCACGACCAGTGAAGCCTCTCTCACTTTGCACTTGGGGAGGTTTTGCAGGGGCACTAGTACTTCAAGATTCTCATTTCTGCCTTAAGCATGTTTTGTTTTACATCTAGTTAGAAAACGTTGTTTGATTCTTGGAAAACAATGTTTGGAAGGTGAAGAGGATAATGAAAGTAGTAAGAAATGGAGAGGTGATGGCATGGCACATGGAAAAGCTTCTAGAAGGCTGATAAGTCCTCTGGAGATCAGGCCTTCCCAATGCCACCCCCACCACACCCCTGGTGCACAGTCACTGCGGAGCTAGACAACCTGCCACAGGCTCAGGCTCCACCACCAGGTCTCCCGGTCCGGTGGTGATGTTGGTGGGGTACTGCCATAGCAAGTTTCCACTTCTCACAGCCTGCTCCCTCCAGGGGTGGCCTCCGTGAAGGAGGACCTACTGGGTAAGAAAATAGCTGTGGGTGGGGAGAGGACCCAGGCTAGCCGCTCGCTCGTGCCAGCAAACTGCTCTCCTTCCTTCCAAAGGGGCGCGACCCCTCCCCGGCGGAGCAGACAATAGGCGGCCGCTCCACGCTGTTTTCCATCCCCTAACAGCCTGAGACCCGGGAGCTCTCGGGGTGTGTGTGGGGGGACACAAAGGTCCCCAGCCCTTCGGCGGGCATTGCAGCCTCTGAGGCGGCAAAGAAGCACTGGGGTAGCGCACGATCCACACTTGGAGACACTTGGTTACACCCCTCAACCTCTGTCTCCCTCCCCTGCACCATTACCACCACCAAACGGGCGAAAAAAAGCAGCAGTCAGACGTCCCCTCCCGGGTGCGCAGCACCAGCAACATCAGGAGCGGGCGGAGCCGGAGCTGTTGCCGCTTCCCCCTCTTACCTCGTGACCTCGCCCCCCCCATCTACCCCCCCACCCTCGCCTTCACACACCCTTTCTCCCAGACACGCCCTCCTCCTTGGCTGGTAGCGCGCGCAGGGCTTGATTTTTCTAGGGGAGGGAGCGGCTGCAGTCGCCTTGGGGCAAGACAGCGAGCAAGCAGGCGCGGGAGGGGAGGAGGAGGAGAGGGAGGAGCCTCGGGTGGGAGGGAGGGGCGGCGGGTGCCGCGCTGCGATGTGGCCGGCCGGCAGGCGGGTAAACAGAGGGAGCAGCAGCGGCTGCGGACGGCCGGGCCCGGGGCACTGAGCACGTCCGCCGAAACCTGCACCCGCGGCCATGGCCGAAGTGCGCAAATTCACCAAGCGGCTCAGCAAGCCTGGCACTGCGGCTGAGCTCCGGCAGAGCGTGTCGGAGGCCGTCCGGGGCTCGGTAGTGTTGGTGAGTGGCCGGGGTACGGGGCGTCTCGGGGGACGCGCTCAGGGCGAGAGCAATGGGGTAGCTCCCCGCGCGCCGGGGCCGAAACTGAGACGGCGCTCCGGGCGACTCCCTGGTGCGCCCGCGCTCTCGGTCTCTGGTTCAGTAAGTTTGCGCACCAGTCACCGCTGGCCGCGGTCCGAGTCCTGGGCGCCCGCTGACAGCGCTGCGGCTCCCGGGCGCGGCGAGGGCATGAGCCCGGCTGGACGTTGCAGGGCCATTGGGGGCTCGGAACCCGGGCCCGGGCCCGAGGTGTGAGCTGCGGAGTGGACCCCTCGTGGTCCTAGACTCGCCACAAAGAACCACGGACCAGGCGCAAATAGATCCCGATTCCCTCTTGCCCGCACCTGAGGCAGCCTAGGCGGAAGGATGCGTTGAGCGTTTTGCACTTACACACTCGCGCGCGCACACACACAGTGTATACAAGAAAGAACCCCACCCAAAAAGCACTGGGCGCCCAAGCTTCAGCGGGCGGTGAGAACAGAGGAAGCAGAGCGACTTCCTCCTGCTACTGGGGAGAAAAAGGGTGGTGATGGGTGTTGAAGGGGTGCTGCTGCTGCTGCTACCGCAGAGTGAGGGGATGGGAAACAACGGGGTTCCCGGCCGAGTGGGCGCGGGTTTGACCGACTCCGGGCGAGGGTATCTGCTGGGACGCAGGAGCGCTCCAGAGGCAAGAGGATGGGGGGCCGTGGGGATTTGGGAGAAGATGGGGTGTGCCAGTCCAAGGATGGAAAACCTGGGGTGAGAGCCCCATCGCTTAGGGATGGGGGATGGGGATTTGAAAGCGTGCTGACCCCTTGGGAACCCTCCCATCACACCCTCCGTCTCATCCGGATTATCTGACTCTGGAGAAAGGGGATGGATGCTAACGGACATTCGTCCCTTTTCCTGTTTGCTAGAAACTCGTTACTAATTTTCTGGACTAGTGAGCAAATCCTAAATAAGCAGCCAGTCTGGTTAACTAGTTGTTTGTTTGTTACTTTGGCTTTTGTTTTTGTTTTTGTTTTTTGTCTCTCCACTCAACCTTACAGCCCATCGTCTGCTGTGTTTAAATTTAATCATTTAAGAGTGTGCTCTTTTTGTGAAAACAACTTATCGGAAGGGAACTTCACAGATTTTCCTTTTAATTTTTCTGTTGATCTTGTAGAATCTGCGATAAAACTAACATTAAAGGGAGGCCAGGGGCCTGATCCCAACAGTGGAGAAAGTTGACATTAGTGGGAGTTCTGGAGGTGGATCAAAGGTAAAATATATACCTTTGAGATGAAGATCAGATCCCTAATAGCTACAACTGTGCAAAGCCAAGTGACTTTAAAGAAGTCTCTCTATCGTGGCTGAACCCTTGGAAGCTTAATCCTGCTGTTTTGCAGAGCAAAACCCAGACCTTTAATGTTTTAAATCGACTTGGCTTATTGTGTGTCTCACCAATTTTAGAATGAGGTCCTGTTGGATCAGATTAGAACCTTCATTGTCGTCAGCCAGTTAAGAGAGGAAGGCAAGCTGTGTGCAAGGCATTTATACCAGGGCTCTCTCTTCTGTAATTGTTAAGTGATTCAATCCGCCTAGCCCAGAAAATGCTTTCCTAAATTCAGGAAGAAATAAAACCTTGCTTGAGCATGGGTGGCTGGCTTACCACCTCGTGTGACGGGAGCCTGTGAAGTGGACAGATGGTCTCAAGAGAATAGTTGGGGACTCTGCAGACGGTCAGTGGGATTTGACCTGCCACACCCTCAGTAGCAAAAAGTTAACCTTAGCATTGTTGCCCAGGTTTTGAAAAGAATTTTATGTAGCACAGGTGCAGCTGCCCCTTCCTAACCATTGACTCTGTGGCAAAGCTGGAAAAACTGTTAGTGGGAGGAGAATCTTATAGGAGACGGTGCCAGCCTAGCTTACTTGAAACCGAGGGCACAGATTTTTACCATGCAAGGCACACTGGTATGTGGTCCACACTGAGATTTGGGAGATGGGGGAGAACAGGTTCTAGGCATTTCAATCAACCAACATCTATTGAACCTCAACTGTACAAGATACAATGCTAGATGCCCTCTAGTTAAGGTGGATGTGGATGACTTTTTGTCCCATTTGTTTTTATGAGTTCCATCCTGAGTTGGGTCTGTCTGTGTGCATGTGTTTGTCAGTAGAACACCCAGAATATATACACAAGTCAATTTTAGGTTATTCACAGCACCTAGTGAATTCTATTTTAAAGCAGTTCAGTCAGTTAAGAAATAAGCAAACAGTCTTAAATGGAATGTGCTCTCCTAAACGGCTGTGTTTCTTGGCCCCTGCTTTTCTGACACAAAGAGCTGGTATAACCAAAGTTAGCAAACCCACAGTGGCTGGAGAACCAGTGGACCTCATTGCCGCTGCTGCCATAACTTCTGATTTTTTTTTTTTATTTAAGCCCTAAAGTGTTTGTTAGGGCTCTCTGAAGTTGGACTTACGCTTGCTGCTGTAAACCCATGGCACTCACGTTATTAGGGCTTCAATAAGGAGTCACATATTCATTGGATTTAAGTGTGGAGTCATTCCCACAGCAGTTCAAACTTTCCACTGGTGGTACCTCTCACTACACCTTTGAAAACCCACCAAGCTGAACAAATATACAGTACTTCCTGTTTGGGTGTTTTCTTTTTACAATTATATCCCTGTTGGTATATCGCTAACATCATTCTACTTTGCTCCGTTTGAAAAATTCAGAAGGTGCAGGCTATACATAGCATGTAGTTGTATATTCAAGACCTTCATTCAGTTATTAGTACTTTCATCAATCTGAATCTGTTAACTATATAATGAAGCACACAGAGACTGTTTGATTGTTGTATTTTCCTGTAAGTTTGGCATTTTTATGAAGGTCAGTATTAACCCAGGGAAATGGGTAATTACAGAATTGAACTTTGGCAGGGATTTCTAAAGAGAGGCTTGGGGAGGAATATTATAACCTGAGAGTGTATGAGACTGAGAAGTGTTTACATATATACATGTTTTAAATGCAGAGTTTTAACGCTGTTTTTGTTATACTTCAGGATATAGCTATTTGTGTCTGGGGGAACAAAGGCAATTGGTAAACCTATTGTATTCTGGCTCTCCTTAAGAGGAGTCATTGTGCCTGGGAAAATCATCTACTAGGTGTTTAAATACTGTTTGCTTGCTGCTGCTGAATTTACCCTCAATTCCTTGTGCACCAGAGGATCAGGAAAGAGTTGCTAGATATTACGGATCGTAGCCCCGTGAGGCAGTGTAATGTGTGCAGTGTCTCCTGGCTGGCACCAGCCAGATTTCATACAACTCCAGTGGAGAAAAACTCCCCCGAAGCTGAGAGGGGCCGTAAAGATTCTGCAGTTGCTGACTCCCCCCACCTGGCACACACTGTCTTTGCATGGAATGTTTGTAAGGTTGGAATTTAGAGAAGGCCTGAAAAGGAATCAGGGAGCTCCCCTGCTCCCTCTCCCCCCGGGGAATTTGTGGAAAGTACTTAATATAGGACAAAACAACTGACACTGGAATAAAGCCAGTTTCAATGGGCTTGTTGACCAAGCGTTTCCAATTCAGAGACTTAGCTTGCATCTGAATGAACGGAGAGTCAGGAGGGTTACCCAGAGTATTGGCTTCTAAACATGAAATTGTCTCACTACCCTGTGGGTTTTTCCAGGGTACTAGGGCCCTGGGGCAAGCCGCTCCTGGAGGATCTTTCCAAAAAGCCCAGTGTAGAGTTTGCTGTGAAACCAGAGAGGCCTCCTTACTGAACCTTCTTTGAAGCACCAAATAGTAGAATTTGTTTTCTAAGACGAGCATGTTAAATTCTCTGGATTGATTCTTTTCCTAATCATCAGTAAACGTTCTTTTTGGAATGTTTATTATTTTTTATTTTTATGTATTGATTTGAAAAGGAGGGAGGGGAGGGAGGGGAGGGAGGGAGAGAGGGAGAGAGAAAGAAAGAAATATCAATTTGTTGCACTTATTTATGCACTCGTTGGTTGATTCTTATATGTGCCCTGAGCACCTGGTGAACCTGCAACCTTGGCGAATCTGGATGACGCTCTTAACCAACCGAGCTGCCTGGGTGAGATACTGTTTTATTACATGATAAATACATGTGTTTTTAAACAAGAGTTAAAAAACAAAAGAATCACCAGCATCTCATCACTCAACGGGAGCTCAGTATTCTGACGTATATATGTCAAAACTTTTCTCTCTGTCTCCTTTGTGTGTGTGTATATATATGAAAACATGGATTGAATAAGTATATCATATAACCTTTAAAATAATTTTTTCACTTAGCAATATCTTCTAGATATTGCTTCACAGCAATCAATAATAAATCTACATAATCATGTTTAATGACTGCCAAAATTTCACTATAAGTGTACCATAGGTAATCATCCTTTATTGTTTGATATTTTTACTTTATTGGTTTTAGAAAGAGAGGAAGGGAGGGGGAGAGAGAGAGATAGATTTTGTTGGTCCACTTATTGATGCAGTCATTGGTTGTTTCTTGTGTGTGCCCTGACCAGGGATGGAACCTGAAGCCTTGGTATCGGGACAATCCAGGGCCTGGGTATTAATATTTTTTTAATTTGCACAGTCTAATAGGAGAGAAATGGTACATCAAGGTTCTAATTTGCATTTTTGAGACCTCTTGAAGTTAGTTTTTTTTTTGTATGTTGATCAGCCATTTATATTTCTTTTTTTAAAAGATTTTATTTTTAGAGAGGGGAAGGGAGGGAGTGAGGGAAAGGGAACATGGATGTGCGAGAGGCACACCTATCAGTTGCCTCTCACACGCCCCCAACTGGGGACCTGGCCCATATCCCACGCGTGTGCTATGACGGAGAAGTAACCCAGGGTTGTGCCCTGGCCAGGAATCAAACCGGCAACCTTTCGCTTTGTAGGCCAGTGCTCAATCCAGAACCACAGGAGCCAGGGCTGCCATTTGTATTTCTTATTTTTGAGGATTTGAGTGAACCTTCTTACAGACTATTTCTCTGTTTGTAATTCTTGAAACAACGGTCTCCACCCCCAAGATTCTGTTTCGGTAAGTCTGGGGTGGGGCCAGGCATCTGTATTTTTAAAAACTGGTGAGCTGGATGCCCACTGAATCTAGACTACTTGCTCACTCAGGGCAGGAATGTCCCTTATACGTACCCCTGAAGAAAACGATTGTCTTTAAACACTCCCTGCTTTTTATTCTTTTTAATTTTCATTTATTGATTTTAGAGAGAGAAACGTCGATTTTGTGTTCCATTTATTTATTTTTTAAAAAGATTTTATTTATTTATTTTTAGAGAGGGAAGGGAGGGAGAGAGAGAGAGAGAAACATCAATGTGCGGTTGCTGGGGGACATGGCCTGCAACCCAGGCATGTGCCCTGGCTGGGAATCGAACCTGCAATGCCTGGTTCGCAGCCCGCGCTCAATCCACTGAGCTACACCAGCCAGGGCTGTGTTCCATTTATTGACACATTCATTAGTTGATGCTTCTAGTACCCTGACTGGGGAATTGAACCCACAACCTTGGGTTAGCAGGACAATGCTCTAACCAGCTAAGCTGTTCGGCCAGGGAAACATTCTCTGCCTTTTAGAGCACTATGTTAGAAAAGGTTCTTTAGCTGAAATTTAGTCTGAAGTTCCACCATGGGCTAGGCTCCTAGCTCTGCTGTTTGCAGCTACACAGAATATGTTTGCTTCCTCTTTTACATGACAACCCTTCAAATATTTGGAGTCAGCCACCATGCCATTTTAAAATTTACTCTTTACAAAGCCAAAAGAGCCCTTTCCCTTATTTTTCACATTACTTGATTTCAAAATTCTTCACCATCATGGTCATCCTGTTTTGACTCTTTTTCCAAAGTGTCAGTGTCCTACTTAAACTGTGGGACACAGAGCACAGGCTCAAGAGTCAGACCTGGGGTTGAATCTGACCTCTGTTACCTGCTTGCATTGTGAAATGGGGATAAATAGTTGTGCCTTCCTGTGGAGTTCTTAATGAGGATTAAAGAAGGTAATGTATGGAAAGTGCCTGATGTATAAGTAAAACATGAAGGTTAAAAAAAAGTGGTCTGGTGGGGGAAAAGTATTCTGGAAGGGTCTGTCAGAATATAATGGGGAGGGGGCAATATTTTGTACTCATTCTAGATATGAGTGAAAAAGTCAACCTGTGTATCCATCTCTATTCCCAGTGTTTCACCAAGTACCTGGAATGGAATAGGTACTCAGGGGGAAATGCAGTGGCAACAATATGTAGGATGGATCCAATGTTGGGTGACTGCAGATTGGGTAGCTAGTTAAAGTACATAGTTCCAGAGAGAGAGAAAACTGTAAGCTTTAACTTGAGGCACCGAGAATGGAGATAAGGGGGAAAGTGTGAGAGATGCTTCAGTGATAAAATCAACAGGATTTGGTAACTCTTGAAGGGGGAGGAAAAGGGGGGAAGGAAGAAGTGGGAGGAAGAGCGAGAAGAACAGAAGAGGTGGAGTCAAGATGACTTTGAGGTTTCTCAGCGTTGGTGAACTGGAGGAAAAGCATGTTTGGTGCTAGGGGAAGGGAAAGGAAAGAGAGCCAACTCAATTTGAGAGGGTTGTCAGGGCAAAGCCAGGTTTCATTTAAGCAAGGTGGTGGAGAGAACATTCTAGGAAACGGCTGAGCAATGTAGCATTGTGTTTTGGCAAAAGACACAATGTTCTCGAGGGCAGAGAAGTTCCAAGTGGGATCAGGAGGGGGAGGAAGAGCTGGGGTGGAGAGGACAGAGAGATTGTGAGATTAGCTGATTGAAGACGTTTTCACCATTGAGGGTGATTAGGGAAGTGGGAGGCAGGGTGTGGAGGAATGGTCTGGAGGCCTACCCCAGACTTCTAGTTAGAGTGGTGATGGTAAATTAGGTCACCCCTGAGCAGCTCTACTGTCAGGGTTTGAGCAGTGGGAGAAAGGGGGCTAACTAGCCTCCTCCACCAGGTACCTGAAGAAGCTGAATAGGATGTTTCCTGTGTTTAAGGGACTGACAAGCTAAGAAGGGAGATTAGATATAGATGTAAGCAGAGAACAGAAAAGATAAGAAGCACAGCAGGGGCTAGTGGTTCTGCCCTCTACTTTCAGTTAGTCACCACATCTCTGCCCCCACCCCCAGCTCTTTTATTGTGAATTTTTCTGTGTTCAACAATGTTCTGTAGGCAATTGCTAATGAACTGTGTTAAGCCAGTGCATCTCTCACATTTATTTTACAGTGGCCTTTTAAGAAATAGGAATGGGGGAAGTAAATTGTGGGTTTACTGAGAAATTCGCATGTAGTGTACATGTGTAATTTATCTTTACTTGACCTATGTGAACTGTACAAAGTGCTTACTCCCTTGCCACATCCCCAAGGTTCCACCCCAGGGCCCCCTCTTGCTTGTTTGAATTCAGAGGAATCCACCTGCCTGGTTCATCTACCTGGTTTTGCTTTTTTCTGAGATAATAGAATTGTCAGTAAGGCATGTTGAAAAACTATTAGTTTTTTTTAAAAAACACAGAAAGGAAGGCCAGAAACCACAGGAGGGAAAAGTAGCTAGAGCTGTTTCCCTTTTTCTGTAAATGCTAACGGTAATTTTATGATACATATCTCTTTGGGATTTAAATCTTGTTTTCCTTTAGCCTTCTTTTGTCAGGAGTGCAGAGGGGTTCATGGGTAACATTGGCCTTCGGCTTTTGTCAACCTAGAGCCAGATGCCTTGTTGATTCTTGTAAGGCCCCACCCTGGAGACTCCCAGAGCAGTAAGCAGGGCAAAGGGACAGTCTCATTTTGCTGGAATTTGCCTGGAAGTTTGTCCTTGTTACTGTGGAGTGTGGAGTGCTTTGGAGTGGGCTCTGGGATCGCACAGCCCAGGTTCAAAGTTCAGCTTATCTACTTATTAGCTGGGTGACCTTGGGCCGGTTATATTCCTGTGCCTTGGTAACCCTCTTGTGAGCTTGTTGAAAGGCTTAAAGGAGTTGTTGCATGTGAAACACTTAGAGGAGGGCTTGGCACATCGAAAGCACTGGATGGCCAATGGCTGTCATTATTATTCCCAGGCTTTATGGTGGGCAAGAAACCCTTTTAGTTGTTACAAGTCAACAGACAAAAGTAAATTGGCAGAAGGGAAGCAGGTACTCTTGCTTTTAAATTTTATTTCCTTGCTCCAAATCATGCCCCAAATGGTGAGCTACATGGCTGAGCCAGGAATCATACCCTTCCCGGAAAAAGGAAGCTAGCAGACCCTTCTCCACCTCCATCGTGTTCTTGGTAATATCCCTTTCCATTCGGACTTGGTCATAATGAGGAACCCATGGGGATGTGAGTTGAGCTAGGGCCCTGTGTCTTTGGCAGTTCTCACCTTTAGGCTAGTCTGATGAGGGTAAGCTACTCCTTTAGTAGGGAGGACTACCCAGTCCAAAGCCCAGGGTGAAGGTTCTCCAATCTGGGGAGCTTGTGTGTGTGGCCTATGGCAGAAGCAGTCACCTTTCCGGCGGTCTATAGAGTGTGGTTTGTGCAAAGGGTGGATAGAGGAGAGTTGGGGGTCTCTATGGAAAAAGCAGAACTTTAATGCTCTTTCCCTCTCAAAACTTTGTCATTTCTTTCACTCATTAATCCTCACTTTCAAAAGTCACATGAATATTAAAATTCAAATGCTCTTTTTGTTTTTTTTTAAAGATTTTATGTATTTATTTTTAGACAGAGGGGAAGGGAAGGAGAAAGAGAGGGAGAGAAGCATCAATGTGTGGTTGCCTCTCATGCACCCCCTCCTGGGGACTTGGCCCGCAACCCAGGCATGTGCCCTGACTGGGAATTGAACCAGTGACCCTTTGGTTCACAGGCTGGCACTCAATCCACTGAGCTACACCAGCCAGGGCCTAATGCCTTTTCACAGGTCTATTTTGACAATACATATTTTAAAAAGTTCTCACCTGAGGACATTTTTCCATTGCCTTTTAGAGAGAGGAAGGCAGGGGGTGGAGAGAAGAGCATGAGAAAAACATTGATGTGAGAGAGAAACGCTGATGGGTTGCCTCCCATATGTGCCCAAACTGGGGATTGAACCCGAAACCCAGATATGTGCCCCAACCAGGATCGAACCCACAACTTTTCAGTGTACAAAGTGACACTTTAACCAAGTGAGCCAAGCAACTGAAAAACCAACTGAGCCTACCAACTGGCAAAATTGTAAAGCTTAAAGGTCTCCTAAGAAATTAATGTACTTTTATATTTGGCACTTCAGGTTTTGTGGCAGCAGGATAAGTTCTATTAGGAATAGTGTGTATGGGCTTCCGGCGTAGTCAGTGCTGCAGAAATTATGCCACCTGTTCCGGTGACATGTGGTTTACCTATTGTTGTCTGTACACAACCTTACACGATCAGGCCTAAATTTGCTATTAATGATTTCCTGCAGTTCTTCTGTACCTTATTTTTATTGCCCATTGAGTTTATTGTTCACAGGAAGCTGTATTTTTGCCTTTCCTGACAGCTTATGTTGGCCTGTGTATGTTTCAAGCAGCTGAGAACTGCTTGAAGATATTCTTGTACTTCAGCTTTCCTATCATGTTGCTTTTCCCTAATGACTGAAACATTTTACTGGGTGAGATTTAACTAAGAAGTCAAGTGTTCTTCCCAACCTCTGGGACAGAACATCTTTATTTGAAGTGTTTCAGTGAAATGTGTCAGGAGGTCGGGGAATGCCTTTGTAGGAAATGTTTTTTAGACGATGACAGGAGCTTGTATTTTTATAGCCCCACACTTATGAAAAGTTAAAAATGCTGTTACACCTGTGGCCCTGCATGTTCTTACAGGTCATGATTAAACACAGACCACATTGTTGTCACCTCTGTTCTCTTAAGAGGGGAAACAGCCATGGTTTTAAGTGAGGCAGACTGTAGATCACCCATGTTTACTAAATGACAGAACAGGTAATGAACTGCAGGTGTCTCAGTTCCTTTGGAGTAATTAGGTAAAGAAGTAATAGCTCCTGGACCAGATTCCACAGTAAAGCAGGTGGAGGAAGCTATTTTTGTATGGTTTTGGTGATGATCTCTTTCTATTGGGAAATAGTGTTTATTTCCGAACAAACTTAGGTCTTTTAGTGGGAAAGTAGGAGGTGGGGCAAAAAAATTCTTAAAAGGCGGGGTGGGGTTGTTAACTGAGAAATGTGGGCATGATCAGTATAGATTTTTCCTTGCCAAAGTAAGCCTAAAGATTTTGAGAACTGTTTGCAATTGGCCGTTCTTCCTTTCTTTGCTGTTTGAATAACTGTATGGAAAAAAAAAAAAAAAAGCCCTGCAGAGGTCCCTGGGATCATGTTCATGGAATTGTTTTTATGACTTTTTTTTTAGTGGGTTAGCACTTTCCAAAAATAACAACATATACATTTCTCTCCATGCCTTTTCTGTTAGTTGAGTTTTCCCACTTGAGAAACTGCCAGCTTTATGCCTTGCAGGACCTGCAGTCAGTATTCAGAGCGCGAGGGGACGACTGCTGTTGGCGTAACCAGTTTATTTTCATAGGTTAACAAGTTCCTAATGCTTCGCTGCATTAAATGGTTTCTCAGAGACCCAAAGGAGGGAATACCACCTTCTAAGGTGCCTAATTTACCACTGAGAAATAAATTCACCAGCGCTCTGAATCAGCTCTTGCAAAAAATGAACTAAATTGTTATTTAAAGCTCACAGGAGCCAATAGCACTCCTTTTGTCCAGCAGAGTGTTTACGTCATGCTCTATTGCTTATGGGGCATAGAAGGCTCTCTCTGCTAACCTGTTCCCCAGGTGGCAGGGCAGAACTGCTCCTCCCCCACTGCTGGTGACCAACAAGACTGCTTGCAGAGGAACTTGGCCTCTGTTTGCCTCTTCCAGACAAAATGGTCTGGCAGAATTGCCCAGTTCTGTAGCTGAAGCCTGGCTCCCAGTCCCTGTCTCCTTCCCTCCTGTCTCTGAATGTAGTTGGGGCTACTCTGATGTCCAGAGCTAGCTCAGCATCGCATCAGGTCCAGAGACAAGCCTGGGTCTGTATAGGGGACATCAAAAGACTCTCATTCATTGAGAGCTCAGGTTCTGGGCCTCAAGTCCTATAGAACATTGGTTCTGCTCCGTCTTTAAAATCCATTTCCAGTCACTGGGTTTTATCTTTTTACTTGTCCCTTCGTGTCAGCATCCCAGTCCCTGTGCCCTTGTCTTGATCCCCTACCTTGTATCTAACCTTATGCCTTGGTTTTTTGGCCAGCAGCCCAGTTCTTCCAGGAATGAGGTCTGGGTCTTGTTTCTGGTCTTGAGGAGAGCTATTCTGTTCTAACCATGACCTTATATAATACCTTGAGCTCAGCATGGTGGGATTGTGGACTGAAGAGGTATCTGCTTAGACAACTCAAAGGAAGCAGAGTGGCTAGGATGACGAGGTGTAGCCAGTAGCCCTGCTGAGAGTTGGACTGGATGCATGGCCCATTAGTATCCTGTGGCTTTTGTAACGAATTGCCACAACCTTAGTGCTTCAAAACAACACGAATGCGTTACTGTATTTTTCGGAGTATAAGACGCCCCCCCCCCCCCCCCCCCCCCCCCGATTTGGGAGGAATAATGGTTGTTAGTGCTGCTCTTGAGTTCTGTTTACGTTCACATTGGTGAAATATTATGTTATTTATGTTATTAAATACTTGACCATGTTTTTTGCTTCAAAATTTTTTTGCTATTTTCCT